>CM076573.1:747641872-748189535 GCA_034641835.2 Pinus albicaulis | reverse complement strand
TAATTGTATTAAATCGTTATCTTTTGACAAAAAATATATTAACAGGCACATAGCGTAATCAAAAACTCATTGGATTGATCAATGATGACGGGCATTTTTTGACCGTCACCAAAAGTAACAAAAAGAGCAGTGGTGAGGGTCATTAAAATTTCGTCACTAGAAGTGTCACCAAAGAGAGAATTAGTGATGGGCCTTTAACGACCCTCACCAAAAGTGTCATTGAAAATGTCTTTGGTGACGGACCATAAAGGACCATCACTATTTACACTTACAATGACGATTTTTTAATGATCAATGATGATGAACATTTTTTGACCGTCACCAAAAGTAACAAAAAGAGCATTGGTGAGGGTCATTAAAAGTTCGTCACTAGAAGTGTCACCAAAGAGAGAATTAGTGATGGGCCTTTAACGACTCTCACCAAAAGTGTCATTGAAAATGTCTTCGGTGACGGACCATAAAGGACCATCACTATATACACTTACAGTGACGGTTTTTTAAGGACCGTCACCATATGTGACATTGGTGACGGACCTTAAAGGTCTGTCACAAGCATGACCCTCACCAATGTGAAATTCTTGTAGTGTCGCCTCCACTTCATAAGCCATTGCAACACATATGCCATATAAACTTTATAATACTTACCGCTCAAACCTTCACTAATTCATAACACTCCACCGATAGCCAGTGGGTCCCTCTCCCTGCACATCGCAAATCCTGAAACTTGACCCCCCACAACATATAACTAAAAGCTAAACTTGCGATATGCGCTAATTTTCGGTCCCACTCCTTCCCTGCCACATCATTCTTCTCCTCCTCCTTGTGTCGTACTTCGCAATGTTCAGTGTTTACACCCTCTGCGCCTATAACTAAATGCCATAATTTGCGATATGCGATGAAAATTCGGTCCCACTTACCCTCCATGTCATTTCCTTCCCAACGCCCTCCATCTTTCCTTCATCTCTGCATGCCCACCACACATTTGAAGGTCCTCGTTGCATTTCGCACCTCCCCCATCTGATACCACAAAACACTCTCGCCCCCCTTCCGAAATCCGGTTTCCAGTTTGCAATTCAAATACAACACGGGTTTCTGCATGGAAAATGCAGGGGTGGTCTATTTAGGTTGCTTAGGGGTTCTCCACTAAAGAGCCATGCGTGCATATTATGACTGCCACTTCACATCAGATTGAGTGGAAATAAAAGGACTTTTGAGTAACAGGAGAAGCCGTGTGAGGACGGCCATTCTTACCCACCTACAATTTCTCCTCGCCATACCGTTATAAAGGTTCCCAGAAGTGGCCTCAATGGGCGATCATGTCCTTTCTGTTTTAGGTTTAATTTTGATGATTTTGCTGGTGAAATCTCAATTTCACCCCATTCCTGTTTTAATTCTCTCCCATTCCTAATTTAAATCCCTCGGTATAGAAGCAATTGATCAATGCACGCTCTGAAAGTTAGGTAGCATGTTTTTATTTCATTGATATGATTCGATCATAAATGATTAAGTACCATAGCCCCTCCAGGAAAACTCTATATATAGTGAATTCTAAGATGAAACACAGGTTCAGGAATTTTGAAGAAATCTGTTGTAGTTTTGTATGATTGTGCTCCCTGCACTCTGAGACACATATTTGGGAGAGCTGTCTGAATTAATTTGAATACAGAACTGATACTTGGATTCCATATGGATCAATGAGTAGTATGTATATGTTTCCTTATGTTATTAGTGATCTCCTTTTTAAGTATAATCATCTGTCATGCAATGCTACTTTGAAGGTCCGCGTAATGTAGTTGTTGGTAGTCTGCAATTTTATTCATGAATTCATGTTCACATAATGCTTAGGTTTTAACGCTCTTGTATTAAGCTTGATGTACTCCCTTAATTTGCACTCCATGAACCTCTGTTGTCGTTCACACCTCATTCATATCCATTTCTTCTTAGTTTACGGGAGACAGATTCTTAATCTTCTTAAGCTTGTCTTTTGTGAGGTCCTTCTAAGTTCTCTCTCAACACCTCTACATATTTTAAAGCTTCTACTCCTTGTTTTATACTTGGCCCATCTAAAATCCATCAATCTCACTGCCTCTTAAGCCCTCTCACTGTTAGGGGAATTCACTTGAAACAGACTCAAATGGTCTTCTCCATTCTCGAACCAACAAAACCATTGTTCTCTTGAACTATATCCTATTAGAGGTATTTACACTATTGCCCACTCTAAACCTATGATTTTAAGATGACCTAGGCACTGGTCTTTTTGCAACTCGAGGTTGTCTCTAGGAGCTAAAACATGTGCAATGAGTGATGATAGATATATATAGAATTCAAAAGTTATAATGAATATATTATCATGTATTTTGGATATATGAATGAGTAATGATAGATATATATAGAATTCAAAAGTTATAATGAGCATATTACTATGTGTTTTAGATATATGAATACATTAGAGTGTTTGGAGGAAGTTCTCTAAGGAATTATTGTGCAACTCGTGTCTCTTATATAATTTTGGAGTTGTGTTGCTAGTTCACATTTTAAGTACATAGTGTGTACTCTTTTTTCTTATGAGATCTTAAGAATTTGAAACATAACAACTAAGTTCATTGCAAATATGTATCTATATTATTTACCTATTCATTTAAATTTCTATAGAAAAATAATGACGATATTGGAGATCACATATTTATGTAGTCAAAGCACCTATATGTTTAGGATTGTTAGATTTTAATTTAATTAATTGGATGAAACAAATGTTGGTTGGTTTATATTCATTAAAATATGGCTTATGAGTGAGAAACACAATTTTTTAAGTCTGCAAGATGACAATATGGAACCACCATGTGCTTGTTAAAAACTCACTACTAGAGTACAACATGTAACATATCTAGCCCCTCTATACCTAATTAAGGATATGGGGTACTAAATTTTTATTTTCACTAGCACAAGATTAATTATGATAATTTTATTTTCACTAGCTCAATGATCAATTATGATACCACTTTACTCATGCTTTCAATATAAAACCAAAAAAAAAATTGAAAAGTCCTATATTTATTTATTTACCATGGAACAATCACTTAAAACTCACAAGATTTCCATTTACTTGTCATAACCAAACTTCACTTAATTTGTAATTCATGGTTTCGTATAATAAATTCTACACTACAATCCAATAAGAGATCAAATATAAATTATTATTTTGACAGGAACGGATATTGTATTGAATTATTTGTTGGCTAATGCCTCATTTCAGATTACAAAGGGATGGCAGCGCACGGCTGTCTCCATGGCCAGTAGCCAAAAGACCTCCCCTCTACTGCGCCTGTGAATACAGCGATCTGTAGAATGTGCTACCTTATCAATCTTTCCTAAATTGCTGATACAGACAAACTGATTTAAAAGGAGACAGTAAAACATTGAAAACCGATTATGGGATGGGATCACAGGCCTCGACTCCGTCTTTTAGAAGGGCTCCAAGGGGAAGGAGGACCGCCGTTTTGGCTTCGGCATCAGCTTCCTTATTATTGTCTCTCAACACATGGAAAAAGTCTATACTCTGGAAGGATTGTAGCAGAGTTCTGATTCTGCTCATCAACCTAGACAACCTTAAATCAGCAGGAGATGAGTTGTCCACGATGGCCTTTATAATGGACTGGGAATCACCAAAAACCAAAACATCCTTTAAACCCAGAGAGATAAGCTGTTTGAGCCCCTGGAAAAGGGCCAGGGCTTCGGCTTGGATGCTTGTATTGAAGCCCACACCCCAGGCGAATCTGGAGACAATTCTGCCTTCCGCACATTTGACAACACCACCTGCCCCGGCAATGCCAGGATTTCCTTTGGTAGCCCCGTCAAAAAAGAGTGCGATTTTGGACTTTTTTATGCACAACTCGTGGAAGTCAGAATCCTTAAGTCGAATTTTCTAGGGATAAAGAGGGGCGGGTAGCTTGACAATATCCATGAAATGCATATCAAGAGAAGCGCCCCAATCAGCATCTTGTGAACTGAGATCTGCTCCATCGAATTGTTCACTCAAACAATCTTTAAGCTGAGATTTAATTTTAATCCAGACAATCTTTGGATCGTTCTTCTTGTCTCTGAAGATCCTGTGATTTCTTTTCAGCCATAATTGCCAGCAGATGATTTTGGGAAGAACGAGCCAGGCTTTTTTGATGTGAACATTCCTGATAATGCCTCCAGGGTACTTTGATTTCCAGTTTGAGAACAGGTCAGAACATCTGGCAGGGAGGGCGAAGACTGTGTTCCAGGGGCCTAAGGCTACCTTCCAAATTTCAGCAGCGAAATTACAGAAGAGCATCCAATGGGGGGCATTTTCTTCATCAGCCCCACAGAGTGAACAACGGGATGGCCCCATAAAGCCTTTCTTCCGGAGTCTATCGTCAGTCAGGATTCTTTGGTGGCAAAGGAGCCAACAGAAAGAATCAATTTTGGGGATAGATGTCTGAGACCAGACCCCCTGCCAAGGCTTCGGATCAGGGGGAACATGTGGATGCACAGAGAGCTGCCAGTATCCCCGCGCCACAGAATAATACCCAGGGGTCGGACCCCAACCACGAGAGTCTTTTTTCCTGCTGTTCATCGGGGCTTTGCCTTTTAAAAGGGCAAGGAAGTCAGCATAATCTTTGGAAAGATTCTGAGGGACCTCAAGCTTCTCCCAGTTCTGCCAAATACCGTTCTCCCATTTAGAGATATCCCACAGGGTTTTGAGACCAGCTCTGTCCATCCAGTCTTTTAACAAGGCTAGGGAGAAATCATCAGCAAGAGGCTCACAACCCATAATGTGGTCTTCCCATATTTTTATACGTTTACCATTTCCAGGAATCCAGTGCACATGGGGATTGAATAGAATGGAGACTTTTGTGCACAGTTTATGGATCATCGTTCCGGGGGTCAGAATGGGGTTGTCCAGACATCGAGTTCGCTGACCACGATAATATTTTTTCCACAATGCCATCTGAGCCCAACCCAGATTTGGGCCTATTATTCTCCATAGCAACTTTGCTCCCAAAGCAATATTTTGCTTGCTGATGTTCTTGAAGTGCCGACCACCCTCCATTCTGGGTAAAGAGATTATATCCCAACTTAAAAGAGGGATTTTCTTCTCATTATATTTGCCACCTTTCGAAAAGAAGTTTCTGATGTAGTCCTCCATTTTCCTCATGATGCCAATAGGAGCCATCATTACAGCAGATTGATAAATGGCAAGGCTGTTCAAGACAGCTTTTATGAGCACTGTCTTGCCAGCTAGATTAAGCCAATTGAAGCCCCAGGAGAGAATTTTGGCCTTAAATTTGTCAAGCAAAGGCAGCCAGTCTTTGCTGAGGGCGCATTTTTGGAAAATAGGGAGCCCCAAGTACTTGAAGGAGGACCATGAAGAGGAGGCTGCAAAGCCGAAGCAATTGGAGATATCATGAAGCGTTCTGACTGTAGTATTCTAGCAATAGATATGACATTTACCTTTGTTAAGGCTGCTGCCTGAGTCTTCGCAATAGACATCCAACACATCTTTAATTCTTTTAGCAGAGATCAAGGAGGCAGCGCCCATCAAGAGAGAATCATCCGCAAAGAGCGCATGGTTAATATTTTTTACACCTCTTGCGATGTTCAAGCCCATGATTTCTTGGGTAGATTGCTTTTTATTCAAGAGGAAGCTGAAAACAGAGGCTTGGAGGACGAACAACAAGGGGGAGAGGGGGCACCCTTGTCTCAGCCCTCTAGAGGCTTTGAAAAAATCAGTGGCCCTTCCATTCACCAAAGGGGCAATCCAGGGCTCACTGATGCAAGCCTTGATCCATTGAACAAATTTGGGGCCAAAGCCAAATTTGTGTAGGACATCCAACAAAAATCTATGCCTCACCCTATCAAATGCGCTTTCGAGGTCTAATTTGATGACCATACCTTTCTCTTTCCGGGTAACGCTTGAGTGGATCGCTTCTTGAACCAAAATATAATTGTCCACGATCTGTCTTCCTTGTATAAAACCTCCCTGATTCTCGGGAATGATAGCTGGAAGAATGATTTTCAGTCTATTGGCAATAACTTTTGTTATCAGCTTGTAACCTATGTTGCAAAGGGAGATAAGGTGAAATCTGGAGAAGGAATTGGCACCTTTTTCCTTGGGAATGAGAGCCAGGAAGGCCGAATTGGTACTTCCCCCGATTTTCTGACAAGTTTGAGATTTTCGGATCATTCTGCATAAGTCTTTTTCCACGATCTGCCAACAGGTCTGCAAAAATCTGGCAGTAAAGCCATCCGGGCCCGGGGCTTTATCTGGCTCCATTGCAAAGAGGGCATATTTTATTTCTTTATTGGAGACCTCAGCTTCCAAATGCTGGTTCTTTCTGGCAGAGATCAGAGAAGGAACCTCGTTCAGAGAATTAGAAATAAGCTCCAGCCCCTCTTCTTCACTATACAACTTTTTGAAATGGAGATAGGCGGAATTTTTTATGCTTTGGATATCTCTGTGCTTCACATTCTCTTCCTTGATTTCAGAAATGGAATTGAAACTTTTCCGGGCTTGGGCTTGTTTGTGGAAGAAGGAAGAATTCCTATCGCCTGCCTTGAGCCAAAGCCTACGAGATTTAATCCTCCAGTATTCTTCCTCGGCCAGGCTTGCCTTGAGAAGCTTTTGCTGAAGGTCGGCCTCTTTGTCAAGAATATCCTTTGTGATCTCTGCATTTTCAGAATTGAGATGATGTATCTCAAGACCCTCTTGAATCTTTTTCCTTTCCACTGCAGGATTAGGAAGGGATTTAACCCAGATTTTCAAAGCAGCTTTTACTCTCCTAAGTTTTTCCTCCCAAACAAAGAAGGCATAACCGTTGACAGGGAGCTTCCAGCTATCTTTTACAATTTGCATAAAGGAGAGTTCCTTGGCCCAAAGGGGGCTGAATTTGAAAGGGATGGGACCTTGGTCCGTATGAGCCAGAAGATCGAGCTTTATAGGTCTGTGGTCAGAAACAGTACAAGGCAGAATATGCATTCTTGATTCTAATCCAAGTAGAAGAAAAGAGCTTTGAATGAAGAATCGATCTAACCTTGCAGCGATGTGGCCCGGACCGAGTCTTTTATTGGTCCAAGTGTATTTGCCCGACGATGGTTTAATGTCGATCATGTCCCACTCCTGGAGCAGATCCTCAACCTGTTCTCTCGCCGGATCCCTGACAATGCTTCCTCCCCGTTTTTCAGTAGAAGATAATGTGAGATTTAAATCTCCTGCAATGATGATATTTGCTAAATCCTCCGATTCTGCCAATCTTCTTATGGTGTCCCAACAGTTCTTCTTCTCGCCAGCGCTGACTGGAACATACACGTTGAAGAGACAGAGGGTCTCATCAGAGTCGACGTGTTGAAGTTTAGTAAACAGCCAGTGGGTGTTCACGATTTCTTTGATCCTTGAGTATTTGTATGGATTCCAGAGTGTGCCCAGGCCTCCTGAGGCACCGCGAGCTGAGATAACTACTCCTTCACTTTTCTTCCACAGTTTTTTAACGACTTGGAGGAAGGCCTTGTCCTCCATTTTAGTCTCCTGGATGAGGAGTATGTCAGGAGATTCAGATCTCATCAGGCTTTTGGTAGCTTCTTCTTTTATTGTGCTCCCCATACCCCTACAATTCCAAGAGACAATCTTCATCATTTGCTTTTGGAGAGTAGAGCTCCTTTAGAGCTCAGAGGCTAATTTCTGGTTGACTTCGGAGTTTTAACCAAGAGCTTCTCGAGGGTTGGTTGACTCCCTTGAACTTTGTCTTTGTAAGTTTCCTGCTCTCTTTTTTCACGAGCAGATTTTCGGCCTCTCGCTGGTTTTCTAACCGAAGTTTGCGAGTCCCCTATTTCACCTTCTTCTTCAAAGTCCTCCGAACCTTGGACTTCCTTAGCCTCCTCTGAGGGTGTCTCTTTTGTCCTATCTGCATTGCTTTCAACTTGCTTTGGTCCTAGAGGGGACTCTTTTTGGGGCGATCCTTCTTTCTGCATCTCTATTTCTTGGGTGTCTTCTATTGCTGAGCTTAACTGGGTAAATTTATTTCCTTGTTCTTCCAAGAGAGGAGTTTGGATTCCAGTGCCTGCCTGAGTCCCTTTACCATTCATGTTACCAGATCTAGGGGGTTTGTGTGCAGTTTTTGTTCTTTTCACCTATGTCCAGCCATCCTCTTTGCCTTTCTCCATTTCACTGTTCTTAGGGCATCCTCTAGCAAACTGTCCGTAGACATGGCATTTCCGACATTTGAACGGAAGCTGTTCATAGTCCAACTTTTGTACGTGTGTCCAGTTTCCGACTCTGATCTTTATTGCCTCAGGCAAACCAACCTCGAGGTCAACTTCAACGCAAATTCTAGCACAGTCATACTGATCTTTACTGTTTGCACGGTCAATGTACTTGCCCAGAGTGTTTCCAATGTGTTGAAGAGACTCCTCATTCCAGCAGTGCACTGGCAGATTGGGCAGCCTAACCCACACGGGGACGGCTGTGGGGACGTCCACAACAGGATCAAAATCGGGCATCCACTTATTGAGATACAGCCCCTGAGGGCCCATAAAATAGGGGCCATTGTGGAAAATCAGATCCTTATCTTCCTTTTTAGTGAATTCAAACAGGAAGAATCCCTTACCTAGAAAGTACGAAGTAACTCTGCCTTTGATCAGAGGCGCCCAGTTTCTTGTGACCCAGCTCTCCGTGGTTTTGGGGGAGGGCCAAAGCCCAGTGAACTGTCCCACCATAGCTCTCTCCGCCATAGAAAGTGCGACCTGAATCGGGCCCTCCGGAGGGAGAGCAATCTCAGGAATGTCATCAAGGTGTTTCACAAACTTCGTAGTCTCAATAGCTTTCTTTTTTGGAAGGGATGCCACCAGATTGGAGAAGCCCACAGCGTCAGAAGAAGGAGGTGGCTCCATAGAAGCAGCACCGACAAAGCTCGACAGAACGAGCTCACACAGACGCGCTGCTCATGGAAACCACACGGCAACGAAGCGTGCAACCGCCAAAGGCCACGTAACGTAATCCCTTCGCGCCCGCCAAGAGAGGCACCCAACGAACGTCGTACGCAACTTTTGAAGGATCTAAGGCAACCGCACTCCTTTCATATGGGCCGAGGCAAGGCCTCGGCTACGTAGGATGGAAGTGTGGCGGCTAGGTCCCCAAGCAACGATCGTCGAATAGCATGCTGTGGTTTTCAAGAGATCAAATATAATTATTATATACACAAATGATTAGTAATAAATCTACCCTCATTTCTCGCACAACAACAATTATTCCACACATTAATGATGAACTAATCATAAATAAAAACACCAAATAGTAAAAATCACTATAAGCATATATATATATATATATATATCCACACCTAGATCGTGGCCTACACAGTAGGTGAATACAATGAAAATCCTTCAAGGCCAAGTACACATGTAACCTCACAATGGTATTTATTCTCAATATTGGTTAGTCATTTTACTATCCTAAAGGACATAGGGTCTTTGGAGGTGTAGATTCTCCAAAATACATGTAGATAGAGACAAAATTTACACTACATGGAAGACTCATTGTTAAGGAATAGTTGCAAGGGAAGGAATACCCTTTTTCATTAAGACTCATGTATCCAAGTTTACACCTTTATTTGTGTGATCAAATGTAGCAGAATTGTCCGTTATCAATACATGAAAGAAGCTAATAGTAAATAAGGCCAGTTTGAGATTCCTTATTCGATCAATAATGCTTCACAACTTGCAATATTTAGGAAAATGTCCATGAAAAAGGTGATGGATAACCAGTTGTGAATCTCCCAACACCACCAAATCTTTGATGTTTGCTTCTTTGACCAAAAGGAGCCCTTGCAGTAATCCATATGCCTAAGTTGCATTATTTGTGCAATTTACTAACCCCCAACAATACTCAATTTATATTTTTCCATCGAGGTTGAGAATAATCCCTCCCACTCTTGCGACCCCTGTAAGTGTATACTTTTGAGTATAAGATATAGACTAAAATAAATCACAAATTTGAAGGAATGAAAAATGAAAATCCCACTATGGATTTAAATCCCACAATTGTACAATACAAACATATAATTTAAATCATGATATTATTGGTTCATATCACATCCATATTTAACTATGGATGAAAATGAATTCTTAAATATAAAATTATACTTTAATTCAAAATAAAAAAACACGTAGACATAAGTGCTTATGTTTGAAAATGAAATATTATATACAAAATAAAACTTGGATTCAAGATCCCATAAAACATACCCATAAATATTTGTGGCTACCACAACTCATTCTATCTGTTATTCATAACAATCCAATCTTGGATATCATTCCCACAAAAGATGAAAATATGAGTGTGCCTATGTTTTATGTATAGAATTTTTCAAGAGAAGAACTATATGAAAGCATTCATTTAATTTCAACCTTTGACACATTTACAACAATATTTTATTATGTCTATTGACACCTTTTTCCAAACAATTTGCAGGCATACATGTTATTTCATCCATTGACACCTTCCTACAACCACTTTACATGCATTCATTTCATTTCAACCATTGACATATTTTTTCAAACACTTGAATATATGCATTCTATTTCAATGATTGACATATTTCTTCAAACATTTTGTATGCATTTATTTCATCCAACCAATAACATATTTCTACAAACACTTTGTAGACATCCTTTTTATTTCAGCTATTAACATATTTCTACAAAAACTTTGTTGGTATTCTTTTTATTTCATCCACTCACATTATTATTCAAACATTTTGCAAGCATTCTTTTCATTGCAACCTTTGACATATTTTTACAAACACTTTGTGGACATTATTTTTATTTCAACCTATTTTTAACCTTGTGCTTTAAAATGATAAGAAACCAATAACCGCAATACACTTCAAGGGGGAAACATAATTTTACAATGAATACAATGTATACAACAATATTTGAGGGTCCTAAGACTAGTTCTCCTTAGTGTATATATAGGAGACAAAGATTACAATGACAAGTTCTACCCGACCTAACAATATAACAATAGAAATGTAATAACTCAATATCTAGGGATTAACAAATATTTATATGGTTAACATGAGGCTTACATAGGGATTAATATTCCCTTCCCCTTCAAGAAAATTTTCCACTCAACACTTGAATAATTATGGGTGTTTATGCATGAACAAATCATCTTCCCCAGTCACCTCTTCCATCAGTAGGTTCTTCCATTTAATGAGGTACTCAGTAATTGCTCAAATTTTCAACTACTTAATCCTTGTTTCGAAGATTTTTTCTAGTTTTAGTATAATTTTTCCTTCCTCATTAATCTCTAGTAAAATAGTTTGGAATGGGATCTTTCCATTGATTACCTTATTTAAGAAGGAAACATGGAAAATTGGATGTATATGTGAAGATGGAAGCAAATCCAATTTGTATGTCACAGTTCTAATCCTCTACAACACTTGATACAGACCATAATATATTTGGTCTAATTTATTGTCCTTCTTTTATTACTTGAGGTACATATGTTTATATGGTTGCAGCCTTTCAAATATCCAATCCACCACTTCAACTTCCCTTTCACTCTAATGTTTGATCTACTTTTTGTTTTATCCTATTTTGTGTTATAACCAAGTTTCCCTTCAATAGATTGAGAACCCCGCATTGGTAACCTATGTGGACCTCCATTATTTGAGCCTTTATAATATATTTCAAGAGTGATGTGATGGATGGAAGATCATATCCATAAATTTCCATATATGGGGACATATTTTATGAGGTATGGAAAGATGTGTTGTGCCACCATTCTGCTGCAGGGAAACCATTTGACTCATTGTGTCTATTTATTAGATGAAAAAAACATACGCATCCTTATAAAAATTTATTCACAATATTAGTTTTCCCATAATTAAGGATGATAAGTGAGCTATGATCCAATTGAGTACCCAAACAAGAAAGTAATTCAATCCAAAAATTTCTAGTCAAAATTGGATCTATATCACTTACAATAATATTTAGTATTTCATTTAGCTTTTGTATTATTTCCATGAATGGTTCTACCATTGTACTTGTTTTAAAAGGATGAAAAAGTGAGTGAAAAATAACATATTTTTTCATATTATCTACCACTACTATAATGACATTCTTTCCTTTAAGGTTTGGGTAAATATATAATAAAATACATTGAAACTTATTCCCAATGTTGGATTGGTATGGATAATCGTGGTATGATCCTTGGGGTCTCGATTGTCTTTCTTTTATATTGTTACCATACCATATATTTATAATAAAACAAAACAAACCATTTACGTTGGAATCCAGTGTTTCTAAGCATGTGAATTGGCTTCAATTGGCATCGTTAAACCCAACACAATCTAGCATCTTCACGGAAATAGTGCTGAGAATTGTTTCTTCCATTCTTGCTTCCATTGTTGTTTCTATTTTTAGTTTTAATTTTTCTCCCAATTGTTCTTATTTTTTTTCTTATGGTATGGAATCGAAAATATCTTGTTTTTTGGCTTCCTAATTAATGCCAAGTTATGCTCCATTATAATGTCCTTTGTTGTTTCAAGTTTTCTTCCAATATGGAATCACTTTTTCCGTTTATCTTTTCTTCCATTATGGATTCTTCTTTAGATTCTAATATGGATTCCATTATAGTGTCTTTTGTGCTTCTAATATTGCTTCCATTATTACTTCTTGGTTTTCTACCTGAATGACTTCTTTGTTTGCTTCTTAGGGAACACCAAGTTTGGCTTCTAATATTGCTTCTGTTATTACTTCTTTGTTTTCTACCTGAATTTCTCTTGTTTTTGCTTCTCAGGTAACGCCAAGTCTTCGTACTAGTATTGCTTCCATCATTAATTCTTGGTTTTCTACCTGAATAGCTTCTTTGTTTGCTTCGTAGGGAAAACCAAGTTTGGATTCTAATATTGTTTCCATTATTAATTCTTTGTTTACTACCCATATTGCTTATGTTTTTACTTCTCAGGTAACACCAATTTTTCCTGCTAGTGTTTCTTACGTTATTACTTCTTTAATTGCAACCTTAATTTTTTCTTTTTTTTCTTCATAGGTAACGCCAAGTTTTGCTTTCAAGATTTCTTCTAGTGTGCTTCTAGATTGGATTCCTTTTTTTCTTCATTTTTTCTTCAAGAATTGTTTCCTTGTTATCGTCATGGTATGCTTCATGTTATTTGGAAGGTTTGCTTCATGTTTAGTGCCTAGGTTTGCTTCTTTTTTAGGTCCGTGGTTTGCTTCCTTTTAGTGTCAATGTTTTCTTCTTAATTTCCCTCCATGTTAAGAAACCAATTTAAATTCCTATTTAGAGCCAATAATAGCTCCAAGTATGGCTTCCAATTTAATGTTGAATTTCACTTCCATTTTAGAGCCATATTCTGCTTCCAATTTAACAACTCACGATGCTTCCTTTATAGCTTCCATTTATTAATTTAATATTTTTTATTTCAGTTAAATTATTTAAGTATATCATGTGTCTCAAATAATTTATATTATTATAGAGTAAGTCATATTGCACTTGAAATATTTATAGCATACCATTTATAAATAAGTTTTAGGGAAATGACATACATACAAACTAACAACATTTTTTTTAACTATAACCAGTATTTGTATATATTTTCAATGGACATTTTTTGGAGGTATTTTTTAAAGTGACATTTTTTTAGAGTAAGTGTTTTGGGTTGAATTAAATCTTTTATGATTATTTTTTAAAGTGAGTCTTTTTCTAACTTTTTAAATGAATTTTTTTTGTAGGACTTGGAAGGAAATATTCTGAGCTTCATTTCATTTTTAAAAAGACATTTTTTTTGTGGTTTTTTTAAAGTAAGACCTCTTTTACATTACATAAATGAACAATTCAGAATCTTGGATGATTCAAATAACAAAACCTTCTTTCTATATATAGGAGTCCATGGGGTCACAATATAATCCTAGCTGACCTAACAACAATAATGTGAGGACACAACAATAACAATAGTGGATTTTTATGGGGACTACATGGGTACAACGATAAAAATAAGGGGGCGGCACTAACAATAATCGACTACACTAGTAATATAGGGACCTAACAGAGAACCTCTAGGAAACTAGTTTATTTCAGTCTAAATTTTGATTTTTCTTAATGTTATGTAAAATAGTGCTTTAGAACATCTTGTCCTAGAGACTATATAACCTTAATTCGGTTAAAATAATAGTATCTAGGCATGGTAGTGATAGAATGTATTTTGATCAGTTTTGGTTTCCAACAGTTGATGAACATTATGTGAATGTAAGGGTGTTGGCCCATTCTCCAATTTGATAATATAAAGCTACATGTTTCTTGTGTGTGTGTATATATATATATATATATATATATATATATATATATATATATATATTATTTTCCCAAACAAAATTTAAATATATTGATTTTTCTATAATTAATATTTTATTTCGATCCATTATCATACTTATTTTTAACAAAAAATATTTATTAACATATAATCATTCCTTCCTTGATTTCTATTAATGGTTGTATTCTTTCTAATAACAATGTTTTTTTTTCTAATAGCAATGTGCTTTCACATTTTTCCACTAATATATTTTATTAATCATAATATTTTTTATTGTTTAAATATTTAATTGTTGCCAGCCTTTTTCCATAAAGTTATGTTATCATGTACCAATAGGTTATTAGCAATGTTATTCCCTCTCCACCAAGGTTTTGGTGCTTAAACCATGTGCTTAATATAACTAACTTATATAAAAACTTCATTTTATTAATGCAAATCATGTTGTTTTTTCTCTATGAAAAAAAAAAGTACTAAACAACAACGCTACATATTATACTTGCTTCAATTTGATTTGTATATTTACCAAATTTATATATGCATGGAAATATATTAAAAATATAACTTAAGAATAGAAAAAACATGTATTTAGTGAATTGAGAATATAATTATTCCAATTTTAAAATTTATATTCCGCTTTTCAATTTATGATGAGAATGATCATAATCTGTAAATTGTACATTTACCATTAAACATAATTGATTAGGTGCAAACTCTATAAACTTAGTCAATATGCATGAAATAAGGAAAAATTAGTAAATTCCTAAAGGGTTGAAGGGTGTGAAAAGTACAATTGAGTAGTTAGTTTCAAAAGGGTTGAAGGGTGTGAAAAGTACAATTGAGTAGTTAGTTTCAAAAGGGTTGAAAGCCTTGCTAAGTTGCAACTAATCTTATTTGGACAATAAAATGTATTACACCTTAAACATAAATTTATTACACAAATAGCTACATCTTAAATATAACATGAAATCTTACTATTTTCTTTCTAAAATAAATGTAGTTTATTGTATATTAATATAGTATTATAAATTAAATGGCTAGTAAATGTCAATAGGCATCAATCCATAATAAATATCAAAACACTTTATCATATATCTCAAGTTGTTAAAATTAAAAATTTCATAAAATTTAATTAAATTATAATTTTATTTGAAATAATAATAATTATTATTAATGATAAAAATAATAATATATAAATTAAATATATATACAAGTTTTTAAAAAATGTGTAACGAAATTTTTGACTATAGATATTTACCTCCATTTTATTATGGACATTTTAAATTTGTAAATAGACTTTCTTACAAGACCATGAATTAACAAGTGTAATATGCAATGTTGTTGCTTAGTACCTGCACCTTATGCAAAATGTAATCGATAGTAATTATTGAATGCTTGAATTAATTCATAAATGGACTAGATAACCTTCGAGAAAAATAGAGATAGGTATATAGATAATTTTGGACAAAACATTAATCTCAGCAACACCATTTCTTACAAAAATTAAGCGTTTATTAAATATAACTTTTATGTCACTTTACTAATATAAATCATAATATAAATCATAATAGATGTGTGTATAACATAAAGATTCATCTTCCTCCAATGTGTTTTCATATTTTAAAGATAAATGTGTGTGAAATATATATCTATATCTATTCTTTCCATTTATCACTTCTAAATTTTCTTATTTTCGAGGACTTAAAAAGTATCGATAAACATTTCCATTAGTAATAGGTAGAGAGTTGAGGACATTAGAAATGTTCTTAATGTTCTCTAAAAATTTTCCAAAAAACTTGAGTATTCAAGTTTTAAAAAATATATTGTAATGTATAATAAAAAATTTAGTTGATTCAACCACACCCATAAAGTGCAAATTTCCAAATCCTAATGAAATTTAACGACCCAATCTTCACTGCATCCTTGAAAAAATAGAGTTGGGAAGTGGAGGGTGCATTACCCTCTTGTTATTCATGCAAGTTAAGCATTTCAATTAATAATGAATAATTATAAAAGTTTCAAAAATAAATATCAAATCGAAATATGACCAACTTCTTACTCATTAAGATTTATAAGGTGTGCATAGCGTTAAGATATTGCATTATATACGAAAGTGATGCGAGTCAAATTTTACTCTATTTTAATCCTATTCAAAATGAACTGTGATATTTTAATTTTAAAAATTAACTTTTTTCGCAATCACGATATATCGTTGAAGACAAATTTCACTTTATTGTAATCTTGGTGACAATATATTATAACATTTTAGTGAGTAGAAATATTACTCTATTGTAATTTGATTTTATTTACAGTACATTCTAATATTTTAATTTAAAATTTTAGTATATTATATATTTTGTAATAGTGAATTTTCTTTATTGAAACTTAAAAGAAAAACTTTATTTAATAGGTTAAGATGATATTAATATTGAAGTTCTCCCTAAGCAAGGTGTTATGGAATCGATACTTCCCAAGTAAGGGGTTTGTGACACATGTATTATTAAACCCGAAAAAGAATGGAAGGTGGACACTCTTAAAGGTCATTGTACAAGAATTTCATTGTTGTTACATGTTATAAGTTGTCAATTATTTCGTTATATTTTTGGGATAATAGTAAAAACAAAATCGTTTTTTGGTTTGGGTTATTTTTCTTAATTTAAGTTTTGAAAAAAACATATCTGAGAATTTTTTTTGTTTTAGGTAAAAAGTCTCATATAACTGCTTTAAAAGTTGTGAACGGAATTAAAAAATATTTGACATGTTGATATTTATCCATGTAAGTCGTAGAGGCAATAATAGCACATAAAATGAATGGAGAGTGTTGAATTGTTGGATAATGTATGCTTGTGAGTTGGTTGTTGTAAATCTCCCTTAGAATAATAGGAATATCGATTATCATTTCCCCATGGATGTTTCCCTCACAAGGAGGATTTTACAATGTAAAACATTGTGTCAATTTATGTGTTTGATTATTTTGCTATCTTGTTTATTTTCTGCAATTTCAATTAATTTGCAAGTTATGTTTTCGTTGCTCAACTCAACAAGTGGTATTAGAGCTTTTGGGAAAAGTTTGTGTTAATGGCGAAGATGCAGCATGTGAAGTTTGAAATCAAAAATTTCAATGGGAGTAATAGCTTTGAGCTATGGAAGGTTAATATGCGAGAAATGGTCATATAACAAGGAGTTACGTATATTCACTACTGAGAGGTAAATGGTGAACGTTGGAAATTAACCCTTCGGCCTAGGTTTTCTAGCTACTAACGCTACCGCCGCAGGCCGGAACTCGCCGAACAGGGGGAGCTTCCATGGATTCGAGCTCTGGGTGTCCACAGTCGTCCCTCGCGGTGATGTTTTTGTGGGGCGTGGGAACCATCATTTTCCTTTGCGCGGCTTGGCGACGGATGGGTTGATATTTGGGCCCCCCTGCAGACCTGACTGGCGAATTGTGCGCTCGCTATGGATTTCACACTTGAACGAAGCACCCTTATTACTGTCTGTCCAAGACCTCCGTGCTGGTGCGTGCATTGGGTGGTCTGGTGGGCATGGTGTCCTCCCGCCGGTGGCTGTGCTGTGCTATACCCCACACACCCATCTTCCATATTTGCTACCATATGGCGGTGGTGGGAATTACACTCGGGTTTACACTCTGGAGGGATGCCCTGGGATTACTATATCCATTGGCCATCATGCTCAGCACCTGCGCACCTTTTGCGCTATTTCTCAATGGCCTATACCTCTTTGTGTTGGTCCTGGAGGGTGGGTTTCACTTGGAATACCGGCCATCATTGTATATGCAGGGATATTAAAATGTGATTGGCCACCACAAAATCAGGTGATTCAGGAAGAGCCAACGGCCAAAACCAACATCACTACTAAAGAAAATCGGGTAAGCACAAATTGTTTCTAGATTTTTCTCAAAACCCCAGAGGGGAAAAATTTATTTTTTTGGATAAATGAATCTAATCAGGTTACAGACCTAAAAAAATCCATTTGGAAAACCACTGGCTATCCAAGCCACATTCAGTCCCTCATCCATGGAGGGAGATCGCTACAGGACTCCATCATCCTATGCGATTATGGAATTTGCCCTGCAGACACCATTTACCTCAATCTGCGACTGAGAGGTGGTGCTGCTAGGCAGCACAGTGCTCAGGGATCTAGGGGTATGACCTATAAGAATATTCTAAAGGGAAAAAACACATCTGCTGCTCCTACTACACAGGCAGCTAATGCCCCAAAACCGTACATTGTGGAACAAATCAACCAGATTCCAGAATTGTAGATCGAATTACCTGAGATAGATGACCATAGATCCTTCTTTGAATCACAACCGCTCATATGCAGATTTAATTGCTTCTGGCCTAAACCAATGGAGCTATTTCATTGGATTTTCACTAATTGGACAACGGATTGTGAAATACACCTCTATTCAAAGGGATTCTTTATTGTTAAATTCTTATCCCCGGATGACAGAGAACACATCCAAAATGCTGGACCATGGTTATAGGGATCCACCAGACTATTCACCACACCCTGGTTTCCATATTTTGACGAAAATACCATGGAAGTCTCCAAAATGCCAGTCTGGGTGAGGCTTTAGAACCTCCCACTTCATTTCTGGAATGAAAATGTTCTTGGCAGCATTGGATACATGATTGGGAGTTACATCAAAACTAACACACAACGCATGGAAGAGAGGGTCTTCACCTTTGCACGCATCTGCGTGGAAGTGGACCTCAGCAAGGGGCTTCCAGAATGCATCCTACTGACTCACAAACAGAAAAAATGGACGCAGCATTTAGGTGTAGAATATGCAGGAATACAGGGCATTTGCAGAACACCTGTCCAAAAGCTAAAAGAGATAATAGAAAAAATAAAAAGACAGGAAAAGCTACAAAGGGCTAGCAATTTCCCTCTGATGAACCAGAACAGGATATGGAAGAGAATGAGATGGAACCCATTCCAAAAGAAAACAACCAGACAACAACCGAAACTGAGACACAAGAACAGGAGATGCAAGAGCCTACAAACACGACTCAGGCGTCTATGGACCAAGAGGCACCAAAAAGTGGAGGACACAAAAGACAACATAACTCAGACACATCTGATTCGGATAAGGACAATGGAGCAACCATAGCTGAAAATCAACTTGGACTTATCACAACCTCGCCATCACTAGGTCCATGGCGAAAGGTTGAAAAGAAAAAAGGGAGGAAAATTTAATTTTTCACTCCTCTTGTAATATAGCATCTAGTTGCCTGAAAATTACAGCAAAGTGTAACATGCAATTTTGTTTTCACTAATAAGATTACGAATTTTTCCTTTGTGAAAAAAAAAAAACGAGTTACGAGAGGCATTGTTGGCGAGGCAAAGAAACCCATAGCCATGGAGGATGAAGATTGGGAGGACATGGATGCAAGAACCCTCAGTGTTATTCATTTGTGCTTGGCAAATGATGTGTTGTTTAACATCGTTGGAGAGAAAACAACTGCAGGCTTATGGACCAAGTTAGAAAGCCTTTATATGACGAAGTCCTTGATCAACAGAATCTACTTGAAGTGGCAATCATATAGTTTGCAGACGAAGGAAGGTACAAAGATCTCTGGTCATTTGTCTAGTATAGATGTAAATATCGAAGGGGAAGACAAAGCCGTTACACTATTGTGTTCTCTCCTCGAGTCTTGGGATCATTTTGTAATCTCTATCAGTTTTAGTTCTACTAATACCATTGATTTTGATGACGGTTGTGCGAGCTTTGTTGTATGAGGAAACTCAACGGAAAAATAGCCTTAAAACCTCAACATCAGAAGAAATGGTGGCAATAGGTAGATCGAAAGAAAAATATCAAAATTCGAGAGACACATCAAGATTGAAGTCAAGACGCAAGAATAGTAATTTGAAGTGTTGATATTGTAACAAATCAGGGCATCTTAAGAAGGATTGTTGGAAAAGAAAGGAACATGCTACTAAAAAGGACTCTACAAAGGAAGCTAATTCAGCTAAAACAAATGCAGATATTGTTGATGAGGTATTATCCAATTCTATTGTTTATCAACATCATCATAATTGGTTGCCAGATTCTGGTGCTTCCCATAACATGTGTCTTTATAGGAATTGGTTCACTTCATACCAATATATTGATGACAGTGTGGTTTTCATGGGTAATGATTTTACATGCGAAACTATTGGGATTGGTAGTATCAAGATTAAAATGTATGATGGTATTGTTAGAATGTTAACAGAGGTGAGGCATGTTCCTGAGCTTAGAAAGAACTTAATATCTTTTGGAGTGTAAGATTATGTTGGTTATAAATGTATAGTTCAAGGTGGAGTTATGAAGCTGGTGAAAGGCATCTTGGTAGTCATGAAGGCTAAAAGGTTTTGGAACCTTTATAAGCTTGAAGGAAGGACATAAACATGTCATGCAATAGTAGCATCTAAAGGTGCAAGTGACTCTACTCATTTATGGCATCATCACTCGGGTCATATGAGGGAGAAATGGCTGAAGGTATTGGATGATCGTAATTTAATTCCAAGCTTGAAATCTCTGAATTTGAATTTATGTGACCATTGTATTTATGGAAAGAAATTTAAACAGAGATTTAAAATAGGAAAACATGTTAGTAAAGGTATGCTTGATTACATCCATTCAAATTTTCAGAATCTTCATATTTTGTAACATTTATAGATGATTACTCTAGAAAGGAATGGATCTATTTACTAGAAAGAAAATTTGATGTATTTAATGCTTTTAAGAAATATAGAGCTTAAATTGGTTGAAAATATCACTAGCAGATCAATTAAATGTTTGAGAACTGACAATGGAACTGAGTTTACTTCAAAGAAATTCAAAAATTATTGTGAGGAAGCTGGGATCGAAAGAAATAAAATCATAGTTTATACTCCTCAGCAAAATGGTGTTGTTGAATGCATGAATAAGACTCTTCTAGAGAGCGAAAGGAGTATGATCAGTAATGCCAAGTTGCAGTAGGAATTGTGGGTAGAGGCAGTTCTTACATTGTGCTATCTGGTAAATCGGTCACCATCAACTGCAATTAACTGTAAGATGCCAGAAAAGGTATGGACAGGTCAAGCTTGTGATTATTCAAACCTTAATGTTTTTGGTTGTGATGCCTATGCTCTTATTCCAAAGGACCATCATTCTAAGTTAGATCCCAAATAAAAAATACTAATATTTGTTGGACATGGTGATGGAGTTAAGGGATATAGATTGTGGGATTCTACTACCCACAAAATAATCATTAACATAGATGTCATATTTGATGAATCCTCACTCATAAAATCAGATGTAAATGGTGAAATGAAATAGGCAAAATTACCACAGATTCAACAACTTTAATTGGAAACTCAATCATCTTCAAAAGAGGAGGATCGCGAAGATGTTCATGAAGAAACTCATACATAAGCAAATGAGGATACAGAAATTTCTCAAGAAACTAAGGAAATACCGCAACAAACTCAACGAAGATTTACATGGATAAGATATTTTCCTAAAAATTATGATGATTTTACTACATTTGTTGTTTTGATTGCTAATGATGGAGAACCTAGTTGTTATCAGGAATCAATGGAAGTATCTAATAGTGATAAATGGAAAGTAGCAATGAAAGAGGAAATGGATGTCTTACAAAGAAATAAGACATGGGATCTAGTGGAACTTCCTAAGGATAGGAAAGTTTTTAGTTGTAAGTGAGTTTACAAATTGAAGAAAGGAGTTGAAGATATTGTTCAGAAGTAAAAAGAAAGACTGGTTGCAAAAGGATATTCTTAGAAGGAATAAATTTCCATGAGAATTTTTCACCAATTGTTAAACTTGTTTCAATTCGAGTTTTGTTAGCATTAGTTGATTTACTTGATCTAGAGTTAGAGCAACTAGATGTCAAAATAACATTCTTACATGGAGATTTGGATGAGGATATATATATGGAACAACCAGAAGGGTTTGTTCAAAATTGCAACTGTGAGGTTTGTTTGCAAACTCAAGAAATCATTGTATGGCCTAAAGCTTCTCCCAAAAAATGGTACAAGAATTTTGATTCCTTCATAATGAGCTAGAATTTCTTCAAAAGTGAGTATGATCTATAACACCCTCTCCCACATCTACCCAAGTAATCGGGAAACCAGGGTAAACATGCGATGAGAGGCTACTAATATGAGATTCAACCTCCTAGATGACATTAAGGAAGTAAAACCGACGAAAACCTGACAAACATACCTTACATAACATCAACAACACCTCCAGAAGGTAACCCAACCTGTCAAACCCCTGAACCCTGAGGGGGAACTGATTTTTGATCCTTTTGAGCCTTAGCCATGCCGGCATGCAAGCGCAAGGGAGCGACTAGAAGCCTATAGCCGCGGGAATGGCAAGGAAAGGTCGCGCCCAGGGCCCCAAAAAGTCAGTTATGTGCCTGCAACTTCGAGATTTGTGCCACCTTTTTAGCCCAGAGCCCAGGTCACTGCTCGGAACTTCATGAAACTTTAGGAGAGGATAAATAACATTAAAACAAAGGTATCGAAGCAATCACATCATCAAGAACTCATTCGAACCCCTCCTAGCCATAGGTATAAACAACAGATTTAAACATGGGATTATTACTTATCTGAGAATAGCTAAGAAGCATTTATTCCCTATATCATAAGTTACAATACGGTCTATTTGACCATAGATACATTGTGTATTCATTGATATGTAAAAACATGGGCAGAGCCATACATCATCATTGATTAAATACATGTTTATAGCTAGCATAATAACAATATAAATACAATGGGTACAACAACAATAAAATCCATACATAAACTAGTACATTTGCATACCAAATACCATAGGAATGAGTTCTTCATCACTGAATGTGAAAACCAACTAGAGATGGGACTTCCACATTCCACTTGACCATAGATTGGTTGAGCCAAGTCTCACTTCATCCAATCACCCTTGTGCCATATTCCAAGAATGAATGTGAGATTGTGATCAAACACGTTAATCATCACCAAAACAGGGCTCTAGCGACAAAACCATCTCAACCCCAAATCAGTGATTCCACCTCACGGTCGGACATCACTAACCATCACAGATTGATCTCTATCCAAACTGTTACAGTGCTCTAGAGTGTTTTTTCAAATCAGGGCGTCTAGGACTAATAACTCAACCCGAACTATTACAGGGCTTCCGGAGCATGTGCTTCAAGGACAAGTAACTCAACCCACCTAGGGCTTCCATAGAATTTTTCCAACCAAGGCTTCTAGGACTAGTAACTCAACCCACAGTTGTTCATTGAGCTTCCAGAGCGTTTGTCCAACCAAGAATTCCAGGAACTAATAACTCAACCCACGGCTAAAGGAATCATGAGAACCATCCAGAAAACAATCAATAGAAATAAACCCACAATACCATGGTTGTCTGGGAAATGGCAAGGCTAGGAAATCCACATGCATACACCATGCATGTCAAACTAGTAAGGAAAACATTCATGTAACTTGGTATCTACAGTCAAATCCCGTTGTAGTTTTTGATCCTTATGTCCACATGTGTTTTCCTGCTCTTCCTTTGCATTCTTGCTCCAAATCACCAAGTATCCACACTCTCCAAGAGTGCTCCAAGAAAACTTTGAGTATCCAAGAGTATGAGAAAGAGAGATAGAATAATGAGATAGTTCCAAAAATGCACTAACAAAAGGTACCAACTGATCCTCAGAAGCCTTTTTATTGAAGAGACCTCTATTTTCTTCATTTTTCATTATTTTCCTTCAATTTCCTCCTCACATGCAACATGTGACCTTTCATCTCCATTTTCTCCTAATTTCCATTATTTTCATAAATAAATGTGCCAAAAATATTTTTGACTCTTTAATGCCTTAGTCATAGCCTTTGTAGATTTCCTTAGCCATAATAAACCATGTGAACACCCGCACTAGGATGTTTGCCCAACGTTTAGCTTGGAATATGTGTCACATCAACTGTGGTTATTATTTTAACTTTATTACATGGAATTTTCACCAAAGATGTTACATGATCATTGTGTTTACTTTCGAAAGTTGGAAAATGGTATATTCATTATTTTGATGTTATATGTTGATGATATGCTTGTAGCAAGAAAAAACATGGTTGAGCTCAACATGTTAAAGGCTCAGTTAGTTAGGAATTTTGAAATGAAGGACCTTAGAGCAACAAAACAAATATTGGGCATGGAGATACACAGGGACAAAAAAAATCATAACTTGTGGTTATCACAACAAAAGTATGTGGAGAAAATATTTCATAGATTCGGTATGAATAATGTGAAACATGTTCAAATCCCTTTAGCTTCCCATTTCAATATTTCTTCAGGTTTGTGTCCTAGTAATGATGAAGAAAAGGAGTATATGTCTCGTGTACCATATGATAATGTAGTAGGCAGCTTAATGTATGCGATGGTTAGTACAAGGTCAGATATTTCACATGCAATTGGTGGTGTCAGTGGATACATTGAAAATTCAAGTAAAAAGCATTGGGCAACAGTGAAATGGATGCTTCGGTATCTTAAAGGCACAAATAATTATTGTTTCACCTACAATGGTAGTATTGATTTGTCTATGGTTAAGTTGATTGAAATTTTGTACGTGACTTCCACTTATGGATATGTTTTTCCTCTTGCATGTGGAGTTGTTAGTTGGATGTCAAAGCTTCAAAACATAGTTGCTTTATCCATTACTGATGCAGAATACATAGTTGTCTCACATGCTTGCAAAGAGATAATTTGGTTAAAAGGTTTGCTAGGTGAGTTTGGAAGGACGCGGGACAAGGTGAAAGTATTATGTGATAGTCAAAGTGTTATTCATTTGGCAAGGAATCGAGCTTATCATATTAATATGAAACTTAAAGATGTTAAATACCATTTTGTAAGATAGGTTATTGATGAAAGTAGAGCAGTGGCTCTGGAAAAAGTCCATACAAAGAAAAATTGTGCATACATGTTCACAAAACTAGTTATGTTAGAGAAGCTGAAATGATGCCTAGCTTCTCTTGGCTTCCAATGAAGGTGATGAATAATTTGGACATGATATATCACTCAAATTGTTGTCAAGGTGGAGATTGTTAGAAGTTGCCTATATTCTTGGGATAATAGCCAAAAAGAAATTGGTTCCTTTGGTTTGGGTTTTTTTTTTCCGAATCTAAGTTTTGGAAAAATCCATATAAAAATAACTTTTTTGTTTTATGTAAAAAAATTATCATGTAACTTGTTTTAAGAGCAATGGATAGATTTAGAAAACTTATGAGAGTTTGATATTTATCCATGTAACACTCTAGAGGCAATAATAACACAATGAATGGAAAGTGTGTTGAATGGTTGGAAAATGTAAACATGTGAGTTGGTTGTTGTAAATCTCCCTTGAATAATAAGAATATCGATTATCATTGCCTAGTGAATGTTTCCCTCACAAAACACAAAATGAAGAAAAAATGTGTTGAATGATTGGATAATGTAAAGTTCTGAGTTAGTTGTTATAAATCTCCCTTGAATAATAAAAATATCGATTATCATTGTAAAAAAAAAGTTTTACAACATAAAACATTCTCAATTTATGTGTTTAATTATTCTGCTATCTTATTTATTTGTCATTAATTTCTGCAATTTGAATTTTAGATAATGGGTGCGCAATCTTTAAAGTTAAAGTCGAGTCAACGGTGTATGTGCCAAATAGTTTGGTGTTGGGAATTTGTTTTTTCTTCTTATTTTTATTTTTTTAATAATTTATAAAATTAAAAAATAATATATTTATGACATTAAGATTGGAAAGCACATTGTAATAAAAGAGCTGGTATAAGTTGTAATAATTATAATACCAGTGTCAAATTTATGTATTTTTTTCAAATTTAGATTTTATATTTATTTTTTATTTCCAATAATTTTGAAATAAGTCTATAAAAAATAATCACATTACCAAAAAAAGTTGTAATAATTATAATACCATTTCAAATTTAGATTTTATATTATTTTTTATTTCTAATAATTTAGAAATAAATCCCATAAAAATAATCACATTACCCTAATTAAAAAAATAGAATTTTAAAAAGATTTCGAACAAATTACAGCAACGAAAATCAACTCAGATTTTTTTTTACCAGATTACAGCAAGGAAAATCCAAAAAGTAAAAACAACTCCAATATTAACTCATTTCATATAAAAAAAATGTTTTAAATAAATGAATTTAAATTAAAAACTGCCGGAGACTGCAAACATTAACCATTAATATCACATACAAGTAACAGCAGCCGTTGCAAAGCCTATGTCCAGCGAAGTAATTTGTGATTTAATACCAATTTATGATATGACCATCCAATATCATATGCCATCCTCCTTCAACAACCCCCACCTCCACAGCCACCCCCTCCGCCTCCGCCTCCGCCTCCACAGCCACCGCCTCCCCCACACCCTCCACCACCGCCATGTCCATGACCATGACCTCCACCACCGCCATGACCACCACCACCACCATCTGCTCCGAACCACGACCCTGCTACTCCGTGCCCACCGCTGCGATGGTGTTTTTTTCTCTTGTTGTTTCCATCATGAGCGCAGGAGAGAAGAACCATGGACACCATAATCAGCGCCGAGAGCACCACCAGTACCATCCACACCCCCGAGGACACATGATAATTAGTATGTTGAGAAATCAGCAAATCAATGCCGACCCTCCTCATTCTCAATCAAAACAAAGCAAACAATTTGAGGGAAAATTCTATTTTTCCAACTCTAACTGCAATTTAATGGAAAAACGGTCTATCTGCCTCTAAAATATTTTTATAGAAATCACAAGATTTGAGGACGAGATGCAGAATAGTGGAATTGTGTGCTTCAACAGACATAAGGATTGGGTGGTCATTAACGCTCTTATATTGTATGTCAAGCAGGGTACTCATTTCTGATTGTGCCACAACTTCAAGCCGCCGCCGCCGATGACGACGGAATCAACCGGAAAGCTGTATTGACCGGCAATGGAGCATATCGGGTAGAAGGTATTGATGAGGAAATATCATAGAAAGAGCATAAACAAAGAATAAACAAAGAATACATGATAGGATCCATTCATTCTGATTGATAAAGTAGATCGAGGTGTCCAGACTTTAAAGTTATCACGTAAACTATTATAATCATTAACCCCAGTCAAATGAATACTTCAATGGTTGACTAGCCTGTTGGAATGAAACGAATAATCATTAACCCCAGTCAAATGAATACTTCAATGGTTGACTAGCATGTTGGAATGAATTTTTTTATGTTGTTTTTAGTCTGAATTTTTGGACTTTTGGACTTTTGTTGTTGAGTGAAATTTTGATTTATGTTATTTAAATTGGTTTTTTGATTATATATATGAATTCAGCACCTTGAAAATTTTTAGGACATTGGATTTTTGTTATTTACACTAGTTTTTTTATTGTATATATGGATTCAGCGTCTTGAAAAAACCCTAAAACACTTAGATTATGACGGGTTACCCATCAAACTTGTACTTTCTTGCAAAATTTTAAAAAAATTAGACAGGAAAAATATACCAGAAAAATTCCCAAAGAATTTCACTAAGAAAATCTTTTATTTTTATTTTTGGAAAATTTATATTATAATTTTAAAATAATTGGTTTTATAACTTTTTTAAATATTTTATTTTTTAATTAAATTATAAAATTTTGAAATCAAATCTAGAAAAATAAATAAATTAATTAAAATTCAGTTATTTAAACTATAACCTTTAATAAACCCAAATGTAAACATAAAACTTATTCATCAAATTAAATTAAATAATTACTAGAAGTTACCCCAGAAGATGCAAAGAAAGGTCGATAGGAGTATTAATTTGACAGGAGAGGTTTTTTTTTTTTTTTTTTTTAATGAAACAAGTCAATGATAATTTAATTTCTTAATTATTAAATGATAGAAAATAAATGCTCATTTGAAAGCAAACATTTAAAAGGTGGGAAAAGGCTTGCATTGTTGCTAATGTAAGCATATAAAGTTAGATTTGAAAAACCTGAAAAAATAACTATTCTCTGCAACAATTCCAATGTTTTTAGAGGGTGAAAATTAGTCATTCAAAGTTTGTTGCCCTCGTCCAGTTACAATAAAGACCACATTCTTTGGATCATTGCAAAGAGTGTTTAGCACTGTCACGACATCTGATTTTGGAGTCTTGTTAATTGATAGCATCAGCTAAAGATTCCATATTCCACGGATTTACACAAATAGCTCCACTTAAAAAGGGGGAGCATCCAATAAATTCGGACACTACCAGCCTTCTTTATTTCAGGTTATCAAATGTGATTTCAAATCTGCCTTCTAGTTCTATAATACCTTGCTGCAAAGAACGTATTCATACAGGATCAAATTCATACCATCCTCGAATGCAGATACAACACAACATTCTGCTACTGTGTAATATGCAACTTTTTCATACAACAAAACATGTCTCTGCACCAATTCAATAGGTTGATGTCTATAGCAAACCCTGGATTTACATAAATGTCATTTCCAAAAATTTGAGCCCTATTCAATCCATTTAGTATCCATTCAGATTATCAAAATTATTCTAAAGCAAACAGACTTACATCTACTGTGTTCATCCAAACACTCAATTTCTATTTTCTCTCAACCCTAATAGATCCCCATTCAATTCTCTCTACCATCAAAAGCATACAAACATATTTTCTGGAAATTAAAACAAGATATATTTAAAATTAGTTGATGAAATGGTCAGGTGAACAGATTAAAAAAAGACCTACCGACATAAATATATAACTACTTGCTGAGGAAATATGCCTCAGACATCATGAAGAGAAATGGTATAGCAAAAATGTGTATATTCATTAATTAAACATTTTGTATAGCGTCTGATCAAGTAATTTGTACAATGTCTGATTAAATAATCCATCCGGAATTCATTCACCCCCAAAATTAAGACGACTTACCTTTATTCAAATAAATTGGAGTTTGAGCGGAATTAATCGTTCTTCGACTAATAATGGCGACGCCGGCTAGGGTTCGGCGATATCCATGCATGCATGGCATCTTCGACCTTCCTTGCTAGCCTGGCCTAGTATGGTCGACACTCCTCATTCAAGTTTTAGTCTTTTTTATCGTGCTTTTGTGGCTACGCACTACTACACCAAGGGCATTTTAAGACATTTGTTTAAGACAAAAGAAAATTTTTGTCTTAAAAAGTTACTTTTTATTTTAGTTATTTTATACTAAAATTTAATATCAATTGAATTGTCTTAGATATAAAATTTAAGACAAAAATAGTGTGAGGAAAAAATAATTTGAGACCAAATTTTATATTTAAGACGAAAACAATTTGAGACAAAAATATTTAAGACAAAAACAATTTGAGACAAAAGTATTTTAAGACAAAATTTTATATTTAAGACAAAACGAGTTTGAGACAAAAATATTTTAAGACAACTTTATATTTCAGACAAAAGCAGTTTGAGACAAATATATTTTAAGACAAAAACAATTTGAGACAAAAATATTTTAAGACAAAACTTTAGATTTTAGACAAAAGCACTTTGAAACAAAAATATTTAAGACAAAACTTTATATTTAAGACAATGGCGACTTAAGACAATGACAATTAAGATGAAACCCATTTAAGATAGTTAGCAATTAAGACAAAATCATTAGCATTGAGAAGTTTGCATTGAAATATCCATGAGTGGATAGTGGATAAAATTATATTTTTTATTTTTGAAAATCGATATTCAAACCACATGAAATTTAATCATGTCATATAATTTATTTCTTTTATATTATATTTTTCTTTTTTCATTAAGCCACATTCTAAAATTTTAATAAATAAATAGATAAAAAAAATATTATTTTTTGGTTGGCAACTCAAGGGGATTTGAACTTTGAATCTCGTGTTTTAACCATAGCTGCTTCAACACTAATATTCTTGGGCATATTATGTTTTTTCCTGCTAACCGCTCCAAATATATACAACCTCTAAGAACTAGTAGGGTCCAAGGAAAAGAGCTACAAGTTCCCCAAATCCGATCTACATTTCATGGAAAATCACATTTCCCCCAAATGTCCTCCACATATTTGCCTTGGTGTATTGGAGTTTGAAAAATACATAGGATGCCACAAGTAATCCTAATCATAAGACTCAACTTTCCTAATGACTAGGAGGCCTTACAAATAAAAAAATATCTTAACTTATAATGCCTAAATTTACTAAAATTTCCTATCACAAACATGAAATTAGAAATTCTACAAAATTATAGGGCAACAAGGAAACCAACTTCCTCTTCCAAAAATCTCTAATACCTTATGGAGGACAAATACAAATTTTGAAATAAATTGTTGAAATTATGCTCTTGCAACAATAGCTACCAATGTATCCTTGTAGCCCACCCCCTTTAACAATAGTAATACCAATGTCCTTTACCAGCTAGAAGGAACTCCTTACATAATTCTCTCTTAGATCCCCTTAACCCATTGCAATGATTGTCTTTGATGCCTACCTAGTTGCAAGCACATTAAGAAGCAATGTAGCATATTGCTGGCTGAGGATTTCGATAAGTATGTGATTTTGTTGACATCTTGTGACTGTCCCATATGTGAATATATAAAATCTTGGATGCATGTCGCCCTGACACTATAACATGACTTAGTGTTGCCTATCATACCATGTCACTCCCTCCTCGAGACACCTAGAACTCGCTAACACTCCCTGTCACACACTCTTATTCATTCATTTATGAATTTTGACCTAGTGCACCTCTGTTATGTTTTCTTGTCACTCCCTAACACTCCTTAGCACACATTGGCACACCTAGGCGGTTGGAACAACTTTGTATGCTTCCCTAGAACTCTAACATGCCTTGGTACTTCCTAGAATATCGTGTCACTCCCTTCTTAACACACCTGGAGCTGGCTTATACTTCATTTCCATGCATTTTAAACTAGTGCCCCCTTGTGTTTCCCTGACACTTGGCCCTCACACTCCCTAACATGTGTTCATGCCACACCCTGGCACCTGCCACATCTTAGCATGCCTATCATGCCTTGGAACTGCCTAACATGTCTTAGTACTTCTAGTAATTCCCTGACACACCTTGGTATTCCTTAGCTTTCATGTCGTCATAGATAACCTTGCTTTTTTTGTGACTTGGGAACCCAACCAAGTCATTGGAAAATCGATGTTGTGCCCATCACAAAGTTTCCCTTTGTCTGAAACTAATTTGTCCAACCCTTTATGTAACCATAGGCTTACCTCCTACAAGTCTTATTCTGACCTTCCCCTAACACACTTTATCCTTGAGACACTTGGAATTCGTTGACACTACTTGGCACACACTCTTATTCGTTCATTTCCATGAATTTTGACCTAGTTCTCCCTTGCAATGTCCTGGCACTCCCTAACAGTCCTCAACATCCATTGACACTTTTTGGCATGTGTTAGCATGCCTTTTCATTCCTTGGCACACATTGACACTCCTTAGTTATCATGCCCTCACAATTACCCTTACTTTTTTGGAACTTGGGAACCCAACCAAGTCTTGCCTTGAATATAACAACTTGACTAAGTTACGGTTGCTACAACTAGATTGTGCCTTGTTCACCTAAGAAACGATTATAACCCCTCACCCATTTAACCCCCTAAACCCCTAAAACCCTAACCCATTTAACCCCCAAACCCTAACCCCTAACCCTTAAAATACTTAACTGCTAAATCCCCTAGCCCCCTAAACCTCTAAACTCGTAACCCATTTAACCCCCTAAACATCTAACCCCTTAACCCCTAACCCCTAAAATCCTTAACTGCTAAATCCCCTAACCCCCTAAACCCATTTAACTTCGTAAACCCTCAACATTTAACCCTTAAATCCTAACCCCTTAAGTCCTAATTCCCAACCCCTAACCCATTTAACCCCCTAAACCCCTAAAACCCTAACCCATTTAACCCCTAAACCACTAACACCTAAACCCCTAATCCCTTAACCCCTAAACCCCTAAACTGTTAACGCTTAACCATTAACCCATTAACCCCTCAACCCTAATTCCTAAAATCCTTAACTGCTAAATCCACTAAGCCCTAAGCCCCTAATTCCTAATCCCTTGACCACTAACTCATTATTCACCTAACCCCTAACTGCGCGTAAATCCCCTAACACCTAAGCCCCTAATCCCTAATCCCTTAACCAATAACTCATTATTCCTCTAACCCCTAAATGCGCCTAAATCCCCTAACCCCTAACCCCCCCAATCCATAACCCCTTAACCACTAACTCATTATTCCCCTAACCCCAATCCCTAATCCCTTAAATACTAATTCATTATGCCCCTAACCCTTAAGCCCCAAATCCCTAAGCCCTTAACCACTAACGAGAATATACCACAGTGGGCATGCACAAGAAGAAGAACCAAAGAAATCAAATTCAATAAAGGAAGCACAGCCACCACTCCAAACTCGCTTCTCTAAAACACATACAATTGCAATAAATCCTACTGAAGCTTACAAATTTATCAAGCCCTAATTAGCTTACTAACAAATTCAACAAGCCAACATGCTACAATTTGTTGAGTCACCCCCAAATCAATTAGTAATTATTGCATGAATGTGCATTTGTTTGTAGTTTTATTTAAAAAGTTGAAATTCTCTCAAGAGCGTATAGAATATATCCAAAAGTTTAAAAAATGGAAATTTTACTTACCTCCACAAGGTATCATCACACCCAGATAGGTGAAAACATACAAGTCTAAATCTTCTACCTCTAAGTCTCAATGGCACTTCAACATGTCAATAACATACTTGCAACAATGCTTAATGAGTTTTATCTACTGGCTAAAGAGATGTACATCCATCCATCCAAAAATAAACATCTCAATCAATCCAACACCATAAATTGTGCTAAATAGTTCATCATGTTATTTCAAATATTACAATATTTTCTTATATTAGCTCACATATTCCTTGAATATTTGAAAGCTAAACTACCTTAGCACAATATACCAGAAAGATTTGTACTCTAAAAGACAGAAAAAGACAACAAACTAAAATAGGAGCTTTAACTCTAATCCAGACACTTCATTCTTAGCAACATGATATCTAATGAAGATGATATGTGGAAAAAAAGGCTTCACATATTGTCTATCACATGTCAAACCAAGTGAACAAACACATGCATAGAAAACATCAAAAATAGGGTTCATAGATTGACTTGTATTATATGGTTTCAAACCCTTCTTGTCTCCTTCAAGGGGGTTTCTGAAGGTCTTAAAAAAGACTTCCTTTTGCTAGCCAAATGGATTTTTTCTTTCACACATGTATGGAAACGTACTTTCCAAATCATATTGTAATAGATTCATAAGGTGATATTATTGGTATTAACTACACCTTATTTGGAGACATCACTTTTATTGTAGGGGTTGGTACCTTTATATTGGATGTGGTTGGTGATGTGAAGACTACTCAACCTCTAGTAAAGATTCATACTAACTCTAACAAGCTTATGGATGTTTTTTTACAAAGGGAGACCCCTCTAAGCTTAACTCATTGGATTCTTTGTTTTTTCATGCTAATTATTGTTCTCAACTTTCCTTCTCCAAGGGGTTGAGACTATTTGCTTCATTTATTTTACATGGCCCAGTGAAAGAAGAAGAATGGAGATTGTCTCCACATCTTTTCCATTTCGCTAAGTTACAAAAAAAGAGTCAAATTCTATAGCCAATAGACTAATAGTCTCTTGATACACCTTTAGTGAGCTATGCATAGCTCTCACCTATCACTGTAGCTCAATGAAATGACATCTAATAGCTCCAAGACACCATTATAAATGGAGTAGTTGTGAATTTTTTGTTAAATGATCGCCTCCAAATGTTCAATTCTCATGAATTTTGGGGGAGGGGGGTCTTTTGGTGTATTGAGAGGGGTAAGGGGACATAAGGGTAGCATGGATGGGTAGAAGTGAGAGGTTCGAGCATGGTTTACTGAGATCTATAATCCTAAAATTAGAGAATGAGAAGGAGCCTTAGGGCCTTATGGCATAGGGGTTAGTGGACCTATAGGTGAGGTAATGAGAGAAATTGATAGGGGAACCCCCAATAGTTGTGACAAGGGGTTAGGGGCCACATTATCATAACCCATACACACTTAACCCATAACCACTAAAGTCCCTATCCCTTTAACCCCAAAGCCACAATCCCTTAATCCCTACACCCATAACTCATAACAAATTAACCCCTTGATCCCTTAAACCCAAAGCCATTAACCCCTTAACCCCTAACCACTAACTTAGAATCCTTGAACCCCATAAACCCTAATCCCATATCCTCTTAGACCTTGACCCATAACCCATAACCCCTAAACTCATTAACCCCTAACCCCTTAACTTTCTGACACATAAATAACATAACCCTTGGGCACTTAACCCCTAAATCCCCTGACATGTAAGCCCTTGATGGTTAATATTATAAACCCCTAAATCCCTTAACCACTAAGCCATTAACCTCTAACCCTTAAACCCCCTAACCTCTAAATCCCATAAGCCCTAACCCTTTACCCTTAACCCCTTGCTCCTAAACCCTTAAACCCATTAACTCCTAGAACCCCTTATCCTTTATCCAAACCATAGGTGCTCCAACGCTAATATTCTTGGGCATATTATGCTTTTTCCTGCTAACCGCTCAAAATACAACCTCTAAGAACTAGTAGGGTCCAAGGAAAAGAGCTACAAGTTCCCCAAGTCCGATCTACATTTGATGGACAATCACATTTCCCCCAAATTTCCTCCACATGTTTGCCTTGGTGTATTGGAGTTTGAAAAATACATAGGATGCCACAAGTAATCCTAATCATAAGACTCAACTTTTCTAATGACTAGGAGGCCTTAAAAATAAAAATAAAAACATCTTAACTTATGCCTAAAATTACTAAAATTTCCTATCCCAAATGTGAAGTTAGAAATTCTACAAAATTATAGGGCAACAAGGAAACCAACTTCCTCTTCTATAAATCTCTAAGGCCTTATGGAGGACAAATACAAATTTTGAAATAAATTGTTGAAATTATGCTCTTGCATCAGTAGGTACCAATGTATCCTTGTAGGCCACCCCCTTTAACAATAGTAATACCAATGGCCTTTACCTAGAAGGAACTCCTTACATAATTCTCTCTTAGATCCCCTTAACCCATTGTAATGATTGTCATTGATGCTTACCTAGTTGAAAGCACATTAAGAAGTAATGTAGCATGTTTTTGGTTGAGGATTTCGATAAGTATGTGACTTTGTTGACATCTTGTGACTGTCCCATATGTGAATATATAAAATCATTTTTTTTGTACCAGTTTAAGGATTGATACCATCAAGTGTATGCGCTAACATGGATGGAACACTAACTGCATGTTGTATATATTGTAATGTAAATGAATAATCTCTTCTGGAAAAGGCTCCACTCATAATGCCATTTCACAAATGCTTGCACTCAGTAATCGTGGTCAGATTTTAACATGCCATGTTCTCATAAGGGTAAACCTACCTATCCATCTCTTTAAACGCACACATCACACATGTTGGCTTGATCTTGTGCTTCTTGTGGGGAAAATGTTGTTGCAGTGGAACCCCCAAATCAGATTTATTTGGGTTGACCTTGATTTGAAGGGTAGATTATAAAGGTTCTGCACAGTACATATATAAAAAATATGTCGGGTTCTCCATAAATTTCCTGAGAGAAACTCCCCAACACAACAAGTAGAATACTTTTTGCAGTCAAAGAGATTAACTGTTGCTAGTCCTTTTTCAGAACTAGTACAAACTATAGACAATCCAAAATGCCTCATTTTTGGGCTATCAATACAGTATCCATTTAAATAGACACAAGCATAGGTTAATAATAGATAACTAACACAATCTCAATGAAATACTGTGAGTAGAGAGAGCCACTGTTATATATCTGATTTAGTCGAAAATGGATTGATATCTTCCTCAATGTGGACTGCCAGCTTGTTTTCCACTTCTTCAATCAGGTCATGGTTGTCTTGGATGCCCTTGTGATAGTATGAAACTACCAAATCAAATGCCATCAGCTTTATCCTAGTGACCTCCATTTCTTTGTTCAGTTCTTTCAGGGCCTTCTTGTTTCTGATTTCTCTCTTCCAATTTATAAACACATACAAAAAGGCATTGACAGACCTCTTGCTTTAATGCAATGGCCACAACATAAATAATTCTCCATGGAAAAAAATTCTCGAGGTCCTACAATGGCTACAACGTAAATACTTCTCCAATGGCTACAATGTAAATGCTCCCTTGTGTTTCCCTGACAATCCCTAACACTTCCTAGCACATGTTGGCACACCCTGGCACCTGGCACATCTTGGATGCATATCGCCCTAACACTATAACATGACTTAGTACCAGTGTTTTAAAAACCGGCCGGTTTGAACCGGAAACCGGCCAAACCGGCCGGTTAGACCCCTCGGCGGTTGAAACCGGCCAAAAAACCCGGGATATAACCTCTCTTCGCCTTTTTTTGGGAAAAACCGGCCATAACCGGCCGGTTAGGTGCCAAAATCTACGCGGCATTAAATTGGCGGCATTGGAGATTACGGACCCACCGTTTTTGATTTTATGAGGTGTTAGGGCTGAGTTGGAGGCAAGGGGAGGGTTGTTTCCCTCCAAAAACACCCTCCCCAATCTTTTATAAGGAGGAGCAGCCTCTCCTTTGTCTCACACCAACTCATTGAGTCATTTGCTGTTTGTGAGACTTGAGTTTGATTAACAGCTTGAGCCTTGGAGAGTGTTGAGTGTTTGGCATTTGCTGGAGCAGTTATCTTGGAGATAGTTTGGAGACTTTGGAGCTGTTTGCATTGCCAGGTAAGCTGTTCAAACTTCAAACTTCATGTATTTATTTTCTGAGTTCTCATGTGTTCACTGTTTAGTAGCTAGCTATTTAAAATTTTATTAGGAGCCTATCATCTAAATTTCAAAGTTCAAACTTCAAACATGTAACAAGATGTTAATGTCCATTGTCAACTTTAATGATAATCTAAATTGCATACATCTGCTATATTGTGTGCACTGTGAATTTTTTATAGTGACCGAGTCTTTGCCAAGTTGACCACTGGGAGTTTGCTGAGTCACAGCCTCTTTGGGTTGATCCACTCCAGGATAGCATCAATGTCAATAATCTAGTAATCTGTCTTATATTCCTTGACACTACAAATTCATCTCAACATTTTGAGGTACCTGAAAAATATATATTAAACATCACCACCATATACATTAAAGTTTTAAACATCTAATGACCATCACGTAGGCAATTCTGTTATATCCTTAGTCCATTCCTCTTCCAATAGTAATTGCCGACAAAGTCATGTCTTTTGTTCCATCTTGATACGGATTGTTCTAAGTTCTAACAGGCATGAGACTTAAGTTTATCCATTCATTGAATCATTAGTACAAAGAAATATTTTTTATATGACAGAATCTATTTTCAATAAACTTGATCCCTGTTCCTTATCCTTTTCCAGAAAGTCCTACAGCTTCTGGTTTCTAACTTTCTACTTGTTGATTCCTTGTCATGAATTTAATTCTTAACATTGAGGTACCCATGACTATCAGTTCTGTGTGTTGACGGCGTGTATATAGTATATACTATATTCTCATCATTTCATATTCTAGTTAGTCATGAAGTGAAATGTCCAGGAACAAGTAAGTACATGACACATATATGCTATTTTTGTGAGATACAAAAGATCCTTAAGGAAAGTGTGAATGCTTTGACTGTACACAGCAATTGAAGGCTCAATAATCCATCATAGAATCTAGATAGGAAAGTCAGATAATGTCTTGGTAGTCCAACAGAAGTGTGAAAGTGAACTAATAGGCAAAAGACTCACATATCTGAAGGCCTAGTTACCAAAAGAACAATAGGAATCTTGAGTCAATAAGACTTAAAAGTAAAAGTAACTAAGCAAATTTATGTAGTAGTGAAATGTAGGCAACTTTTTTGATGCAAGCTGATTATGAGTCATGACAGCAGTGAGTTAGAGGCTAGAGCACTTTAAAGTTTAGAATCTAGATGCAAAATGAGATGTCAAAATGTAAGTGAAACAATCCTCTACCAAAACCACTTTGCAAACACCAAATTCATAAATGAGTTAGGTCTTCTTATGATGCTAACATCACTGTTATATATCAGACTTGTTGATGCTTATGACAGTCCTCAAAACTTCATGAAATATGCCAAACAATGCATGCCCATTAAATGCAATTAACTTATTAGTGTCTTGGGAAACTTATGAGTTAGTTGAGTGCACTTTTATGAATATTTTAGCACTGTTATAACTTATAACTTATGAAATGATTATCTTGCTGTAAGGAAACAGTGAGGAAACAAAGGGTTGGGATGCAAACCAATAGGCCTATTTTATTGCTCTAAAATCTCTAGTCCTATCATCTATGCTATCAAATTTTGGATGTTTGAAATTTGAATGTGCATTTTTTTTTGTAAATTTAGCTCTAATTTTTTTTAAATGGCAGATTTATTTCCAGAATCCAAATTTCAATTATTTCAAGTCAAGATGGCTCCAAAAGCCAAGGACAGTGCATGGGTCCATTGTGATGTGATTGATGGAAAGATGGTATGCAGATTTTGTCAAAAATGTATTGGAGGTGGGGGTATTCTTAGATTGAAACATCACTTGGCTGGGATAAGAGGCAATGTAACACCATGTGATGCACCTAAGGAAGTGTTAGGTCCGGTTAGGGCAGAATACCTTGCCAAGCTTGAAAAGTTTGAGGAGACTAAGGCTAGGGAGAAGGCCATCCAAGATGAAATTGCAAGGAAGAGGCAAATAGTAGAAATGATGAGAGAGAGTGGGTATGAAGATGAGGAGTATGATATTCAAGACTCCTCTTCTATCCCTTCCACCAATAACCCCTTTCAGTATGTTCCTCCTGTTGGCAAAAGATCAAACCCAACAAAGAGACCCAACCTCATGAGTTATTTCTCGTCCAATGCTAATCCCACAACCACTGCCAGTGCCTCCATGTCCCAGCCAACTCCAAGTCGTCAACCCACTTTGGATCAACATTGGAAAAAACAATGCAAAGAAGCTTCTCATCAGTACATTGCTAGATGGTGGTATGATTCAGATATCCCATTTAATGCTGCTAACTCACCTTATTACCAAGCTATGTGGGACTCTGTTTTTGTTGCAGGAAAGGGCTTCAAAGGCCCTACTGCATATGATTTAAGGGGAGCTCTTTTGCAACAAGAGATTTCTAGTATTGATGAGTATTTGGCTGAATATAAAGAGTCATGGCTCAAAACAGGTTGTTCCATCATGTCAGATGGAAGGACTGATGGAAGGAACCGCACTATCATTAACTTCCTTGTTGCTTGCCCTCGAGGAACAATGTTTTTGAGATCAGTTGATGCATCTGATAAGGTGAAGGATGGAACCCTTCTATTTGAGCTTTTGGATGAGATTATTCAGGAAGTGGGAGAGCAGAACGTTGTGCAGGTCATCACAGATAATGCCTCAAACTATGTTCTTGTTGGAAAGATGCTTGAGTCCAAGTATAGTACCATATTTTGGACTCCATGTGCTGCACATTGCATAGACTTCATGCTTGAGGACATAGGCAAACTGGAATGGGTAAAAAGCACTGTAGAGCATGGCAAGTGCATTACAAAATACATTTACAACCACTCATGGGTATTGAACCTAATGAGGAAAAACACAGGGGGCAAAGAGCTTGTTAGGCCTGCCATTACGAGATTTGCAACTCACTTCCTCACGTTGCAATGTCTCAATTCTCAACAGAAAAACCTGCAGAAAATGTTTTCTTCTGATGATTGGACTGAATCCCGGTGGGCTCGTAGACAAGATGGAAAAGACACCAAAAAGAAAGTCTTTGACAATTATTTTTGGAAAAGGTCTTCAGAGTTTGTAAAAATTACTGAGCCCCTTGTTAAGGTGCTAAGGATGGTGGATGGGGAAAGGATGGCAATGGGATACATTTATGAGGCTATGGATCAGGCCAAGGAGCAGATACGGGCAGCTTACAAGGACAGGTTAGCTAAATATGGCCAGATATGGGAGATCATTGATAACAGATGGAACAATCAACTCCATCGTCCTATACATGCAGTTGGGTATTTTTTGAACCCAAAGTATCATTATAGATCTCGGCTAGGAGATCAGCAGGATGGGGAGATCAGATCTGGATTGATTGATTGCTTGGAGCGCATGGTCCCTAACCGTGCAGACCTTCTGGAAACACATAGACAAATTACTCTTTTCAGTATGGGAGTTGGTACCTTTGGAAAGAACTTGGCAAAAATGGCAAGAGATGTGGATCAACCAGGTAAGCAATTCCAATTTGTTTTTCTTTCCATGTTAAATTGTTTGTAAATAAGTAATGAAATGAACTATGTTACTAATGAATGTCTTTTTATTTGCAGCACATTGGTGGGCGTCATTTGGCGGCCAATGTCCTCAATTGCAAAGGTTTGCAATTAGAATCCTCAGCCAAACTTGCAGCGCTACAGCTTGTGAGCGCAATTGGTCTGTTTTTTAGCGCATACACACAAAGAAGAGAAACCGTTTGGAACGGAAACGGTTAAATGATCTTGTGTTTGTGCAATACAACCTTCGCTTGAGGCGGAACCAACTGATGAACAAAACACCTGATCTAGATCCCATTGTGTTGGCTGATATTGATCCAACATCAGAATGGGTGGAGGAGATTGAAGATCCAGTGTTTGAGGCTGATTTTGATTTTGATGCAACAGCAGCGGAGGGTGAATTTGAAGCAGATTTGGTGGCACCATCAGACGCAGACCCAGGATTGGTAGCTGCATCAAGAAAAGGCAAACAACCAATGGTCTACTGTCGTGCACCTCGAGCAACTCCTGCTTCCATTAGGAATAGGTCCACTTCTATTGTTATTGGTGGCAGGGGTACTGAGGTTGCAGATGAGCCTGAGGGAGAGGCATCCTCAGACTCTGATCCAGATGATGTCTATGCAGCGCCAGCAGCCGATGTTGATCCTGTGTCTAGTAGCGGTGATGGATTTGATGATTGATCATCATTCATGTGTAGTCTTGTATTAGGCCAATGGCCTCATAGCTTGTAGCATTGTTTTTGGACTTTATGGGCCATTTGGAGCCTCATTTCTTATGTATTTTTCGATGATATGTATTGCACTCTGTGCCATTTTGATATATTCACCTTTGCATGGTATATAAATGAGCAAACTTTGCATATTTTTGTCTCTATTGGCTTGGAATCATGGTTGCAAATCTTAAAAATAGTTTTTTTTATTAAAAAAATAATTATTTAATGTATTTTTTTTAAACCGGTTCATTGGCATCTGACCGCTCCCGGTTAGACCGGTTCCGGTTAGAAACCCGGTTCATTAGGCCACCGGTCCGGTCACCGGTTCCGGTTTTTAAAACATTGCTTAGTACTGACTATCATACTGTGTCACTCCCTCCTCGAGACACCTAGTGTAGAAATTATATAACTAATGTGTTATATATCATAGATTCTCCTGATCTCACACTATTTAACTTTATGCAAAATACAGAATCATTCCACCATTGATCATTTGTGGAAATTCAAAACTAGATCGCAATGCATACACATGAAGCAACAAAAATCAACACACATAACACAATTGTTTAACGAGAAAGCCTGAAGCTGAAAACCCCAACTATTTGTATAATATATGTCATAGAGATCATGTAACAATCCTCATACAAAGCTGAACATATCAAGCTCTCAGTACAATACAATCGCTACACACTATCATGAAGAAATCTGCAAATCTATGCACCAATTTCTTACCTCCTGATAGTCTGCCTCTACTGCACAATCCTTGCTGAAGAATAGCTCTGAATGACTTCAAATTACCCTTGCCTTGACTGCGCAATCCTCATTGGCATCTCCAATGGATGTGTGATGCATTGGATGCATCAACATATTCACAACTGATAGTCACACTGCCCTTTCACCTATCTCTCCATTGAGTCTCCACTGGAACTCCCATGCAAGTAGTTAACTGTTGTCTTTGTTCAATTGATTAATGAGTTATTATTTGTGAATTAATTTAACTAATTAATTCACTCCACTCCCACTAATGTATCAATCAGTTAGAAATAGACACAATTAGTTCACTTGAGTTTAGCTCCAAGGATGTAGTTAAACTGAAACAAACTCCATGAACTACTTCACCAACTCCATCATAACTCTGCCACCTGAGTCCTAACTTGAGTCCTCCATCCATGAACACCAGTAAACCCTAGGAATTGCGTAATTCCTTCAGCTAGCTGATCTACCACACCTGTTAACTGAAATTAAGTGCTCCAAGAGAATAAGTTGTTATTTAGGGTCTAATATTATTAAGAGCTAATAATAATCGACACTTCTATTTTTAGATCAGCGATCTATAAATAGACTTTTGCCAATATGTCTAAAAATAGAAATCCATCTATTTTTCCAACTTGACCAACCATCCACAAATAGCATCCTGCAACTTCTGAAATATGGTATCCATGTCTAAAAATAGACTTGCGCCAAAAATAGCCTGCGGGCCCACTTAGTGAAGGCGACTCTTTTCACTAAGCTCATCATCTTGTTGAATCTCAACACCTAAAACTCGCTAACACTCCATATCACACACTCTTCTTCATTTATTTATTAATTTTGACCTAGTGCTATGTTATGTTTTCCTGGCACTCCCTAACACTCCTTAGCACGCATTGGCACACCTTGGCACTTGGAACATCTTTGTATGCTTCCCTAGCACTCTAACATGCCTTGGCAGTTGCTAGAATATTGTGTAATTCCCTTCTTAGCACACCTGGAATTGGTTGATGCTTCATTTCCATGAATTTTAAACTAGTGCTCCCTTGTGTTTCCTTGACACTTGGCCCTCACACTCCCTAGCATGTATTCATGCCACACCCTGGCACCTGCCACATCTTGGCATGCCTATCATGCCTTGGAAATGCCTAACATGTGTTAGTACTTCTAGGAATTTCCTGACACACCTTGGTATTCCTTAGCTTTCATGTCGTCATAAATAACCTTACTTTTTTTGCGACTTGGGAACCCAACCAAGTCATTGGAAAATAAATGTTGTGCCCAACACAAAGTTTCCCTTTGTCTGAAACTACTTTGTGCAACCCTTTATGTAACCATAGGCTTACCTCCTACAAGTCTTATTCTGGCCTTCCCCTAACACACTTTATCCTTAAGACACTTGGATTTCGTTGACAATACTTGGCACACACTCTTATTCGTTCATTTCCATGCATTTTGACCTATTTCTCCCTTGCAATGTCCTGGCACTCCCTAACACTCCTCAACATCCATTGACACTTTCTAGCATGTGTTAGCATGCCTTTTCATTCCTTGGCACACACTGACACTCCTTAGTTCTCATGCCCTCACAATGACCCTTACTTTTTTGGAACTTGGGAACCCAACCAAGTCTTGCCTTGACTATAACAACTTGACCAAGTTATGGTTACTACAACTAGATTATGCCTTGTTAACCTAATAAATGGCTATAACCCCTCACCCATTTAACCCCCTAAACCCTAAACCTCTAAACCTTTAACCCCTAACCCCTTAAACCCTAATTCCCGACCCTAGCCCATTTAACCCCCTAAACCCCTAAAAACCTAACCCATTTAACCCCCAAACCCTAACCCCCAAAACCTAAACCCTAACCCCTTTAACCCCTAACCGCTAAAATCCTTAACTGCTAAATCCCCTAACCCCCTAAACCTTTAAACCCCTAACCCATTTAACCCCCTAAACATCTAACCCCTTAACCTATAACCCCTTAACCCCTAACCCCTAAAATCCTTAACTGCTAAATCCCCTAACCCCCTAAACCTCTAAACCCCTAAAACCATTTAACCCCGTAAACCCTAAACATCTAACCCTTAACCCCTTAAGCCCTAATTCCCAACCCCTAACCCATTTAACCCCCTAAACCCCTAAAACCCTAACCCATTTAACCCCCAAAACCCTAAACCTCTAAACCCTTAAACCCCTAAACCACTAACACCTAAACCGCTAACCCCTTAACCCCTAAACTGTTAACGCTTAACCATTAACCCATTAGCCCCTCACCCCTAACCCCTAAAATCCTTAACTTATAAATCCCCTAAGTCCCTAATCTCTAATCCCTTAACCACTAGCTCATTATTCACCTAACCCCTAACTGCGCCTAAATCCCCTAACCCCTAAGCCCCCAATCCCTAATCCCTTAACCACTAACTCATTATTCCCCTAACCCCTAACCCCCCAATCCATAACCCCTTAACCACTAACTCATTATTCCCCTAACCCGAATCCTTAATCCCTTAAATACTAACTCATTATGCCCCTAACCCTAAATGCACCCAAATCCCCTAACCCTTAAGCCCCCAATCCCTAACCCCTTAACCACTAACACATTATTCCCCTAAACCCTAAACCTCTAGCCCCTAAGCCCCTATTCCCCTAAACCCTTATTATGCCAGGCTCGTGGTGCTTTCTTGAGGCCATACAAGGATTTTATCGCTTGCATGCTTTATGTTCCTAACCCTTCACAAAAAATCCTTCTGGTTGGGACACAAAAACATTCTCTTTCATATCTCCATTCAAGAAAGCAATTTTTACATCCATTTGATGGAATTTCCAACTTTTTGAGTTTCTAGGGCAAAGAATGTCCATATGGTATCCCATTTTGCTATGGGGGGGAAAGTATTCTCATAATAGACCCCTTATTTTTGTGTAAAACCTTTTGCCACAAGCCTAGATTTATTCTTTTCAAGTGAGCCATCTACTTTATACTTGTTTTTGAAAAATGTTAGCGCTTAATTTAGCAAGGGTCCTAGGAGGGGTTCCAAAGGGACTACTACTAGATCAAGTGGAAACAATGGGACAAGGACCCATTGTCACCTCATTCAATTTACCCTGCTCTTTATGAACTTTCACTAATGGGAGGAGTCTCGGTATAGGGAAATTACTAGAATGACGAGACCAATAATGATGCATAATGTGATTTCCAATGCCCATTCAAAGAAGAGGATTAGATAATAGGTTCCCCACTTTAGAAGAAAAAGAAGGACTCTCCAAGAAAGGCTTGAGGGAAAGATGACCTCGGGTTTAGGAATATTAAAAAATGATGAATGCCTAAGATCAAAACTTCCAAAATCCCTCTCTTGTGATTGATGTGTTTATACTGGGCTTCAAAGTGAGGCAAGTAAAAATTCAATTAAAGTATGAGCTTTGGGAGAATCTCAGGTGACTTTCCATGAATTGTTTTTTGAGAGAAATACTATAAGAGACTAAGGTTTGGGAGATATACCATGGTAAAGGCTCATCCAATGATCATTTATAGTTAAGATAATAGGTTTTGAATGATGAAATACAAAGTGAAAACCTTCAAGAAATCCTCAAGTCAAAGGAGCATCAAGGGTTCCCTCTTGGTGTGATAGTTAGGGCATCAATTTATTTGAAATTCCACCATTGTATTTTGTTCAAAATTGGAGGATGCCTAGAGCTCTAATTCCACCATCCCCTAACCCCCTAAACCTCTAAACGCCTAACCCATTTAACCCCCTAAACCTCTAACCCATTAACCTCTACCCCTCTAAACCCCCTTCAACCCACTAACAAGATGTGGATGACACTCTACTTATGGGCTTTCCCTCGGTCAAAGAATCCCTTTCCTAGAAAAACAAATAAAACACTGAATGGAGGGAATGACTCGAGGTCCCGAAATGGGTCCAGCAAAATCACTCTCAGGATTGGACTAACCTAGCTGATGAGCTTAGGAAAAGGAAGATTCAAAGGGACGATCAGTCGGGCAAGCTAAGATGGGGCTCTAATGCAGCTGGCCACTTCAACATAAAAGAATCCTACGGCCTCTTATAGAACTCCACTCACATCCCCACTCAGGATATATGGTGTGTCCATCCCTTCACGTCGCCGAACTTTTGCACGTTCCCAAACCTGGACAATCAATGAACTCACGCAACCATATTGGGTGACATATTTTGGATGATTTACCAGTCAACTGATTTTAAGATGTATAAAATATAGGTGAAAAACAATATGAAACATTTTATAAAACTTCAAAAAAAAACATGGATTGATTAGAAATTTTGGGATGAGGCTAAGGGATGCTGCATAATAAAGACTCTAAGAGTGCATTGGTTGCCCGAATATATGGTAGTTGTTCTTTTCCTTTATTTTTTAAGCATCCTGCAAAGAAAAAGGTTATGAGGAATTATGGGGTGATGTGGATAAATGTGATATATTTATATAACCTAAAGGTATTAATTTATAATAAGTATTAAATCACTCAAATTTTTATTTATTTTATTTTATTATATGTTTTATAGTGATAAAATAAAAAAAATTATAAAAAATAAATTAATTATATTTTTAATTAAAATTATTAGTATTAGTAAAGGTTCCTTCTAGGTCTCTAGATTGCTCTACCTCTTCAATGATTGAGAGGTTCCATTGAGCTCGCGGGCTCTGGATGAGAGATTTGTGTAGTGGTCTGACTTGTCTGAGGTCGATTCCTGGAAATTCTCTCTTGCAACCGAGCTCTTCCATCAAGGTCCATACATGCCAGGGAAGAATCATTTGTTTGTGTGCAAGCTTTGAAACATTATGGAGACAATTAACTAAGGATGTGATTATGTGAGCAAGGTGCAGATCAATAACTTGTTGTTCGAAATGGTTGTTGGTTTACATCGGTTTTCTTGGCTTTCACGGGATAATTTGTTATCTTTATTTCTCTCTGGTGCTCTTCGTTCGGCCTTTTTTAGTCATTGTATTATCTCGTGGCGATTGGTAGTCAACCACTCATTATTTTGGCAAGAAATTGGGAATTTGAAATTGAACTAGTTAGTGATAGAGTATGCAATTGGAAAGACCCAATGATGGACAATACCAGTTGTGAAGGTGGAGCAATGGGATCCTCAAAGTTCCCCCTCGACCTACACCTTCCTATAGTATAAACTCTCACTCAATATAAACAACAACAATAGATATATATGGCTACTAAAGGAAAACAAGAACTTTTTACAAAGGGGGCACCATAGTGAACTATTTCTAGTAGGTTGGAACTTCATAATAAGAAAAAAATAGATATCATGGAGTAGTGCCACAGTGTTGTGTTGACTTGTTGCTCATACATTTAATGCACTATTCTAAGTATTACATGCTAAAATAACACATATTTTAGAATACATGTGCCTCACTAAAGATACTTTAAACACAATTGTCAATTAAAGGGAAAACATTAGCTACAAAGTGCTTTGAGGAGATGTGTGCTTTCAACAAACCTAGTTTTGAAAGAGAGAAAATTCACTAGAGAGAAATTGTGACATCCAAAATGATCTAGCACATAAGCCTTTAACCCACAATTTTATCCTCTTCTATTTCATCAATTACATTCTCTATCTTCATATTATGTTCTATAAAGGAGAGGTGAAAGTCCTCATTCTAGAGGGTGGCTTTACTACATAGGTGTCAAGAGCTTCTCATCATCTGCCCTCATCCATTTCATACTTGAGAGCACTCCCACTACATGCACTTGATAGGGTAGCCCATGGTATAGTGTCTCTATGATTTACTTTCCGATACTTCATTCACATATCAAATGAATTATAATATACTTATTTTATAGCTCTTTGAGTTCATGTGTTTGTTTTGTATATGTTATCATGCTACAAGGATTATGTTGTCATTACAATGCACTTATTTGAATGTTACTTTCATATTGGATGGATATTCTTTGCCACTTTTCCATCTAATCACAGGAATTTTAATTAGGAAATTCATCACTACCCTCTATAATTTAATTTGTACTCAAAGACACCATTGTATATTGGATTATTTTAGACTTACACCAACACAAATATCTTAAAATAATCCTTATAAATAAAAATAAATAGTAATAATCTTCATTAATTAATAAATTTACTTAACTATTGATAAAAATACTAAAAAATGAAACAATAACCACAATTATACCACTAGCATATAAAGATACTTTAAAACATTTTTTTAAGCCAAACTAATATTTTGTTTTAAAATCCTAAATTATCATTTGAATTATTTTAATTTAAAAATTAAAACTTTTTAATTAGAAATTAACACACAATTCATTCAGAAATTAACACAATTCATTCAAAGAGGCGGCAAAATTCTGAAAAAGAGAAAAAATAAACAAATTCACTAGTTTCATTTATTGCCGCCAAGTCTTAATCCAATGTAAAAGAGGTCACATAACACTCCCATGAGATCGTATGTCATCTGATGAAGGTGGTAGAGAGCAATCAGGCCCAGCGCATGTTCATTTGTCCCCTAGCCGCTTTGAAACATTTGGTTTCTCCTTTACTATTTTAACCCATCCCTCACTTTACCCTGGATCATTTCACTTTCTCTGCAACAAATATTTTGCTGGCGAACAGAAGCCTTCGGGGCAAAAGTCCATATTCATTGAGTATATCGTCTCTGTGTTGAATGCAAGGGCTAGCGGGCGAGCTGTGGATGCATATCGGACGAGGCCCTAGAATGCGTTATGGGCCACCTGGAGGATCCGAGAGACCGTGGCTCGGTCTCTCTGGTATGCAAGAAGTGGTACGACGTGGATGCCTTCACAAGAAAGCATGTGACCGTGGCTTTTTTCTACTCAATACACGCCAGCGACCTCACCCGCAGGTTTACTAGCCCGGAGTCCCTTACGGTGAAGGGGAAACCCAGGGCGGCCATGTATAATCTGCTCCCTGACGATTGGAGGGGTTATGCCAAGCCCTGGATAGACCAGATCTCCTTCACCTGTCTCTACCTCAAGGCGCTCCATCTGCGCAGAATGATTTTTACCGATGATGATCTCGCCACTCTCATCAGGGACCGAGGTCACATGTTGCAGGAGCTCAAACTCGAGAAGTCGAGAAGTGCTCTGGGTTCTCTACAAGGGGCCTTGAGGAAGTGGCTCACGGTTGCAGGTATGTGGGTACTGAATTTTTGTGTTTCGAAGCTCAGGCTTGAATGAAATTCTATGTCAGGGATTTTCAATTATTGCAGTTGACCTGATCTGGATTTTGGTGATAAGTGATAAAATGGTTAAAGGTTGGAGACTGTGATATACTGGAGATGAGAGGTGTTCTGAAAAAGGCTACTTTATTGGAGAAGTTTGGTGGTGGGATATTTAACACCAGTGAACAGCATGCGACAGATACCAATATGTCCCAGATGATTACATTTCCTCCAAAGTTGACATCATTGCTAGGACTAAACTTCATGATTGAGGCTGAGATGCCTGCTATATTCCCAAGAGCTTCTGCCCTTAAGAGATTGGATCTGCAGTACACATTTTTTAGCATAGAAAATCACTGTCAGTTGGCAGGGCTCTGCCCTAATCTTGAAGTTCTTGAGGCAAGATCCTAACCCATTGCTTATGTTTTTTTTCCTTTTATTTTTATTAATGTTAATAGTACATCTCCTTTACAGAACAACTACTTGCACACTCTCATAAACACAGATCTTCCTCCATAGCCCTTCATTAGAAATAACTAATAAGCATCGAAATGTTGGGAATGTTTTAGTCATCCGATATAGTATGGAAATGCCTTAGATGCAGGGGTGCTCCATGTCCATTTATATACTTTCTCTCTATTTTATTTCCTCGTTGACTACGTCAAGGCGATTAAAATGAGAACTTAACGTTTGAGTGGCAACATATTTTTTGATGATCTAGAATGATAAATAAAACTATGTTTTCAGTATACTTGTATGAGTACTTTGACTCAATAGAGGCCCTTCTGCCAAACTGATTTTAAGTTCTTATAGCTTTTATACAAACTCTGAACTTTAGTGTTTCCTGTATTTTGCAATATCTACTGTATTTACTATTTTGTAGTGTGGAAATTCCTTTTAACATTACAGTCCTCTCATTGACCTTAGAAAAATTATTGGAATAGAAAGTGTTAAAGTCAATTTTTTGAACAGATCTACTATTTACATGTAGAGCAGTAATAGGGGAGATATATTTCTGTATATTTCTATTGTTTGGACTGAAAATAGTTTTTTTCCATCAAACAAGAAAAAGTAGTGTTGATGTAAAGCACATGTATACAAGAATCCTGATCGTAAGCTCTATAAAAGAAAAGGATGGGCCGAGACAACTATACCATACGCCAAAGGCATATTATCAATGTCCTCTGGGCTGTTACAAAACCGAAAAATAAGTCCATCTTTCTAATGGTGTTATTGTCCATTCTAGAGTATACTGGCATCATTGATTACATTAACTTAGATTCCCATGGAAATTGGAGGGTATGTTGACATATTTGAGAGTCGAAATTGAGCACAATATCCCTCAAAAGGAACAGGCAATTGAGCACCATATCCCTCAAAAGGAACAGGCATGTAGGCTTTATTCATTGTTGAGACTGAAGATCACTTAATCTTCCCACTGTCATCTTACTATGCGATTAGCAGCAGATATTTCTCTCTACAGGATATTGCGGAGCCATTGACCACCCTCTTCGCATCAGAGGATAACATATATCAACAAACACAATCCTGTGTCCAAGATGCTCAGCCACTAACTTTATCATTGTTAGTAAATTGCATACAGCAATTGAAAAAAGTTCACACTAGAAAAATGAGAGAGAGCATATGAAATGTCATAGCATTACTTTTTGAAAAATTCATTTATGTGAGTACAAGAAAAAGTGAAAGAAGATTCATTTTCAAGCTCATAAAGAACATAAAAGGCATTCTTAAACATGGAATTTTTAACTCCAATTCAATTTGCATATTGCCTATTCCTTCCACATAATGTGCTCTTTCATTGCATAGAATCACTGAATATGACCTCGACTTGTAGTTATCAAATTCAACAAATTAGTAAGTTCTATTAGTTACGTGGTTGGATGCAGCACAATCAAAATACCAGTCACTTGACTTGCCTCGTGTCTGAGAAGAAACAAAGAACACAATTCTTTTTCCTCTTTTTCCACAATGTTTGCGTGCTTTTGTTAAAGTTTTTCATGCTTTAAATTATAGGAACCAAGCCCACTTCCATTTTGATTTGTTGGTTGGGATGTGGTCCAGCCGTAGATCTGTGGAATTTTATCACAACTGACCAAGGTTCACTTCATAGTGCATTCTGTATGGCTTTACCTAGGAATCCCCAGAATGACATGTCCCATGTGATTGACCCCACTCCAGCTATAAAAAAAAATGGGGAGTTTCTGTTAGAATTTTTTTATTTTATTTCAAATTATGGAAAGCAGAATATCTTTGAAGAATAATTTTCATTATGGCCAAGGACAGACAAGCGATGAGATCTCTGTATAAATAAACGTTCTCTCTGCTTTATCTATTTAGTTGGAAAGTAGGTCAGGATAAATGCATTGTTTGCTTAGTATAGTACCTGGAACTGATGAATTTATGTGTGTTTTAATGGTGGTTTTGGCTTTTTAGCATCCTTATTTGAGTCCCATGTTTAGAGCTTCCCAAGCTTGGTGAAGTTGCATATATTAGAGCACATGAGATAATTTATATCTGAAATATGAAACTGGAAAATGGACCTACCCCCAAAGGACAGGCTCAGCCAGTTGCAGGTCTCTAGTTTTATGTTTACCCAGTTCTGTGTTTGGCTGTCAGACATGGTAACCAGGCCCTGTCGTTGCTTTACTCTATGACACTTCCCTATAAAACTATTCCAAGATATTTCAATCATTCCTAGTGCATTTGGGAGGGGCCGGATGTCATGCTCCTGTCTGTAATGACGTGAGATATGATAATCCCTTTCCTGAGGGTTCTTGGTCCAAAAGAGAACTGGTCAAATACACATGGAGTTTGTATTTTGTTTTTAATGTTTTTTATTCTTTCGTACCAAAGTCTTTATCTAGTTTAGTTTAAACGAGATGTTATAATGTCTTGTTTTGTTATGTTATTTAAATATTTGTCTAAGTCAAATTACATAAAAATAAAAAATAAAATTGGGTCTAAATAATCAATTTTTGGACATTTTTTTCTCTATGATACTTTTATGTAAGAAGAAATATATATATTAAACCAACCTAGATCAGTCTTAACTCTTGATCTTTCTTATCAAAGTTCTCAAATGAAATTCTAATCAACACTTTATTTTATTTGTAGGTCTCTTAAGACATTAATGCTGGACGAGAGTCAAATTGAAGAGGAAAGCGGGGATTGGCTACATGAGCTTGCTCTTAACAATTCTTCTTTGGAAGTGTTGAACTTCTACATGACAACATTAGAAATGATCAATACCAGTGATCTTGAGCTAATAGTAGCAAACTGCCCCTCATTAACATCCTTAAAGGTTGGATACTGTGATATACTGGAGATGAGAGGTGTTTTGAAAAAGGCTACTTCATTGGAGGAGTTTGGTGGTAGGAAATTTAACACCAGTGAACAGCATGCGACAGATACCAATATGTCCCAGATGATTACATTTCCTCCAAAGTTGACATCATTGCTAGGACTAAACTTCATGATGGAGGCTGAGATGCCTACTATATTCCCAAGAGCTTCTGCCCTTAAGAGATTGGATCTGCAGTACACATTTTTTAGCACAGAAAATCACTGTCAGTTGGCAGGGCTCTGCCCTAATCTTGAAGTTCTTGAGGCAAGATCCTAACCCATTGCTTATGTTTTTTTTCCTTTTCTTTTTATTAATTTTAATAATACATCTCCTTTACAGAACAACTACTTGCACACTCTCATAAACACAGATCTTCCTCCATAGCCCTTCATTAGAAATAACTAATAAGCATCAGAATGTTGGGAATGTTTTAGTCATCTGATATAGTATGGAAATGCCTTAGATGCAGGGGTGCTCCATGTCCATTTATATACTTTCTCTCTATTTTATTTCCTCATTGACTACGTCAAGGCGATTAAAATGAGAACTTAACATTTGAGTGGCAACATATTTTTTGATGATCTAGAATGATAAATAAAACCATGTTTTCAGTATACTTGTATGAGTACTTTGACTCAGTAGAGGCCCTTCTGCCAAACTGATTTTAAATTTTTATAGCTTTTATACAAACTCTGAACTTTAGTGGTTCCTGTATTTTGCAGTATCTACTGTATTTACTATTTTGTAGTGTGGAAATTCCTTTTAACATTACAGTTCTCTCATTGACCTTAGAAAAATTATTGGAATAGAAAATGTTAAAGTCAATTTTTTGAACAGATCTGCTATTTACATGTAGAGCAGTAATAGGGGAGATACATTTCTATATATTTCTATTGTTTGGACTGAAAATAGTTTTTTTTCCATCAAACAAGAAAAAGTAGTGTTGATGTAAAGCACATGTATACAAGAATCTCGATCGTCAGCGCTATAAAAGAAAAGGATGGGCCGAGACAACTATACCATACACCAAAGGCATATTATCAATGTCCTCTAGGCTGTTACAAAACCGAAAAACAAGTCCATCTTTCTAATGGTGTTATTGTCCATTCTAGAGTATACTGGCATCATTGATTACATTAAATTATATTCCCATGGAAATTGGAGGGTATGTTGACATATTTGAGAGTCGAAATTGAGCACAATATCCCTCAAAAGGAACAGGCAATTGAGCACCATATCCCTCAAAAGGAACAGGCATGTAGGCTTTATTCATTGTTGAGACTGAAGATCACTTAATCTTCCCACTGTCATCTTACTATGCGATTAGCAGCAGATATTTCTCTCTACAGGATATTGCAGAGCCATTGACCACCCTCTTCGCATTAGAGGATAACATATATCAACAAACACAATCCTGTGTCCAAGATGCTCAGCCACTGACTTCATCATTGTTAGTAATTTGCATACAGCAATTGCAAAAAGTTCACACTATAAAAATGAGAGAGAGCATATGAAATGTCATAGCATTACTTTTTGAAAAAGTCATTTATGTGAGTACAAGAAAAAGTGAAAGAAGATTCATTTTCAAGCTCATAAAGAACATAAAAGGCATTCTTAAACATGGAATTTTTAACTCTGATTCAATTTTCATATTGCCTATTCCATCCACATAATGTGCTCTTTCATTGCATAGAATCACTGAATATGACCTCGACTTGTAGTTATCAAATTCAACAAATTAGTAAGTTCTATTAGTTACGTGGTTGGATGCAGCACAATCAAAATACCAGTCACTTGACTTGCCTCGTGTCTGAGAAGAAACAAAGAACACAATTCTTTTTCCTCTTTTTCCCAAATGTTTGCGTGCTTTTGTTAAAGTTTTTCATGCTTTAAATTATAGGAACCAAGCCCACTTCCATTTTGATTTGTTGGTTGGGATGTGGTCTAGCCATAGATCTGTGGAAGTTTATCACAACTGACCAAGGTTCATTTCATAGTGCATTATGTATGGCTCTACCTAATAATCCCCAGAATGACATGTCCCATGTGATTGACCCCTCTCCAGCTTAAAAAAAAATGGGGAGTTTCTGTTAGAATTTTTTTATTTTATTTCAAATTATGGAAAGCAGAATATCTTTGAAGAATAATTTTCTTTATGGCCAAGGACAGACAAGCGATGAGATTTTTGTATAAATAAACGTTCTCTCGGCTTTATCTATTTATTTGGAAATTAGGTCAGGATAAATGCATTGTTTGCTTAGTATAGTGCCTGGAACTGATGATTTTATGTGTGTTTTAATGGTGGTTTTGGCTTTTTAGCATCCTTATTTGAGTCCCATGCTTAGTGCTTCCCAAGTTTGGTGAAGTTGCATATATTAGAGCACATGAGATTATTTATATCTAATATATGAAACTAGCAAATGGACCTGCCCCCAAAGGACAGGCTCAGCCAATTGCAGGTCTCTAGTTTTATGTTTACCCAGTTATGTGTTTGGGCCTCAGACATGGTAACCAGGCCCTACCATTGCTTTACTCTGTGACACTTCCCTCTAAAGCTATTCCAAGAAATTTCAATCATTCCTAGTGCATTTGGCAGGAGTCGGATGCCATGCTCCTGTCCATAATGACGTGAGAGATGATAATCTTGGTCCAAAAGAGAACTGGTCAAATACACATGGAGTTTGTATTTTGTTTTTAATGTTTTTTATTCTTTCGTACCAAAGTCTTTATCTAGTTTAGTTTAAAAGAGATGTTGTAATGTCTTGTTTTGTTATGCTATTTAAATATTTGTCTAGGTCAAATTATATAAAATAAAAAATAAAATTAATAATCAAAATAAAATTGGGTCTAAATAATCAATTTTTGGACATTTTTTTCTCAATGATACTTTTATGTAAGAAGAAATATATATATTAAACTGGCCTAGATCAGTCTTAACTCCTGATCTTTCTTATCAAAGTTCTCAAATGAAATTTTAATCAACACTGTATTTTATTTGTAGGTCTCTTAAGACCTTAATGCTGGACGAGAGTCAAATTGAAGAGGAAAGCGGGGACTGGCTACATGATCTTGCTCTTAACAATTCTTCTTTGGAAGTGTTGAACTTCTACATGACAACATTAGAAATGATCAATACTGGCGATCTTGAGCTAATAGTAACAAACTGCCCCTCATTAACATCCTTAAAGGTTGGAGACTGTAATCTACTGGAGATGAGAGGTGTTTTGAAAAAGGCTACTTCATTGGAGGAGTTTGGTGGTGGGACATTTAACACCAGTGAACAGCATGCGACAGATACCAATATGTCCCAGATGATTACATTTCCTCCAAATTTGACATCATTGCTAGGACTAAACTTCATGATGGAGGCTGAGATGCCTACTATATTCCCAAGAGCTTCTGCCCTTAAGAGATTGGATCTGCAGTACACATTTTTTAGCACAGAAAATCACTGTCAGTTAGCAGGGCTCGGCCCTAATCTTGAAGTTCTTGAGGCAAGATCCTAACCCATTGCTTATGTTTTTTTTCCTTTTCTTTTTATTAATGTTAATAGTACATATCCTTTACAGAACAACTACTTGCACACTCTCATAAACACAAATCTTCCTCCATAGCCCTTCATTAGAAATAAATAATAAGCATCGGAATGTTGGGAATGTTTTAGTCGTCTGATATAGTATTGAAATGCCTTAGATGCAGGGGTGCTCTATGTCCTTTTTTATACTTTCTCTCTATTTTATTTCCTCATTGACTACATCAAGGTGATTAAAATGAGTACTTAACGTTTGAGTTGTTGAGAATGCAGCAAGATGATGGAGCTTAGTGAAATGAAGTCGCCTTCACTAAGTGGGCCCGCAGGCAAATTCTGGCGCAAAGTCTATTTTTAGACTATGTCTATTTTTAGACATACGGAGCATAATTTGGGAATTCTACTTGGAGATTCTTGGAGTATGCGACATGTCGGTAAAAATAGATGGAGACCCTTATTTTTAGGACCCGGTTATTTGGGACCGATCTCCTAAAATATGGAAGTCAAATATTATTTACCCTTAATAATATTTTGACTATAAACGTTAGCCACTTTCTTGGCGCACTTCAGCTTTGAGCTCATGGAGGTGACTATGCAACTGACACAAGGAATCACGTGGTTCCTAGGGTTTGATGGCATCTTGCATGGTTGGCTTCAAATAGATCAGCAAGGTGAGCCTGGAGGGAGTTAACCTGACGTATAGTGAGTTGTGTTCTGGTTTGTTTTAGTTGAACTAGTTGGGATTAGTTAACTAACTAATCAACTAGATATGAGTGGAGGTAAATTAAATAATATTTAATTTACTAAATATTAACTCATTAGTCAACTCAAGAACACTACCACCACAAGCAGCATGATCAACAAAGGAGACCAAAGGAAGAGGTAGATGAAAGGGTGAGTAAAGCTATCGTTGGTAGATTTGTTTTGCATGAGATTTGCATTACACTGAGGAATTGTCCATGACAATTACGCAATCAAGGGAAGGGGATTCGAACCTTGAACCTCTTCATATACAGCGATGATTGCGCAATAGAGGCAAGGCACCATGTATTTTGAACCTCAGACTTGTTCAAAACTCGAGTCAATGAGTAACTTCATGAGAGAGTAACGGAGGTACTATGGAGGAGTATTGTACTTGTTTGGTTACTTGATTTCTCCATTATAATATACACAATAGCGTCAAGGTTTTCAGCTATAGGCTTTCCCCATACATACCGAGTTAATGTATTTATGAATTTACGGGAGATTGCTTCCGTTATTTCCGCATGTGACAATTAATTGTAGAAGAAGGTTATGTGTTATGTATGCAATTCGAAATTGATATATGACCAAAGTTAATCTTCGAATAAGTGATTTATTCAGCCTAATTTCTACATGGTATCGAGCGAGATTAATTGTCGAAGTCTATTACGGATTGCAAACTTATTTCCTCGACACTGCAGTCCGCATGCGGGCCGTAGTTCTGGAATATTCATCCTTCTTTGCAAGGTAAGATCCGTGAATGCCCCTTGCGCTCAATCCTCTGATTTGGAAATAATTTGTTTTCACATAGATCGGAAGCGATAGAGCTTGGAGTTTGGAATTCGACTTTGGCAAGGTTGTTCTTCTTCTTAAAAGCCGTTGAAAGATGTCTTCTTTCAATGGTTTGCGACTCGAATATGCTCTTGAAGGCAGTTTCGAACTATATTGCATGGAAGGATCATGGAAGCAGAAATAGAAGATAATGGTCTCAAGGAGTTCGTGGATGCGGATGTCCCAAAGCCCACCGATGCGCCCGGTCGATGGCTGTAAAAGAAGATCGCGAAATGTCGAAGGATCCCGTTAGAGGGCGTCAAGGATCATATTGTATCCACCGCATGGAAAGGCTACTCCATATTTAATGCGGGAAAGCTGACGGATCTATTCCAGAGTAAGAGTGACCAAAGGAAAGCCGGCGCTCAAAGACAAGCTCTCGTGAACATCAAGATGGAGAAGGGCGACAACATCGCTAACACATCTTCACGAAGTTCACCAATGCGTAGATGAACTCGGGAAGTGTGGGAGTTACCGTCGATGAAGAGGACATGGTCGACTCCGGCTCTCCTTGGTCTTCCGAAGGCCGTGCACTCATCAAGATAGTGTCAATGGTCGGGAGAAGTCGCCGGGATGGGAGCGCCTTTGGGCGGATCTCATGCAGGAGGAGATAAGGAGGACTACTCGAGATGGATCTTCATCAAAGGGAGCTTCGATGAAGAAATCGCGCTTTGGTGTCCAAAGCTAAGAAAGGAAGGCTAAGAAAACCTCTCATTCTCCGAGCTAAGGGCAAGAAGCAAGATATGGCGAAAGTGAAATGTTTTCACTGCCATGATCACTTTATACATTATGCTACCAATTGTCCAAAGAAGAAGAAGAACAAGCAAGTTGGAAGACTTGCATGGAGAAGCTTTGGCTTCGTCAGCTCGAGCTTGACTTTTCACCGACGCATGCTTGGTTTCAAGTGTGATGGGATCGGTGTGGTTCTGGACGTCGGCAAGGCCACTATATGACTCAAAGGAGACCAGAGTTGTTCTCGCATCTCGAGGACAAGGATTTGGGTATGCACATCGAGATGGGCGATGATCGTAGATACACATATGATCGTATTCGTACCGTATCCTTTCGTAGGAGTCTCGGTAAACCCTTTGTCTTAAAGGATGTCATGCATACCGGATCGAAGAAGAACCCGATTTCGCAGCGATGTTGGAGGATAAGGGTTATGATGTGGTCTTCAACAAGGAAAACTTTCCCCGCGTTAAGAAGACTACCGGAGAGACCCTAAGATAGGGGTTCGAACTCGAACCTTTATCGGCCATGTAGATGATCGCGGCACGGCGGCATGCAAGGCGGGAGAAGTGGTGAGCCGGGATGATGAGGGCGAACTATACGTAGGGGCCATCTTCACCATGGAGCTTTGAAGATTCTCGTGTTGCATTTCTACCGGACTTTAAGGGCACCCCTTGCGCAACATCAAAGGCAAGGGGTGTACTTTAGGGAAGTATGTGAAAGCCACCTTTCACGAGAAGGATAGTCGCGCCACGACGATCCTGAGAGAGTTCCGCGCGCGTACGTGTGTGTCCTTTCTCTGTTGCTTCGACAAAGAAAGCATGTGTATTATGTGATCTTTGTTGATGATTTCTCTCGAAAGGCTGGATCTTCTTCATGTCGAAGAAGAGCGATACATTCGCAAAGTTCGTGAGTTTAAAGCACCGGCCGAGAAGGAGTTTGGGAAGAAGGTGATTGCTCTAAGGAGGATAACGGTGGTGAATTCATTCCGCTGAATTCAAGGAGTTCCCCCGCAACAAGGTATGATTCGAGAGAGCTCATCGCACCCCATAACCCACAAACAGGACCCGTGGGTGGCCGAGCGAAGAACAACGATCGTGGGTGCCGCACGGCGATGTTGCATGATCGTGCCTACCCCTTCACTTTCTGTGGCCGAGGCATGCACATGTACAGTTGTATGTGCGAACCGTTGTCCTCACAAGGTTCTTGGCATGAGTACACCGTAGGAGGCTTATTCTGCAAGAGGTCCGATATTTCATTTGCGGATTTTCGGATCTCCCCGTCTACATGCATGTGACGAAGGATGCGAGAAGGAAGCCGGGATCCAACCGCCGGGTTGGAATATTTGTGGGGTACACCGATACACCTCACAACTATCGGTGTATGTATGCATGTGGCCGCAAGATCGTTGTGCGACGGATATAAAATTCAGAGGAGGCTTCGCGCGTTCGCTTGAGAGGGAGCCACACTCGTATGCGCATGAGGAGCCGTTAGTTCCTAAGGAGGAGCTTCCGATGTGGACTCACTCATGAGGAGGTTCAGAGGTGGAAGAAACCACCTGTGCAAAGGCCAACCATCGAGGGCGCATGCGCACCATGTGGCCGAGCGACCGTTCCGGATGCAGAGAAGGTTGTAGGACCACCTACAAAGATGTTAGACAGAGAGACAACAATTTGATCGGTACACTTTAGATACATGGCTCTTATGAGTCAATGTGTTAGGACAGAGCCATCCTCTTTTGAGGAAGCCGTGGAGGAACCCGCATGGCTATGCCATGATCGAAGAATACATCTCTGCCCATCAGAATGCGACGGGGGAGATTGTCCCAAGATCTGTTGGGAAATCGTCGGTAGGTTCGCGATGGATCTACAAGGTGAAGCAGCGCGCCTACGGGGAGGGAGAAGCACAAGGCGAGATTTGTCGCCCGTGGCTTCGCGCATCGAGGGGATTGACTATGAGGAGACTTTTGCACTCCGTCGCAAGGTACTCTTCCACGACGATCCTTGCTCTCTCAAATGCGACATGGGGTGGCACATTCATCGATGGATGTGAAGACCGCGTTCCTCAATGAGTTATCGAGGAAAGAGGTGTACATAGAGCAGCCTGAAGGTTTTGAGATCTTCAGCAGTGAGTCGCATGTGTGCCGACTCAAGAGAGCACCGTATGGGCTGAAGCAAGCACCTCGTGCTTGGTACACTCGGATAGACAGCTACTTCACCGGGCTTGGATTCTCCAAGAGTGAGGCGGATCCAAACCTGTACCAGATTGTGGTGGAGGGGAAGCTGTTGATCATCGTACCGTATGTAGATGATCTGATTTTGACTGGCGACGAGCAGTTGATACTTTCATGCAAGGATGATCTTGCACGAGAGTTTGAGATGAAGGACCTGGGCATCCTTCATTATTTCCTGGGATTGGAGATTTGGCAACGCAGTGGAGGACTGTTTGTTTCTCAGGGCAAGTATGCCCGGGAGATTCTGGAGAGGTTCAACATGCAAGGCTGCAAGCCTGTTGATACCCCTCTTCCCGGAGGTTGGAGGAAGGGAGATGCTACTTCGGAGGAGGTAGTGGATGCCACTGTCTATCGACAGTTGGTGGGGTCGTTGATGTATCTGGTCAATACTCGACCCGATATATGCTATGCGGTTAACCAGCTTTCGCAAGCTATGGTTAAGCCTACCAAGCTCTTTTGGAAGGCGGGCAAGCATGTATTGCGCTATATCAGAGGCACATCGGGATATGGTTCATGGTACAGACAGGAGGATGAGTTGAGGCGACAGTGCTTCAGGCATCGGTATCATCACATCAGAGATTGTGTTCAGCGGAGGATCATGATGCTTTCATATGTTCCCACGGAGGATCAGGATGCCGACATCCTGACGAAGGCGCTCACCAGAAGCAAGTTCGAATTCCACAGAGGCAGGATAGGGATTGCAGATAATCCATATCTTGCTGAGAGGGAGTGTTGAGAATGCAGCAAGATGATGGAGCTTAGTGAAATGAAGTCGCTTTCACTAAGTGGGCCCGCAGGCAAATTCTGGCGCAAAGTCTATTTTTAGACTATGTCTATTTTTAGACATACGGAGCATAATTTGGGAATTCTACTTGGAGATTCTTGGAGTATGCGACATGTCGGTAAAAATAGATGAGACCCCTATTTTTAGGACCCAGGCTATTTTTAGACTGATCTCCTAAAAATATGGAAGTCAAATATTATTTACCCTTAATAATATTTTGACTATAAACAGCAGTTTACTCTCTTGGCGCACTTCAGTTTGAGTCATGGAGGTGACTCATGCAACCGACACAAGGAATCACGTGGTTCCTAGGGTTTGATGGCATCTTGCATGGTTGGCTTCAGTTAGACTTCAGTGGCAGGATTTTTGGAGGAGTTAACGGGACAAGTAGTGGAGTTGTGTTTTGTTTGTTTTAGTTGAACTAGTTGGGATTAGTTAACTAACTAATCAACTAGATATGAGTGGAGTAAATTAAATAATATTTAATTTACTAAATATTAACTCATTAGTCAACTCAAGAACACTCCAGTTCACTACAGTGCATGATCAGTTCAGTGGAGACCAGTGGAAGAGGTAGATGAAAGGGTGAGTAAAGCTATCAGTTGGTAGATTTGTTTTGCATGAGATTTGCATTACACTTGGAGGAATTGTCCATGACAATTACGCAATCAAGGGAAGGGGATTCGAACCTTGAACCTCTTCATATACATGCCATGATTGCGCAATAGAGGCAAGGCAATTGGCGGGGAGTTTTGAACCTCAGACTTGTTCAAAACTGAGTCAGATTGTGAGTAACTTCATGAGAGAGTACCGAGTACTTGTGAGGAGTATTGTACTTGTTTGGTTACTTGATTTCTCCATTATAATATACACAATAGCTGCGGGGTTTTCAGCTATAGGCTTTCCCCATACATACTGAGTTAATGTGTGATTGAATTGATGTGAGATTGCTTCTGTTATTTCCGCATGTGACAATTAATTGTAGAAGAAGGTTATGTGTTATGTATGCAATTCGAAATTGATATATGACCAGGTTAATCTTCAGTGAATAAGTGATTTATTCAGCTAATTTCTACATGAGTGGCAACATATTTTTCGATGATCTAGAATGATAAATAAAACTATGTTTTCAGTATACTTGTATGAGTACTTTGACTCAGTAGAGGCCCTTCTGCCAAACTGATTTTAAATTCTTATAGCTTTTATACAAACTCTGAACTTTAGTGGTTCCTGTATTTTGCAGTATCTACTGTATTTACTATTTTGTAGTGTGGAAATTCCTCTTAACATTACATTCCTCTCATTGACCTTAGAAAAATTATTGGAATAGAAAATTTTTAAGTCAATTTTTTGAACAGATCTGCTATTTACATGTGGAGCAGTAATAGGGGAGATACATTTCTGTATATTTCTATTGTTTGGACTGAAAATAGTTTTTTTTCCATCAAACAAGAAAAAGTAGTGGTGATGTAAAGCACATGTATACAAGAATCCCGATCGTCAGCTCTATAAAAGAAAAGGATGGGCCGACACAACTATACCATACACCAAAGGCATATTATCAATGTCCTCCGGGCTGTTACAAAACCGAAAAACAAGTCCATCTTTCTAATGGTGTTATTGTCCATTCCAAAGTATACTGGCATCATTGATTACGTTAACTTAGATTCCCATGGAAATTGGAGGGTATGTTGACATATTTGAGAGTTGAAATTGAGCACAATATCCCTCAAAAGGAACAGGCAATTGAGCACCATATCCCTCAAAAGGAGCACGCATGTAGGCTTTATTCATTGTTGAGACTGAAGATCACTTAATCGTCCCACTGTCATCTTACTATGCGATTAGCAGCAGATATTTCTCTCTACAGGATATTGCGGAGCCATTGACCACCCTCTTCGCATCAGAGGATAACATATATCAACAAACACAATCCTGTGTCCAAGATGCTCAACCACTGACTTCATCATTGTTAGTAAATTGCATACAGAAATTGCAAAAAGTTCACACTAGAAAAATGAGAGAGAGCATATGAAATGTCATAGCATTACTTTTTGAAAAATTCATTTATGTGAGTACAAGACAAAGTGAAAGAAGATTCATTTTCAAGCTCATAAATAACATAAAAGGCATTCTTAAACATGGAATTTTTAACTCTGATTCAATTTGCATATTGCCTATTCCTTCCACATAATGTGCTCTTTCATTGCATAGAATCACTGAATATGACCTCGACTTGTAGTTATCAAATTCAAAAAATTAGTAAGTTCTATTAGTTACGTGGTTGGATGCAGCACAATCAAAATACCAGTCACTTGACTTGCCTCGTGTCTGAGAAGAAACAAAGAACACAATTCTTTTTCCTCTTTTTCCACAATGTTTGCGTGCTTTTGTTAAAGTTTTTCCTGCTTTAAATTATAGATTCTTTTCGTGCACACAACATTCATATTTCCTATTTTGCCACAATAGTAGCACTTCAAGTTCTTATCTTTACTTAAATCTAAAATGGTAAAGACTCTTTCATTGTTACTTGCCCGTTTCTGCCTTTGTTTACCTTTGTACTTCGCTGCAAAACATTTTCAAAAGTGCTACTTTTGTTTTCAAATTCCTTTTCCATCTTTCCTTTTGACCTGTCAAGACCTCAAAATTTGTGTCAGTGGTTTCATTAGTGATTTTAAGCATTTCTATGAAGTTTTCAAATGAGGAAGGGAAACTTTTCCATATCCTCTTCAATTACCTCTCTTCCCATGGCTAATAACGGATTTCTAATGTCTTTGTACTGAGATTGCCTATATACCTAGTTGAGTAGGCAAAGATACTCATTGAACTAAAGATATAAACTTGGCTGATTTTTAGAGGAAACTTCCAGCCTAACTGAAAAGACAATAAGAATGTGGTCTGGACGTTTCCTTATTAGTTCAGTAACCTTGGTCTACATGGGTTACCCTTGGCTATTCAATTGAAAGGTTTCTCTATTTTTTTTAGTTCGGCAGTGGTGAGGTTACATCATGGTTATGGCCAAGAATAACACCTGAATAAGACATGGAATTTAATCGGTAACTTAATATTTAGAATTGCCTTAACAGCTTAACAGTGCACCCGAACCCTGTCTATTCAGGACCCATGGACGATTGAAAGGCTTCTCCATTGAAATTATTTTTTTAAGTTTTTAATTGCAACTTATGTTACTTAAGGTGTGCACTTAGAGCTACAGCAGGAAGACGTACAAGTTACCTGAAGATCCTCTCCCTATGCAAGCTAAGAAGGCTCATATGAACCTGTGGCCCAAGGGGAAAGGAGTCTACATCCTTCTGTGACATATTGACTTTAGCTTTGACATGAACTGCTAGATCACTTTTGAATTTTCTCAATCTCCTATAGCTGTAGCTGTGCATTTTCTCCTTGAAAATTTGTTGTACGCCTCCCATTCCAAAGAGGAGCAATAGCAGACAGCCATATTGTATGCCATAAAAGTCTTTAGTAATCCTTGATCATCCGGGCATTGCTCAAGAAGAGACCTCTCCAATTTCTCTCCAAGCTGGGGAGCGGGGTGGTGAACAGGAAGTTGAATTTCGCTTGTAACCAAAACGTCTTGGAAATTGGACACCTCCACAAGAAACGACCAACTGGTTCTTCTCTCTAACGTTGAAGACAAATTCTATTGAAAGTATTTGTTTTACTGAGCTTTGTTTTAATTGCTAGACCTTGATAATGACATGTCTGACCCAAAACCTTTTATTGAATTGAACTATCCATTTCAGCCCGGACACACCAAGCAAGCTATCAGCTTGGACACGACAAACTATTCTCATACAGCTGGTATCACAACTAGTGAATGTCTTGATACTGTCATTTACCATGACACACACAGCAATGAATCTAGGCATCATGCCATTCAGAGGCTGCGGATATCAAAGAAATCTCTAAATCAGTGGCTAAGGAAAAGAATAGATTTAAGAAGGCAAGGCAATGCTGAGGTGCATGACTGACCATCTGTGTCTTGTAATGGCTGAACTTACAAGTAAAAGGATGCAGATAAATTCATCAAAATAAGATCGTATATTAACAAAATTGATTGTTGAGTTCTTACCTGTTCTGTAATAATTTACCTTGCCTTCACAATAATGAAAGCTGATGCACATCAAAGGCCATAGTATTGGGAAACAACAGTTGTCTACATAGTCAGGACAGTTTCAGTCATGGGAAGAGTCACTCACACTGGGTTTGAACCGTTGAAGTGCATTGAGGTGGGTGGTATAGTGCCCATCTAATTATATATGAGCGTTAATTGAACTATTTCCCTTTTTGTGCAGAGACCCATCAGTGTTTTATAAATAATGACGGGTTGACTAAGTCTTCACGGTTAGTCCTTTTTCTAGCTCAACTGGGCATTGTTAATTCTGCCATGCCATACAGTCTTCAATATTTTTTTCTCTATCCAGTGCGGTACAATAGATGTACTGGTAACTAGCGTTTACACATACTCAATATCTATCTTGTCATTTTGTTGCTGTACAATGTTGTATTTACTCTATTCATTTTTTATTTCCCTATGGAGAAATTAAATGCAGGGAAACAAAATCGATCAGTGAATTGTACAAAACTCAAAATATGTAATATAGAAATTAACTGTAAGTTGGCAGAGGAGAAGAAACTAAAATGATTGGGTGCAGAATGAAAGGAAATGAAATTGAATTGGAAAGTTCCACTTGCTTCAAATAGTAGCACAATCATCAACATAGACAATTTTGTATTATATTTTGGTACAAAGAAGCATCCTTGAAATGTATGCAGGATTTTCAAATTCAAATGCAACTCATATGTTTGACCTTTATAATCATTCCTTCTATCCAAATATGAAGAACTGAATGTGATCCAGGAATCTGATTGTTTTGTAGAGGAAGCAAAAGAGAACTACAACCATAGAAATGGGTGGGTTTCCAGTTAAATTATTTTGTTAGCGTATGAAGAATAAGCCTTTTTGTTGTCGCAAGCAACTAACTTGGAGAGAATTCAGTTAAAAGTATCGCTTTTTGGCAAATCTTTTTATCATATATCCCTTTTCCCATTAACATGACTCTACAACATGACCTATTGTTATGCCTAACTACTGATATCATGCATTTGTAATTTGAGATAATCTTTCAACCAGACATACTGCACACGGTGTGGTCTTATTGTTGGGGAGTAAAGTGCGCTGACTTGTTATGTTTCTTGATTACAAGACAAATACAATGTTATCCTCTGATCTGTTAGCCTGCTCTTTTGATGTGGTTTGACAAAATTATGATAAAAGTAATAGATGGCATCTTACATTTTTTATTTGAGATGGGCAATGGTTGGAGTAGAAATGCAATATACAGGTTGATGCTTCTTTTGTGGTTATGATTTTGAAACATTCACAGATCACTGAGCTTCCTTTATTCCTTCCATTTCAGTACTTGAATGCTTAGGTATTATGCTTTGTCAAACTTGTGCGCTTAGCTCATGGCAAGTGTAAGGCGTTCCTGCATTTCCTTCTAATAAAATGTTGAGTTCAAAACTGAGAAACCTATCAGTTTTCATTTACAATTGGAGATATATTTGATAGATGCAGAAACTGTTAATTGCCTCGGAAGTTCATTTTTAAGTGGTACAATTGATCTGCACATCAGCCCTAATCTTTTAGGCCCTAGACAAAGTCGAACTTATTTTATCGAAGGTGTTATCAACCTTTTTCTGCTTGTCCATATGCAAACTATTAAAATCCAAAGATAAACCATGATAAGATCTGGATGTGTATTCATTTAAGCAGGAGTAAGTTTGTCACTTTAACAGTCACTTGCATATCAGCTCTTCATTTATGTGTTTCTTGGTTTTTCCTTTTTAATTTCCAATTTTATATGCCTAACTATTGTTTGCTGACATGTTTTATCTTTAGTTCTACTAGTTTAGGGTGCCTTGGTTACCCAATCTTGGTGTTAGGTTGTCATTTTGAAGTATTTCTGATTTTATGTGCTCTGTGCACGCTGCTCTAAGAGTCATAAGTTCTCCTAGCAGAATTTTATATTTCTCTTATGATCACTATTCTATTATACCCATATTGAAATTGCCTAATTGGATGCATAACAACTGCAGAAATTGACAATTTCTATTGAGTTTTCTAGGCCTATTTTTTTCTGCATATGTGTGCCTGGCCATGGAATAAACAGGGAAATCTTATGTGGGTGTAAAGATGTTGGAGCTCTTATTGACGGTAGATTTTTTGCATCCTGGTCCTATACTTTTCGTGACTTATAACTCTTCACATAATTCTTTAAAGGGTACTAGCTCATTGGAAGAGCACCTGCCATGCAGGAGGTTGGTGGTTTGATTCCACTGTACCCTAACATGAATTATTCAATGATATTGTAGATTTTTTTAATTAAATTTTTTATATTGATTTATTTTAATGGTGAGATATTTTTCTGGATTCATTATTTTATATTGTCTCTACAGAGAAAATATATAAGATTAAAGACATTGTCTCCATAAAGACAATATGTCTTTAATTCCAACTATTGTCTTTGGAGAAAGAAAAATGAAATTGTCTCAAGTGAAGACAATTTACCCAGAAATTGTCTTAAAACCCCCCTTTGTGTTGTAGTGCAACTATTGTCTCTGGAGAGACAAAAATGAAATTGTCTCTGGAGAGACAAAAATGATTGTGTTATATATTGTCTTTATAGAGACAATATTTTAAGACGATTTAATTTGAGACACCCGCTTAAAGACAATATTTAAGACAATACACAAGTTTTCTTTTGTCTCAAATTAAGACAATTTACCCAAAAATTGTCTTAAATATTGTCTTAAAACCCCCCTTTATGTAGTAGTGATGACTCGATTGTGTGGCGTTTCTGTCCCTGATAACTCCATTTTTAGCTAGCAATGCCTCTTTAAGTGATGACCACATTTTTCTCAGAATTTATTACACTCATTGAAGCTTGGATAATAGTATTAAAGAAGAGAAAACCTCTTGCAGTAACATAGCAATGACACAACACTGGGATATGAACTGTGTTTTTATCGTGTTACATAAACAATTTGTTGTAATTTTTTCACCCAAGAGAATTTTGAATGTAGTTTTGGTGGATACAATATTTCTGGCAAATCAATTGGAGGCAACATTTGTAGTAACAAATAACTGACAAATTTTGTTTTTTAAACTCTAAAATGTCGAGTGCAATTGTTTCTTATTATTATAATATTCTTGTTCTTGTTAAAAAAAAAAAAAAAAAAATTGCAGTTCATCAAACCATCACTTCATGAAACAATCTCTAGGTCTTCACCCACTTTCAGCTTTGGTTTCTTCTAACCTTTACACTCTAAAACCATGTAAAAAAAATATTTGAGAAGAATATAAATTACATTTATACAAGGAGGGAGAGAGACGATATCTAACTCTTAATGTAGTAATAAAACTAATATACTTTACTGTACTTTTAATCTATTAAAACTAAATCCTAACTACTAAATCCTAATTAGTAAAGAATGACAATAGATATTAATTACACTAACATACACAGCCCTCATTTGGAATTAGTTATCAAAATATCTCAAAGCTTTCCACTATCTTCATGTAAAGCTAAGAATGTTGTTCTTTTTACTTGAAGATAGCAAAGAAACCGTTGATTCAAATGTCAAAATTGAAAAAGCAGTGAATCCCTTATAGCAGATTTACTTTTTGCCAAATTAAGCTCTTTTTATACATGCCACTGTGAGCACCAAAGCAAAGTAAATGTTTCTAATGCAAAAAAAAATAGGGTTAGGGTGAGAAAGTTCATTTTACCAACGAAAATAAAATATGAGAAGCATTCTAACTTTGTGTACACTCATGGATATCAATGCAATCAAGTTACTTTGAAAAATACACTGAAACAATATTTCCACATTAAATATTCACATAATAGAGGAAAATGGCAGAATTTCATGCAATGACGTTATAAAAAAGAAAGACTTTGTAAGAAGTTTTGCATTTAGAGTACAAAATTTTAGTCATAATGTTTAATTCCCAAGAACACTATACTTGAACACTTGTTACATAACTTTCAAGATGCTTTAAATAGAACACAAACTCCTCGATGCAACTTCAATTCTACTTTTGCAACTTCACTTGATCTCCCTCAGAACTTAAATCTGTAATTAAAGTCCATAAGTTTTCTGAGCTTTTCACACGACACAAACGCAACACATTTATAATTAATACTTTACCCATCTCTCCATCAATGCATAACCTTTTTTTCTTTGTTAATAAGACTAGAAAAGTGGTTGTACACCACTATTCGTTATTCCCGTATATTAACATTCCCTATGCAAGGTTTTATGTCTGCATTCTATATAGTAAATAAGAACTTTACACTTACCATGAAACAATACCAGCGAATTTGTGGCTCGAACAAATTTTTTATTGAAGGCTCTGAGCTGGCACGTACTATCTGTCACACGCCATATCTGTAGTTGTAATTGCAGTTCGTTGAACACATTAATTGTCTCACCTTAGAAACTGCAAATTTTCCGTTGATTGGTTCAAAACTCTTGGCAAAGTTTATACAAACCCTAAAAGTATCCCATCCAGAAGCACTTCCACGGTTCACTGCAAGGCTTTTACCGCCTCCATCTACTGCAACAACGTGGGTACCCAGCTTAATTGATTTAAGTTGAATTTGTGCTCCATCTTCAGTGATTAAGAGATAAAATAAATTAAATTCTCTGAATAATTAATATTCCATTATAATAATAATAATCTAATTTAAATTCAGAGTCTAACCAGACTGAATGGATTCTGCTTGTGGTCCTTTATGTATCAAAACCTAGTAGTATCAATTAAATTACATTACAAGATTACAATGGAAGATGGGTTTACATAAACTAATAAACTGAAACAAGATAAAAGGAATATGAGTAGAATAACCAACCATGAGATCTTTGATGGCTTCATCCATTCTTCAACAACGAGCCACCCTCCCAAGTTAATAGAACGATACTTCTACACTCCGAAACATAATGCAAGAAAGGAAAAAACTTAACTGGAGAAGCAGCATGGAATGTGCCATTTAAAATGTTCAGAGAGATCACTATCAACAGGTGAATAAAGTACATCATTTCAAAAAAAAATGTAAACCTAGAAACTACACATCAAGTAAATAAAATAAATCGAACTATCAAGCTCCAAACATGGAAATCTTATATATCAACTTTTGGTTAGTTCATATGAATTTTATTTATAACGAATTTTTTTCTCAAAATGATTTCACAGGATAATTTTTTATTGTAAATAAAATAAATGGAAGTACAAAGATATTAAACTCCAAATATGAAAATCTTATATATCAATATTTAGTTGGTTGATATGAATTTAATTTATAACGAATTTTATTTATTTTATTTTAAAATTCACAAAATATTTTTTATATTTTTATTGTGTTTTGTATGTCATCATCAAGATATAAGTATCATATGTTGTAAAAGCAACGTCTTAAAATAATGTTTAAAGACAAAAAAAATATAAACAAAAGGCAAGGACTACACTACAATGAAATATTATTACAATAATACTTCTTTTAACAATTATTTAAAAACAAAAAAAATATCAACAAAAGGCAAGGACCATGCTACAATGAAATATTATTACAATATTGCTTCCTTGAGCTTTACAAATCATGAGGTCTATGTTGAAATTAAAGATGCATCAAGATTTTTTTTCTTGAGAATATGTTGATCTATGTTATCTTTTCTTTAGGTATTCTTTTTTCCAACCTAAATAATCTTAAGATTGTACAGGAGTGTCAAGGAGCAAGCTAGAATAAGAAGAGGGCAAGTAGGGATTGAGCAGTGTACGAAAAATCTTGTTTGGGACTTGAAATTCATGTCGGAACACCCTTATTTATGTATCGTGCATGTTTTGATAATAAGTTGCTTAATTCTCTAAGGTGATTTAGAATAGAAAAGTAAGTTGCTTGATTCTCTAAGGTGATTTAGAATAGAAAAAGTGAAGCTAGCTATAAGCTCCTTATTTGAGATAATAGTATTAATTGGAGAGACATGTTCTAGAAAAGTACTATCTTGGTGCAGTTTCTTAACAGCTAAAATTATCCTTATGACTAACCTTGTACTCCCTACACTATGTTCATCAGGCTCGGGGATACGTTAGTTGTATTACTGTAGTTGAAGCTCATGAGCATAGCTTAAGAATAAACCTATTGTTAACATTGCTTAATAAATGCATGTTAAAGACACCATAGTTGAGGCTTATCATAATATTTGTAACAGATGCACATATATTATCAGATTATCTTTAGGTTTGCAATATTTATTATGTGATGGACAAAAATTTCCCCGTAGATATTAAGTACATTGCAAGTGATGGCATAGACTCTTCACAAAAATCATTCATGAAACGGGGCTAGATCAGCCAAAGTGAAGTTGTTGAATGATTTGGTTGTGTTAGTTGTAACAGGGATCCAAAATGAATGAGGCTACTTAAAACATGAGGTGACAAATTCCATGCAAATTTCTCTTCTTTTTAGATACAAAGAGATTTAGTTTTGGCCCTCGTCTTGCTCCTAAAATAGATTTGTTGAGATACAAGCATTATCGACACTTGTCCTTGAATCAATATCATGGGAAAACAAATCCAATTTAACAATTGTTTCTGAATTTGATTGGGCTACAGTTGTTTCTAAATTTGAAAGACCTACAGGGACAATGGAAGTGTAGTAGTACAATTTTGGAATTTCTAACGCACTAGTGGAAGTGTAGTAGTACAATTTTGGAATTTCTAACGCACTAGTAGACTGGAAACAAATCCCATTTCCATATTCATGAGGGTTTTATATGGATCTCGTTAACCATTTTTTGTTGATTTGATTTCATACTCACAAACTATGATTTTTTGTTTGTGAGTTCTTGACCTATTAAAGATTGTTTAATCTAGTTTTCATTGTATTTCTGAGTGTCTTAAAAGGAAATGATTTATATTTCAGTAGTTGATATGAAGTTGGTCCCTTTTTTTACTTGTGCATATAGTAAAAAATATATAGACTAATGGTTTTCATCACTTCAAGATTAATAAAAAAAAGGCTATTGAGAAAATAACTCCAACATCGAGAGAGACTTGGTAGCAGTTGTGGAATTGGCGAACATGTCTGGCTCTATGGTGTTGGCTACCGGGCATAGCTTTCTTGATCTTGTATAGAATAAAGTAAATTTTAATTTAGCTTATACTACATTTACCATGAAATTTCCAACATTCAGGGAACACTTGCCATCACATTATACAACAAATTGTAACATAGTATCACACTTTTCTTGTCAAATCTAAATGCTCCTATATGCAACAACAATGGTTTTCATCACTACAAGAGCAGTAAAAACACTTCTATTGAGAAAACAACTACAACACTGAGAGAGATTTGGTAGCAATTGTGGAATTGGTGAACATGCCTTGCTATTTGGTGTTGGCTATTGGGCATAGTTTTCTTGATCTTGTATGTAAGACTGGAAATTTTCGTTTAACTTATACTACATTAACCATAAAATTACATTTTTCATCACAATTTTCATCACATTTGTAGAGAAAATTACAATAAAGTATCACACTTTTCTTATCAAATCTAAATTCTCCTATATGCAACAACCAATTTGATAAGGAAGTCTCAACATCGGCTGACAGGGTTCAATTCCAGATAGCATTCAATTACAAGTTGTTCGGTTGAACTTTTCAATTACAAGTTGTTCGGTTGAACTTTGGAAGCTTGTCTGATTGAAAGGGTGTTAATGCATTATCGCGAAAATCACATGTATGGTATCATGCTCAATGGGAGTGGGTAATATCAGGGTATCAAATGATAGCGAGGGAACGAAGAAAATAGCAGGAGGAATAGAGGAAGATATTGGTACCAGTGTGCAGGTCCTTAGAGCGTACTTCCCTACATATGAGATACTGCAATGAACCTGATATCCCTCAACATTAGGGGCATGGGTGTTGCCCATAAAATAAGGGCACTCAGAGACCTGGTATCATCACTCAATTCAGCTATAATATTCTTTCAAGAATCTACGTGCGATGTCGAGAGTGCTTAGACTTTTATGTTATCAATTTACCCCCAGTGGATGGTTTGTATGAAAGGAGAAGTTGGACTTTCAGGGGGATTAGGAGTCATGTGGAATCCTACTCTTTTCAAGGCACTGGCTTATGATTCTAAGGCGGGGATTCTGTTGTCTGGATACTACAAGGGCTCATATGAGAGGATGAGAATCCTCAACATGTAAGCACCTTATTTGGGAAGACGGGTATATTGGGATAGAATCATTGATTGTGGGATTCTCTCCCTCCCATCATTGATTATTGCAGGTGACCTTAACTTGATGATAGGTGGACAAGAAGCTTTGGGTCACTCTGCACTCAGCGATCCTCTTTCGGATTATTTTGAGGCTCTATTCACGGCTCATGACCTTAGGGATGTCAAACCTGACATAGTGGTTCTGACTTGGTGAAATGGGAGATCGGGCAACGTGGGCATTGCAAAAAGGTTGGACAGCGTATTGATCAGATGATCATTGATGGAGATGCACAAGGGGGTTTCATCATCAATCATACCATTGTTCATATTGGATCAGTGTGCAATTCGATTACAATTGGAGGGGGTGGCAAGACCGGAATCTTTCCCATTTAAATTTAATCCAATCTGGATTACCGATTGTTGGTGGTGAAAATTTGGGATAAAGCATCAGACAAAAGGGCAGAGGGTTTCATGGCTGATATCATGGACAAAATAAGATCACTTAATAAGGCTTTCAAAGCATGGTTAATAAAAAAGAAAAGATTGGATACACAGATTTTAAAATATATACACACAGCATTAAAATAATTCAACGATCCCCTCGATCCTTTGTTTTTCTCGCAAATTTACAAGGAAAAGATCATCGAAATGACTGGGAAAAATAATATTTTGCTGAGAATGGAATCCGACAGAAAAATTCAAATTCGGGCCACCTGGGTGCAAGATGGCAATAAGAACACTAAATTCTACCAAGCTTATGCCAACGCCAGGAAAAATAAAAATGAAATCAAAAAGTTACAGACGCAGGGGGCGTATCATTAGTGAACACGGAAAAATTATACAGGCAAAACTGTCATATTTTAAAAACTAGTTCTCCGCCAACAACGTCGAGCTGGATTCTTAGTTGATAGCGACCAGACATATCCCTCACTTCATCACGCTAGAAGAAAATGTGTTATGGGCAAGCCTATAGAAAGGGAGGAGCTCTGGGAGGTTATAAATAAGGAGTTGTCTAACGAGATGGAGGAATTACCCACATGGTTAAAATTGGCCAGAATCTGAGTCAAAATAATTTTTGAAATCTTGCAGTAAAAGTATTTGAATCATGATTTTGATGGTGCAAATGGATTCAGCACCATCAAAAACCTGCAAGGCACCCAAAATATTAAATTTTGATGGTTTTAACGTGGATTTACAAAAATCCCTACCAGATTTTAATTGGAATTTCCATGATTTTAGGGATAAAAAGCAGTCTAGCTAGACTACTTAAGGAGTTGTCTAACAAGATGGAAGAATTGCCCGGACGGCCAAAATTGGCCAAAATCCGGGCCAAAAAAATTTAAGAAATCTTACAATAACAGTGTTTGAATCATGATGGTTGGGGCATCCAGCTCTTCTACCATTTCTTTGACCTCATGGCACCCGACATTATCACAGTGGTGGACTAATCCCGTAAGAAAGGGGTCATCGATGGGGACTGAATGCCACCTTCATTTCCTTAATTCTGAAATCAGACTGCCCTATTGCTTTCTCAGACTTTAGATCCATTTCATTATGTAATGCGCTCTACAAGTTTTTTTCTAAATTAATGGCTATTAGGTTTTAAAAAATAATTTTTGATTATATTTCTCTTAGTTTTCAAGCTTCTGTGGTTATCAATTGATAAAGAAGAAATTAGAATTATTAATTAAAAAATAGAAGTTGGAATTATTAAATTTATTAAAATTCTAGGAATAAAATTTTTAATAATTTATTAAATTTCATTATTAGATTTATTGATACTTATTCCTCTTATAAGTAATATTTGTTATAGTAATAGGTATAGTTATAACTATTAATTAATTCTAACCCATATTAAAAAAGAAAAGCATATGAATTAAAAATTAAAATTTAATCATAAAATAATTATTAAAAAATTCTAAAATAAATATTAAAAGTTAATCATAAAAGAATTATTAAAAAATTCTAAAATAAATAATAAAAATAGTATTATTTTATTATTAGATATTATTATATACATATATCATTATTAATAGAATTTATTCAATATAAGGAATTAATTAATTAATTAATTAATTTTAATTTAATCTAATTTAATCTAAATAAAATATAATAATAAAAATAAATTAATTATTTCCTAGATATTAATGCCTATCGGCTCTTTTTAAAATTTCCTTTCTATAAATTTGACCTATGCCTTTCTTTCATTTCTTCATTCATTCATCCTGAAGATGGATCTCCATGGAGATTCGAAACGTCGACAAATGTTCTCTGACGCTGTGGAAAATCTGGATTCTTCTTCATCTATATCTCTCCTGAACAGTTTGCATTTGTACAAGGTAGGAAAATTCAGGATGCCATCGGAGTGGCGCATGAATGCCCCCATTCTATGAAGACTTGACAAGGCAAAGTCAGCATGATCAAAATTTACCTGATAAAAGCTTTTGACTGTCTAGATTGGGGATTTCTTCGTCTGATATTGCATAAAATTGGTCTCTCTTTGCGCAACATCAACTGGATTATGGCATGCTTCACATCTACGAACTTTGTTGTATAAATCAATGGAATACCGTCTAATTTTTCAAAGAATATCGAGGGCTCAGATAGGGATTTGCACTATCCCCTTTTCTCTTTATCTTAGCAATGTATTTCCTGAGCTACTCAGTTAAAGAGGCTAGGAATTCAGGGTTGATATGTGGCATTAAGGTATCCAACAGGGTCACGGTATCCCATCTCATGTTCGTGGATGATTTACTGCTTGGGGGCATGCTAAACAATGATGACTAGTGGCACATACATGATATTCTAATGACCTTTAGCAAGGCATCATAATTGAATATGAGCAAGGCTAAATCTGTTTTAGTTGCGGAGGACATTGAGGAGGATTGTTGTAAGGATATAGGTGAATTTTTTGGGATCAATAGGAGACCTCTCATTGAGGAACTGTTATATCTAGGCTTCCATCTTAAAGCAATCAAATATAGGAGGGAATACTAGGAATGGCTATTGAACAGATTCAGCAAGAGAATCACCAGATGGGAAAATAATCGGCTGACAATGGGTGAAAGAGTGGTATTGGTTAGAGTGGTTCTCCATAGCATAGTGATATACTGGATGCACATGTTCTCTATCCTAGTTGATATATGCAACAAAATCGACATTCTCATGGCCCATTTCATTTGGTCAGGGGTACATAAGCACAGGAAAATTCATCTTTCTCAATGGGAGGTGCTCGCCAGACCGACTATTATGGGAGGTTGTGGCATACTCAATACTCGCAATTTCAGCCATGCATTGTTGATTAAAATCCTTTAGCGGGATACAAATGAAGACGAGATCTGGAGAAAAATAATAAAGGATAAATATATGAAGGGATATTCTCTCTCTGTATGGATCTCAAGGGGAGTCGCTAGAATAGGAAATGCCTCATATTCTTGGCACAACATGATGTTGAATAGAAAATGGATGTTAAGTTCTAAGAAATGGAAAATTGGTCCTGGATGTAGTTACTAGTTTTCTAGGTAATCACTCACTATCAGGAGATCTCATTTACTCTCTCATATCAAAGGGGGTCACTATCAGGAGATCTCATTTACTCTCTCATATCAAAGGGGGTCACATGCTTTGCTCAACTAGCCACTTATCCTAACCACTTTCCTTTTGGCCCTAGATGGAAGTGGGCTACTTCTTTAGGTCTTTCGGATATATTGGCATTCGAATGGGATGTGTACATTACCAATCTATATAACTTTGGAGCAGTGATCGGGACTTGGGAGGACACTCTTCAATGGGAGAACATGACTTGGAAAAATGGATTACCATCTATAAGAGGTATTTACTCAATCCTTCCCCTACCTATTTCTAATATTCTTGTTCATAAATGGTTCAATCAGGCTTGGTCATGGGCGCCCCTCGCAAGATCATCTGTTTTTCTTGGCTGGTTTTCAATCACAAAATTCTTACTTGGGATATGCTTAAGAAGAAAGGGTTTATTGGTCCTGGTATTTGTGTTTTCTGCCAACAACAGGAGGAGGACATCACTCACTTATTTATGACTTTCTCATTTGTATTGGAGGTATGGCATGAGGTATCAAAGCTTCTAAATCTGGGTTATCCCTTACTATGTGGTACTTTGATCACCTTCATTAGTAAATGGATCGATGAACACGAGGTGTTTTGATCTCTCCCTCTATTTATTTATTGGGTGATATGGAGATGAAGAAATGCATGCATTTTTTAAAATCATGTTCCCTCGGTGTGGAGGGAAGCTAGGAATATCATCACTTATTTCAATGAGACTAGAACCAAAACCAGGAAGGTTATATTTAGGAACATCAAAGGGAGCTATCCATGGGGCTCATTTGATGAAGCATGTCAGAATAGACGTTGTGGATATGGTGACATCATTTCTATGGAGTCCGATCATTTCTACCATATCTGGTGGAACAGGGGTATTGGTACCAACAGTATAGTTGAGGTGATTTCCCTCTGGGGCATATTATCCTTTTCTTCCTGGTTGGGTTTGGAAAATATAGCCATTAACGGAGACGCCAAAAGCATCATAGATTGGGTCAGGAATCACTCTCATTTCTAGCCTCCTATTCTCTCCAACCATATGGAGTGTATCTACCATTTGTCTGCTTCTTTCAAGACGATTAACTTCAACCACATTTATAGGGAACAGAATCAGATGGCTGAGCTATTGTCTAAAAGAGGAATTAAGTTGAGGCCAGGAAAGATCTACTATGCAGCCTATCATCTGAACTGCCTTTTTCACTCAAGAAGTATTGACTCTGTTTAGGCTATCTCCTCTGTTTTTTTTTGTATTTGATGCAAGATAATTACAGGTAATGTTGGATGCCAAAGCAATTTTCAGAAGAAATAATGTAGAACTGAACTTTATTAACCGTAGGGATTAATGTAGGATCATATGTTTTTATGTTTATTGACAAAATTTAAGCCACAGATGGCATAAGGCAAAGGAGTGTTAAACTTTTTTGTATAATATCACTGGAACTATGATGTAACTATTCGATTTGTGTATCATCTTTTATGAATGAAAAAGAACAACATTTTTTTTGTTTAAAAAAAAATTGAATGTGGTATTGTTGTTAGTGACTAAGTTCAGCTGTTGGAAATCAGAACCTGTGTGTGTAAGGCTATAGGTGTGACCAGATATGTTGAAGCAATGTGATGGTCTCATTTCCAATATTTAAAAATTTTCTACTACTAGGTGGGACCATTTTGTTTGCAGGGAAAATTTTGGAGGATGTCATTTGTAGTAAAATGCCCCTAAACTAATATGGAAATAAATGTGGCACAGGTCATTAACTGGTGTTAATGGAAACAGTCCAGCCTCTGGTCACATAAGCAGCATAAAAATTTCTTGTCAAATAAGTTAATGAGGTTTTAAATTTCTTGTTGAATTTTCTAATACTGTATATTACTATTATGAGTGAATTGCAGATGTTGATATTGAATACTACTAGTTGGAGTGAGGTTGGATGCTAGCATTTAGCAGTATTGAGCGAAGTTAAGGAAAGAAGCAGTGGCATCAGGGTTTTTGGGAATGCATAGGCAAAGGAGAGGTTTTTTCTTGAAGAGGGTTAATTATAATATTGCACTGGACCATGTATCCATTAGAGGTTAATGAATTTCTAGTATGTTAAGCGTATGCATTATATCACCACTAATCTATCAGCTCAATACTGCTAGGGTTTACTATTTGATAATAATAATAGTATGAGCAAAAGTATTGTTATTATTGCACATTGTTATATTTTTCAGGATTTACAATGTTTGATTATCTATGGCTTATGTTTAACACATTCGAGCATAGGTCTTGTTGTGGGTTGACTGGTTGAGCAAACTTATCATTATTGATGTCAGAGAATGTTAGCATATTGAATAGAGTTAGTAGGGTAAGTGAGCAGAAGATTGGAAGCAGAAAAGATATATATATCTTGAGAAAAGCTACTTATGCAGGTTGCAGTGACAGTGACAGTGACAGTAATTGTAGTTGCAGGTTATGGTTGTAGGTTGTACAAATTAAATGACTGCAAGACTGATAGTATATTGATGTAGAGACGCTGAGCAGATTTTGAGCAGGAGAAAAATTGGTTGTATTTACATAGAATTTTTTGTTTTTGCATTATTATTGAGAAGAGGTGGATCTAGTCTAAAATAAGTGAAACGTGGTATGTCATGGTGAGCTAAAGGTGGGAGCCTTCAGGGAAAGTGGCAGCGTGTTGAGCACAGTGGAAAGGTGGTGCAAGGCAGGAGAGTGGAGTCTCCTTCAAGTTAGAGCCTAAGAAATATTCAAGGTGACATGGTGGTGTTAGGGTAGGTTGTTGCCTGCACAGGGCATTGGAGCGTCGTTCAAGTCAGAGCTGGTAAACTGGGTGTTAGAACATCCTTCAAGTTGGAGCCTATAAATCAGGGGGTTGGATCCTCCTTACGTTGAATCCAAAAATCTTGGACGTTGGAGCTTCCTAATTGATGTAAACTATCTAAGTCAAATACTAAGAAATTTTCAGTGTTTTTTCTCCAGGGAGGGTTTCCACGTAAAAATATATGGTGTATTGTCTTTATTATTGTGCATTATTGAATGGTGTTGATGAGTGATTTATCTTTATTTGATGTTAATAGAAATTAATGCTCTATGTGCTTAAAATTAACTAATTGGATAGAAATATTGATTCACCCCCCTTAGTATTTCCAACAAAATCCTTCACCATCAACACACATAAGGGAAAGTCTAAAATTTCACTAGTAAGTGCTAACCATGCCAAGAAACTGATCAGTTCTATCAAGAAGCATGTTTCAATGTTTTTAAGAGAAACTCAGTATGTAGAAGTGTTAGTGAGAGTAAAGGCATCCCTTGAAGAGCGGATAAAGAACAAATACAGCAACTAGGTGAATTTCTACAAGCATATAGGGGAGTGTTCTGGGAGCCTTAATGGATACAATCTAAGAGGGAAGTGGAGCATGAGATCCAAATATTACCAAAGTATCCATTGCCAAACATTAGGTTGTACAGAAAAATTTTACTGGAAGTAAACGAGGTGAAGAAACATATATAAATTGCAAGAGTAAGGTGTTATTCGACCAAGTATCCCACCATAATTGTTCCCAAGAAGGATGGGACTTGGAAAATTATGCTTAAGAACAAGTACCCACTGCCAAGGATAGATAATATACTAGACTAGTTGCAGCAAGAAAAATACTTCAACAAGTTGGAATTAAAATAAAGATACAACCAAGCTCGAGTTAGAGAAGATACCTAGAAAATTGTCTTCAAAACCAAACAAGGATTGTATGAGTGGTTAGAAATGGAATTTATTCTACATAATGCACCAACTACATTCATGAGGTTAATAAATGACATTATGCGCGCATTTCTAGATTCATTTGTTATTGTTTACCTAAATGATATATTGGTATACATTGCTACTTAGAAGGAGCACATCTCACATTTGATATAGGTGCTAGAGACATTAAAGAAGCATCAGCTGTTAGAAAATATCAAGAAACGTGAGTTTCCACAACAATATTTGGTGTATATAGGATATGTGATTGGTGCAGGAGAGTTGAAGATAAATCTTTACCCAGATGGAGGCCATCATGAAGTGGTCGGTGTCTACCAATGTTTATGAGGTCAAGAGTTTCGTTGAGGCGGCAGAGTACTTGAGGAAATTTATAGCCTCAATTTTAGAAATAGCAATGTCACTCCATGCCATAATAATGAGTAGCAAGTATTTCCAGTGGGGAAAGGGCTAGAAGAATGGCTTTGAGGAGTTAAAGAAGAAAATTAGTCAAGCACTAATTCTTGCATTATTAAACTTGCATTAGCCCTTCAAAGTGTAGATGAATGTGAGTGGTATTTATGCAGGAAGGCCTATATGCTATCATTCAGAAGTATTTTATGGCACAGTTCTCAACTACCCGACATATGACAAGGAGCTTTATTCGTTAAAAGGTGGAAAAACTATATATTAGGAAAGGAGATAATCATCCACACATATCACCAGCCACTATAGTATTGTTGGAAATACTAAGAGGAGGGTGGATCAGTATTTATTTTCAATTGTTAATTTTACCAGTTATATCACTTATATTTAGAACACAAAATGAACAATGATGGAATAGATACTTTTATTAATTTCTTCTTTACAATAAGTGAAGTACAATAATGATATAGGGCTCCAACCCTAGATGAAGACTCCAATCTTCCAGGCTCCAACCTTTATTGTGCCAAGCACCAACTTGGTCTTTCCAAGGCTCTAACCTTGTCGATTTGAGGCACCAACCTCTAAGGCTCCAACCCTATCTCTGGTATAGGCTCCGACCTCGTTACTTGAGGACTCCAATCCTCTAGGGCTCCAACCCTATCTTCCAAGGCACCGACCTTGTCTCTATGAGGCTCCAACTCTCAACTTCACTTCATCAAAATATGTTTGGTTATTCTTCACGGTTCCCAAGTCTTCTTCAATGAGACCTGTCACACTTAGTCTCCACATCACATCATCAATGACAACCTTTTCTTCTTATAATGTGTCACCATTGCTCTTCATCGTACCCAAACAATGTCTCCAAGTTACCTCATGATGACATCAGCGATGCATCATGATCTTCAATGTTATTTCTAATATCACTTAAGGCTTCTCAACAAAATATCTTCAATCGTCTTCAAGGTCTCTCCACAAAGTCTTCTTAGTCTTCTTCACTGTTTTTATTTTTTGTTATACTTCTGCTTCACTCATCTCCCTTGATCCTAAAATATTGTCCTCAATAAGTTGTTCTTCAAAAATGTCTTCAATATGTTTAAGATTGCCTTTGATTTTTCTCCAAGGTACCTTCTAAAAGAATTCAAGCCTCTCTTAGATCAAGGTTTGCACTTCTTCCAGTCTTCACAAGCTTTGCCAATATAAACCTTAAGATCCTTCAGATGTTAAGATCTAGCTTCACTTCTTCCAAGCTTGAAGATTCGAGGATTGTACAAGTGTAACTGTGGTTGTATCTCTTCAAATTGAGATTGTTTTTCAAGCACCGAGTTGCCTCCATGGGACTGTCTCCACAAGTAGCAACACTATTCCAGCCCTTCCACATGTGGTTGTCTTCTCACCACAAGTCCAGCCTTCAAACCCCGAGCCTCCAACTGATGAGCCTAAAGTCTATCTCCTTATCCACGGCCTTGTAGATCTAACCTATTCAAATCATTTTCATTAGAGGAAATTTCAGCCTAAAAGTAGCCTTCTAAGGAAAAATAGTTAAATAATAAAATAAGAGTCATGAATTTTGGAGGGAAAAAAAGAAAACTATTTTTTTAATTGTATTTTCGATTTATCTCCTTATAGTTTTACTCAAATTTCAAGTTGAGACACTCATTAGATGTGGAATTAAATTCCACATCCAACGAGTACCCATTGTGCATGCTTTTGAGAGGACCCCCATTGATAAAAATTGCAGATACATTAAAAAACATGTTAAAACAAGCTTTTTAATGTATCTGAAATTTTTATCAAGGTGGGTCTTCTCAAACGTATGCATAATGGGTACTCGTTGGATGTGGAATTTAATTCCGCATCTAATGAGTGTTTAAACTTGAAATTTGAGTAAACCTGTAAGGAGATAAGCCAAAAATACAATTAAAAAAAGTAGTTTTTCTTCTTTTCCCTCCAAAATATTTACATGTACATCTTTTTAAATTTAAATCATTTTGATTGGTTTACATATTATGACATGGAAATTACATGAAAATTTCATAGGCACTTTTAGGCTGAAATTTCCTCTAATGAGTAGTATTTTTACTGCCCAATAGTTTGAGCTTAACCATAAGAGATTTTTTCACAAAAAAATATGCAAAGAAGTGTCACTACAGGTCCCTTTTTTTGGTTTGGAAAAGAGGTTTTACAACCCATTATTGTGCCTTCAAAACCCGATCTTCAGATCTATTTTCTGCTACGGCTAGGGTCATGTAGGATCCCTCCTTCCTCGTTGCTGATATGGGCTTATAACTAGCCCCAAAACCACCTCTTTTGTCCTCTAAAAAAAATTGATCAGAGGTACCACTTGCTGACAGATCACAAGGCAAGTCCGAGCCTAAAAGCTAAGCTTCCAAAGCTCTGCAATGCTTGCTGTAAGATGTTTTAACTAAACAAAAAAAAAAATAAGCCCAAAACAGTGCTTAATTTCTAATCTCCTCGGCCCCTCTTCTATCCCTTTTTTTCTGTAATGATTTTTCATGTAATTGATGGTGAAAAATGAAGGTTTCGACTTATATTTATAGTGATTTCGTCCTTTAAAGAGGGGATGTGATTGTTGGAGATGAGATCCAACATATGTATGTTAACTTAGGTCGGCTAGATAAAATATATATATTTTTCTAAACTTAAAAATTCATTATCTCATCAACCACCAGGAGTTTGGGGGCAAGTAAGGGCTCGTTAGAAAGGGAAAAATATACTATACAAGATAGTATAGGATCCATTTTGAAATATTGCCTCTAAGGTGGTGAAAAATGTTTTTCTTTGTGACTGCCCTTGAATTATTTAGTGCACAAAATGATTAGGAAAGTATGGCTTCTTTGTTTGGCTTCGCCATTGCTTTTCTTCTCCACTGTTTGGATTCTTCATCATCATAGGAACATGTAGGACATCCAGGTCATCATGATAGTGTCCAGCAATGAGTGTGTCATCCATGTCATCACATAATTGTGCAGTGATATGTTATAGTGCAGCATCATTAGGAGAACTTCAAAATAGTCTTCCAACCACCAAATTATATCTTCCATGTTATTATCTAGTCTTTCAACCTTCGTCAAGTGTCATGATCAATTGTCGTCATTAATTTAGTGTATGACATCAAGAAGTGTATGACTCCATATGTCATCAAGGGTTAAGGTCTAGATCATCAAGGCACATGAAACATTATAGCTAGTTCAAGGACTTCTTAGGACTTCTTCATTAGTGGTTTGACATCTTCATGGGTTGACCTCTTCATTGATGGAATCCTTGTCAAACAAGAGTCATGATATCATCATCTTCTACTAGGCATCTCAAAAATATTTACATCTCGGTCACTGCCATATTGACATCAATGACAATCTTGATTAATAGGTACTTGCAAACCTAGAGCATTATTAGGTAAACTTGACTCGAGGAAAGAGTCAAAGTTGATCGGGTCAAATGGTAATGGTTTTGGGCACGTGATTTAGCATACCCATGGTTTTTTGCCTATGGAATTCATGTAATGAAGCCTTTAAAAGGCTAGGTGAAGAATCTATTGTAACAATCCAAGGAAGGTGAGCAGTGAAGGCTCACTTGGCTTACTTGGCCAGGTTTTGGCCAAGGGACTATTGGAATTCAATTAGCTAGTTTTTCCTGGGATTGGAGTTTTCCAAGGTAAAACTTTGTGTTTATGTTTTATGAAATGTTTTTGGTTTTTTTAATTTTATATCAGTAAATATATTTTCTCTTTGGTAATTATAACAAATAAGTTACAACAAACCAAGCATTATAAATGGATGGGATTTTTATCGCAGTTTCAATTAGTGATCCAGTACAAGAAAGGTTACACAAATAAGTTTGTTGACATGATTTAAAGGCCACTCGCATCAAAGATCAAAGATTTGGGAACTCTAATGCACATAGATCCTTTCACCCGTGATCCACCTAAAAAAGCATATACAAATAATGGGGACTTCAATGAGGTGTTTCAGCAGTTGCTGAACTATAGTTATCTAGACAATGAAGATAGCACAGCTGATTGTCATCTCCAGAATGATTACTCTATACGTTGGACAAGTTATGTGTTCTGAAGGTGAGACATTGCAGCTAACCAAAGAAGCTCGCACCTTCAAAGTTACAGGGAATTTTGGTTTAGGAAGGACAGTGGTCAACTTACAGAGGTATGTGTACTAGCCCAAGATGCAAAAATATGTAGATAGGTTCATAAGAGGATGTATGTTTTGTTCTATTGACAAGCCTAGAAATAGGAAATGAGGTTCATACCATCTCTTACTTGTACCCACTCATCCTTGGGAAAGAATTTCCATGGACTTTGTGGAATTTTTACCAACAAACATGAGGGGACATGACTAATTGTTTGTGGTACAAGTTCAACAATATGTGTGTTCTCATGACTTGTAAAAAGGCCATCAATGGGCAAGAAGCAGCAAACAAGGACAAGTCTAGGTTCACTTCAAGATACTAAGGAACACTATTTCAGAAACGGACAAAATATTTCTTGGTGCATCTTGGAATATATTATGGGAGAATATGGACACGAATTTGAAGAGTTCTACATAATTCCAATCCACAACCAGTTGGAAACAAAGTTGAAAAGGTCTACATAATTTCATCCACAAACAGATGGACAAACAGAAGTATTTAACGAGAATTTTGTGCAAAATTTGAGGGTTACAAGCATAAACATCCAAAGACTTGGGAAGATAATTTGGTATAAATACAACCCTCTTATAATAGAGCAATCCACACTTCTACCAATAAGTCCCCATTTGAAACTTGATTTGGATATTTTCCACCTTCACCTTTAGATATTGCATATCAGTAGAAAGAGTGAGGGAGGACCTTACAAGGGATGCTTTAAGGGTGGAAAAAATTGTTGGGAAGATTAGGAAGATCCATCTATCAGTGTAGGAGATGTTGCAAAATTCATAGCGTAAGTACAACACCATGCATGACTAACATAGAACAATGAAGTTATTCTAAGTGGGAAACATAGTATTGGATCGTTATATTGTTTTTCATTCGTCTCAATGCTTTCAAGGTGGAAAATCAGAGAAATCAACTTACGGGAGTAGTTTTAGCGAGTGTACCTTGTTTGGATATTTTGGGTACAAGCATCTAAGTTTCAACATTATAATTTAGAATATTGATACATATTCATGAATAAATGAGCAAGTGCCAAGGTCCAAGTCCCAAGAAAATCATGTTACAACAAGTGCCTACGTGTCATCAAAATTGTTGTCTATATTTGGATCATCATCATCAATATCACCCTATAAGCATTAAAATAAGATAGAAAAAACTTAAGATGTCATCCAAATTATGTTTGAGTGATGGGTACACTTTTACCAGGGTCATGAAAGAGGAGTTCAACAATTAATGTCGGTAACATCAAGGTACATAGAGGGCTTGGTCCTCTTGAATAAATGTTAGTTACATAACCTCATACACGAAAAAATCCAATGGAAACATTGCAATACCCCCAAGCTTGAAATCCTAAAAAAATATATTTCTACTTGATTTTGAGTGGGATCTATAGTTCTACTTTCACTGTATAAAATCCAATGAGGTTGGAACCACTATCAAACATCTTGAAACAATTAATGGCAATGTTAATAATTTAAGCAAAAGGATCACTTCATACATATTCTTCAAATTATCATTAATAAGGCCCTAGGGTTGAGTATTAGGATGCCCCACTCATAAATTATTGTTTTTTTAAGTAATGTGTGTTCAACCCATATATGCCACACAAGCATGCTATAGCGTCCCACGTGTCGTACGAATGCTAAAAAAAAATGCACAAGCAATTAAACGTGGTATATGTAACCTGGAATGCATTTTAAGCACATTTAATTCATGTTTCAGGGTTTCTGTACCAAAATTCTCGACTAGTATGGTGGGGGTCCCACGTTTCCAAAAACATAGATCAAGCCACTAGAAGGAAAAGGGATTGGATCTATTCTAGTACATTTTGTTCCATAGTAGGACAGAGTAGCTGACAGTGGATGGAGAGAGGAACAAACAGAGAGGGTTTGAGTTATGTAGCAACCCACGAGCCATGAGTCTCACCCCTTTATATCTGCACCATTCTCATTCAAAGAAAGAGAGAGCATAGTAGCCTCATGTTCCACCTGGGTTTTCTTCCAAAAAGGTGTTCCATATCATATATTGGTGCCATTATGGTTTGTGAATGATTTTTTTAATGTGTTCTCTATTTTTCAGCATTTTTATATATTGCATGCACAAGCAAAAAATAGTAACTTAATAAATATAAAAATCTAAGGAAAAATTAACACTCACAATATAGATTTTTTGTTTTGGTGATTTTTTATCAAATATGTTCTAACAAATTTCCTAATGGAATATCCACAATAGTTTACTAATCAACGAAGTGCTAAGATAGCTTGATAACAATGATGTTATCTCAATTCAACAAAAGATAGAGTTCCATGGCTTTTAGCTCAACATAGGAAAAGTATATATAGCAATTAGTACTACTAGTTGTGAGGTCATCCGACATCACAAGTTTCTTGCAAAATTATTGATTATGAGTTGTATCCCACTGCTATTAACTATAATAATTAAAGTTGCATCAAATTCTTTGAGGATCCAATGTTTCATCACAAGTTCGAGCACATAGGGATCAAATATCACTTCATACAATATAGGTCAAAAGGGAGTAATAAAGCTCTAATGTTCCCATGGATCATTAAGTAGTTGATAATCTAACCAAGCCCTTAGTAAAAGGAATTTTGAAACATTCAAGGAAAACTTGGATTGGTGCAAAATTCCTTTCTCACTAAGGGATAGTGTTGAGAAATATTCCCAAGGAAAGAAGTTTTGCACAAGTTCAATGTGAACATACAAAAAACGGTTTAAAATAGTTTGCTAAGTAATTCAATTTTGTAATTCACTTTAAGAAAAAGTGAAAAGTATTATATTTCATTGTAGAGTCCAATAAAGTGTATTTAGTGCATTAATGACTTGGACTATAATTTATTTCAATTGTACATCTAACCTAGAGCATAGGGTTTTGACTAAAAGTAGGTTAATATAGAATGTTCATGCATTGTTCTTGTCAAAAAGGGACAACAACCAAAAGAGAGGAAGAGAGAAGAGCACATTGACTAGGAGGAGCAATATTGTATAGTGGTATAGACCCATATGGTACATAATAGTATAAACCATATAGTAGATCCATAAAGTGGTAAGGCTCATATAATACTATATAGCAGTTCATATAGTACTTAAGAACATGTGTTTCCTTGTAAGAGGTCACAAGTTTGAATATAAAGGGGGGTAGAATATGTACACCTCTATATCCTTTACAGTCAAACTATTGTACGGAGGTAGGTCCCTTGTCCCACAAACAAGGGGGTCTCATACACCAATTTGGTGTTTAGCTTCGCAGTGACGGTATTACTATTATTATTATTATTATGCATTTGTAAATCCATGCGACAAGTTGAATGACAAAAATTGATTCCTTAGTTTTCATAGAACTTGTACCCTCAACAAGTTGTACACCTCAAGTTAGGGTGAATTTGTTTACCATGAATCTACTAGATTTTATAGCTATGGAGATTGTCGTGTAAGCTTTGATTAGTTGAATGATAAACAAATTCAAAGGACAAAATTTACTTGTGTATGTTTGAATTATTGTATACTTCCACTATTTAATGTTTCAATGATTGGTGCTTATTGCAATATTTAAAAATTAACTTGAGTTAAAATGAGGACAACAATCATCTCGGGTTGGGAAATTTCACATTTTGAACCATCAAGTCTGACACATGAATAAGCTTCAATTTAGTAATCCAAAATCAAAGTATGTAATTAATTGTGTATTTTGGAGTATTTTTGAACCATCAAGTTTGACACACGAATAAGCTTAAATTTAGTAATCCAAAATCAAAGTATCTAATTCCTTGTGTATTTTGGATTATTTGATTCCTTCTACGCAATTATCTAAAATTATCTCCTCCTTAATCAATTCCCACTCTTTTATTACATGCCCTCGTATTTGCATGCAAACATTCAACAATGATGATTTGCTTTGTGATATAGTGATGTGTGCTTGTTGGACTCATACGAAGACATTTGTGTTACAAATCCTCGTAGAAACAAAAACAAATGTAGAAGGATGATATTTAAATAAAATTGTGAAAATATACAATACCTCAACTAGAAACCCTTGCTTTGATCTCTTTACAAACTTGACAAAAAAATTGAGTTCAACAACAGAAAGAGAGGGGGAAATGAAATCAACCCTAAAATCATACATTATTTATTTATTTATTCATAAGAAAAAAACAATGATCAATACGTGATTCATAATTTGACAGTATATCCCCACTCAAAAATGGGAGAGAATGAAAAGGTAGTCCCCATATAAGGCAAAAAATAGTCTATATGATCCCCCCAATACACATAATTATCATCTACTTAAAAGACATTAAGCCAAATATCCACAAAAGTATGATATGAAAAAACAATGTATAACTCATATTACTCAGTTAACCAAGGAGCAGTGTGCCCTCCTCCCTCACCAAGCCATCCTCAGTAAAGCTAAAAAGAATGACTCTAGCAAGAGCGCGAAGACCTTGTTTGGAAAGACCATCCGCCACCATGTTTGCTTCTCGATATATATGTTGAAAAATAGTAGACTGGAATTCTTGTTTTAAAAGTGAAATGCAATCCAGGAAACAGTTGAGATGTGGGGGTGAAAAATTGGATTGGCCTTGCATGCCTTCAATAAGTGTCTTCGAATCTCCAAATATATGAATGTGTTTCAGTTGTTTAGTTCTAGCGAACAATTGAAGACCCCAGAGCGCCCAAAAAATTGCTCTGGTATTGGTTCCAGAGCCACCATGCCAGTAGATTCTGTAATGGGGAACATGGACAAATCTTGATCCAAGTGCCACAACCACAAATGCCAACCTGTGCAGCCCCATCAAACATTCCCACTGGAAAAAGAATTTGAATGTGAGATTACCTCCCCCTGATCCTTTAATCCTTCTGAGCATTACCCACATGTGCATCTACCCAAGCCATGATCTTGGAACATACGTGGGAGATATTAATAAGGATATTGTTGACCTGTGACTGCACCCAAACTGGAGGAGGAAGGAAGGGAAACCCTGACTGTCAAAGAGCTTCAAAGGAACCAATCTGCCTTTCAGTTCAGTAGAAATGGGAAAGTGTGGCTGATAAGGTGTAATGGTGAACAAACTTCATTTATGCCCTCATTCATCTCATTTACCCTATTTTACCCTTTATTTTTCCATTTCTAAAGCCTCGTACTACATTTCTTTATTCCCAGCTCCTCCCCCCACTTTAGGCCGCTTAATATATATATATATATATATATGGCATAGACCACACCTTACTCCTTCCTTACCTCCCCGCATCGCAAGATCACAAACTCATTCGTAACACCATTTGCCACTTATAGCTCCGTCGATGCGATATAAAGATACCTGCCTTCCCGCATGAGCCTTTATCGCAAACAATCCACTCATTTCCGTTAAAAACCTTTATTAGCACTCAATAAACTTTTCGCACCGCCAGCCTTTCCACTCATCACATTTCGCACTCTGTAGAATATAACCTTTACCCTTTGCTGCTTCTATGAAAATCTTGCGGATTGCGGTCTACGGGCGGTCCCACCTCCGCCACGTCACTTCCGCCCATCGCATACCACTCACCACAACTTTTAACATTTACTTCCCCGCAGTTACCCTCCGCTTCTTATAACTAAATGCTCCCGCTTGCGATTTGTGATGTGCGGACGACCTCACCTTCATGCCACCTCACCTTCCCCACCATCGTGCTTTGCCCATCGCATATCTTATCATTTACCTCCCGCTGTTTATAACAAAGGCTTCCAATTCGCGATTTGAGATATGGATTTGGGCCCCACCTCCGCGCCACGTCATCAAATACCTCTCACAACCTTTGTCCCGCTCCTTGCAGTGTTTAACCATGTTTAACCATCCCGTCGTGTGTTAGTGCCTCCGGCCCCACTTTAGGTTTCACCGTCACTTCCACCATCTCCCCTTCATCTCCAACACAAGCATGGGATTTTAGCGAAAAAATACAGGGATGGTTTATTCATCTGATCCAGGAAATCTCCACTAAAGAGTGAGGCACGCGCGGCACAGTTGGCCATTTCATTATGGTTAAAACGAATCATGAGAATTAGAGAGTGGAGGCCTTCCATGGAAGATGAAATCAAGTGGTGGAAACCAGACTGGCCACCTATTCACGGCCACTCCTCACCGTTCCCATGGAAGATTTCAGGATTTGATCTACGCAGCCCATAATGTTGTTTCTCTTTACTATTTGATTGTGATGTTTTGCTGGTGAAATCTCAATTTCACTCATCCCCGTTTTGATTTTCTGAGTACAGAAGTAATTGCTCGATGTACGCTCTGTAAGTTAGGTAGGATATTTTGATTTCACAGGTAAAACTCTATATGTAGGGATTTCAAAAGTGAAAGAAGAGTTCTGAAATTTTGGAGAAGTTGGTTGTAGTTCTATATAATTGTGCTCTCTGTGCTCTGAGATACATATTTGGGAGAGTTGTTTTGAACTTAATATGATACAATGTTGTTTACTTGGATTCAAGATGGAGCAATGAGTAGTATGTATCTATTTCTTTTGTTTATCAGTAATTTCCTTTTTATGTATAATCATTTTTCATGCTCTGTTGCTTTGATGATTCGTGTAATGTAGCTGTCGGTGGTCTACAATTTTATTCATGAATTCGTGTTTGTATAACGCTCGTGTATTAAGCTTGATGCACTCCCTTAATTCGCGCTCCATGAATCTCTGTTGTTGTCCAAATCTCATTCATATCCGCTTCACCTGAGTTCACGGGAGACATATTCTTAATCCTCTTAAGCCTATCTCTTGTGGGTTCCTTCTCTATTCTTTCTCAACGGTTTTAAAGCTTTTTCCCATTTTTTTATACTTGGCCCATTTGAAAGCCATCAAGCCGCATAGCCTCCTGAGCCCTCTCACAGTATAGGGAATTCACACGAATAAGACTTCGAGGTCTTCTCCATTCCTGAACCACCAAAACCATCATTCTCTGTATCCATATTCTATCAGAAGCATCCATATACTTTTATACATTTAAACCTATGACTTTTAAGATGTCCTAGGCACTGGTCTTTTGCAACTCAAGGTTGTCTCTAGGGGCTACAACATCTTTTTGGCGCTGCTATCAGGGAAAGAATTAGAAAACATTTCCCTTGGATACGACATTATCTTCACCCTTCAATCAGGTGAGCACGAAGGGTTGAGAGTTGCATAGCCCTCACCTTGGCGACTCCACTATTATCAAAGTTCAAATCAAGTGTAATCCGGGCTTATACCAGGCCTCATGCCCGATCAGATACTTCTCAGCAGAGAACCCCTTCTATATCTGATCCTGAAAAGGTCATATTTAAGAGAATCTGGAGGGAGAGGCAACCTAGCTAGGCTAACTTACCCTCATTTTCTCTAGAAGATTCACCTTCCTCATCTCAGAAAGCTTACATCTGTGGTCTTGGCTCCACAGCCCATGTACTTGAGTATCCTCCAAAAACCTCTGCTTTAGCCAGTTCAGCCATAAAAGACAAAGCCAAATCCGTTTATAGTTATCTACCTCCCTTACACCCTACTCCTGAGGCTGAAGAAGTCAAAAAAGTTACAGCACTCCAAAGCTCTTCACAGATAAAAAACCATAACCTCTACTCAGTATATACCTTTTATACCACAGCCAAATCATCCTTATAACTTACCACCACTGCCCCTCATGGTTGTACCTGGTTTCCTCCTCAAAAAATATGCTCTAGTAGCTTTACCTCAAGTGTTGAATGACATGCCTCAAGGTTATCTAAATCCCCTACCTCGGTTCACCAGAGAAGATAGTACGTCAGCGCAGAGACATATTGAAAACTTTTACACCTTTTCTAAGAATGTGAATGTAGAGCACTTAAATGTGGTGTTGAGGCTTTTTGTCCAATCCTTGGATGGAGATGCTCGAAAGTGGTTCAAGTCTCTAGTTGATAACATAGTGACAACTTGGGAAGAAATGGAGAATTTCTTCACACTCAAATGGGGAGAAAATAGGGACCATGGTTATGTTCTCACAGAGTTCAATGCTCTTAAAAAGAGACACAATGAGGATGTAACAAAATTCATAAAGAGGTTCAATAAGCTCTATAATAACATCCCTGCTGAAATAAAGCCTCCTCAAGCAGCTGCCAAGGTGGTCTTCGCAGGAGCTTTTGAACCGAAGTTTGGGTTCACCTTAAGGGAAAGAAAATCCACATCTCTAGATCAGATCTAGACTGATGCATTGGAGGTAGAAGCAAACTTTTCTTCTACTGGTAATTTCAAAGGGAAGACAGAGCATGAAGCTAGAAGAAAGAGTAAGGAGGAGGCTTCTACTTCAAATCACGAGAGGAAATCACAAGAGTATAGAATGGAAGAAATGAATAAGCTTATCAAGAACCTCTCGAATAAGTTGGTTAAGCTTGAATTGGAGGCCAAGAATTCCCTTCCTCGTACCAACCAAGTGATTCCAAACCGTGGGTTAATCCCTAGTATCGAAAGCCCCCTCTATAGCTGCTGCAACATGAAAGGAAGGAACAGCAAGACCACATTCAACCTCCTCTATACTTGGAAGGAGAGCTGGGGGAACAGATCGAGGAATTCATAGACAGCCAAGAGAATCAATTCCTCGCTTACTTCGATGATGAGGAAGGTGAACTCACCCTACAAGGGAAGCAAGAAGAGAAGGAAGTCCCTTCAGAAGACCAAGATATTGATAATTACTGCAGGCATTTCGAGGATTTCATGCAAGCTCAACTCCACAAGAAGTATGATCTCAAGTCCTCCCAGAAGAGAACATGAGTGCAAGAACAAAATGAAGAGTCAACATCAAGAGAACAGATCCCTCCTAGTTCTACCAGTGAGGGGAAAAAGCCATTAGAAGAGTCCCAATTCATGTTGCCCCATGGTGTAAGCCCTCTGCCTGACAGCCTCAGTCTCCAAGAAGAAAGGCCCATGGTAGTTTTTGGACCACATGTAGAAGAGCAAGACTCAGCCACTCCCCCATTCTATGTGACTCTAGTTATACATGATCTATTATTGCACAATTGCATGTTGGATTTTGGGGCTTCACACAACCTGTTTCCATTGTCTGTCATGGAGCAATTGGGATTGCAGATTAAAAGGCATGTATTCTTTTGATTCGAAGAGGGTGAAGTGCTTGGGCATGATCAAAGATATGGTAGTAAATCTAGCCCAGATTCTGGCCAAAAGTGTGGTAATGGACATTGTTGTAGGTGATATCCCAGCTCGGTTTGGAATGCTGTTGTCCAAATCCTGGGGTTCCAAGATTAGAGGATCTATAAAGCTGGACCTCACCTACGCCACTATTCCAGTATTTGGTGGGGAGGAAATAAGATTATACCGTGAATCCAGATTTGTGAAGATGGTCACCAAAGCCGACTGTTCAACAAATTCTTCGATATATGGTAAAGGGGGTGAATTCTCTTGTCTTATGCTCGAGGAGGATGAAAATTTCCTGCAAGAAACAAAGCTTTGTCCTCTAACACAGAAGAATCCTATGAGCAGAGAGGAAAACAAAATTTGGACCTTGTAGTTCGATGGAGCTTACTCACAAGAAGGAAATAGGGTCGGGGTACTCTTGATATCACCAGAAGGACGCTTGGTTCCCCTCTCCTTTAAGCCAGAATTTGAAGCCACAAACAACGTAGTTGAGTATGAAGCCCTGTTTTTGGGATTGCAGACAGCACGGAACATGAACATTCAGAATCTCAAGGTGTTTGGAGATTCAAAGCTTGTAGTGAGGAAGGTTAGGAGCCAATGCCAAACAAAACACCCACGGCTCAGAGCTTACAGGAATGAGGTATGGGATTTAGTTGAGAACTTATTTTCTTCTTTTAACATTCAGTTCATGCCGAAGGATAAGAACATAATGGAAGACTCACTAGTTGTGGCTGCTAGTAATTCCAGACAACGAGGTTGAAGTGCGATATTTTCTCAGATACGAGGTTGAAGTGCGATATTGCCCCTCCATTCCAGACAACGTAAAGCATTAGCAAGTCTTCAAAGATGAAGAGAAAGTCCAGCATTTTATGGAAATGGTGGGCGTGTTCTCAAATATGGCAATTGATTCAATCACCGAGGATGACAGTGAAAAGCCAAAAACCAGATGGGAAGAGACACTAGCTGGGCACCGTGCTCATTCCCAGGGGTCTCGTACAGTTGGAGAGATTGTTTGGCAGTAATGATATCCCGGTGAACCCCAGCAAAATGACCCTCGACGAGCCTGTCAAAGATGTGAATAATAGGACAGAAGAAGATCCAAAGGTTGTACAGCTGTCAAAAGGGGTCCTGGAAGAATACCAAGATCAGTACCTCAAGCTGTTTCAATCATATGAAGATGTCTTCGTCTGGTCATACCAGGATTTGAAGACTTTTGACATTGACATTATACAGCACAAGATACCACTCAAAGAGGACGCTACGCCTCATAAGAAGAAGCTGAGACATATCAATCCACTTCTTCTCCCAGCTATTGAAAAGGAAATAAAGAAGTTGTTGCAAGGAAAGACCATTGTCCCTCTAAGATACTTTGAATGGGTGGTGAACCTGGTACCCGTGAGGAGGAAGAATGGCGAAATCAGGCTCTGTGTGGATTTCCGCAACTTGAACAGAGCTTCACTCAAAGACAACTATCCCCTCCCGAAGATGGACCACATCTTGCAAAAGGTGGTAGGATCCTCTGGCATGTCCATGATGGACGGCTTCTCAGGGTATAATCAAGTGGCAGTGCTTCCAGAAGACCAAAAGAAGATGGCATTCACTATGCCTTGGGGAACTTTCATGTACGTTCGAATGCCTTTCATCCTGATAAATTTCGGTGCCACATTCCAGCGTGCTATGGAAATCGCTTTCATAGGAGAGCAGGGTAATTTTGTGGTGATTTACCTGGATGACATCACTGTCTTCTCGAAGAGTGACGCTGAACACATAGAACATCTTCGACGAACCTTCGACAAATGCCGCAAGTATGGTCTATCCCTAAACCCTCAAAAATCCATGTTTGCCTTGGAAGAAGGAAAGTTACTAGGACATATAGTAACTAAGGAGGGAGTGAAGATTGATCTGAAACAAGTGGAGGTGATAAACGACATCTCTCTACCAAGAAACAAGAAGGAGGTACAAGTGTTCCTAGGTAGGATAAATTTCCTAAGAATATTCATACCCAATTATGTCGAGATTGTCCGAAACATCACTAAAATGCTAAATCGAGGGATTCTTTTGACAGAATCAAGAATGCATTTGCAGAAGCTCCAATGCTGGCAAGTCCAAATTATGGGAAGCCCTTCATGATTTTCTCTTTTGCCTCTCCTCATACAATAGTTGCAGTGCTGCTACAGAAGAATGACAAAGGGCATGAACAACCTATCACGTTCTTCAGCCAGGTTCTGCGGGACACCGAAGTGAAATATAATATCCTAGAAAAGCATGCGTACGGTTTGGTCAAATCTCTAAAGGCATTCCAGGTGTATGTGTTACAATCTGCCATAACCACTTATGTTCCCACAGCAACAGTGAAGGATATCTTGGTGCAGGGTGACGGTGAAGGAAAAAGGGGCAAACGGATTGCTAAGATTCAAGAGTATGAGATGGAGATAAAGCCTACCAAACTCATTAAAGGCCAAAGGCTGGAAAATATTCTGTCTGAATCCAATTGTCAAGCTCTGGGGATAAATCTGTCTATGACAAGAGGAGAAGCACAGGAGGATACAGGCGCACCTCAGGGAATATAATCTTCCACGCAAAAGACACATGTGAAGTAACTTCTATTCTCATGGTATAAAAATATAGTGGAATATCTTTTAACACTAAGATGTCCTCCTAACTATGATAAGGCCAAGTACCGCACCTTGAGGCTGAGGTCTCAAAAGTACATCGTGGCAAATGGGCGACTGTATTGGAAACACCCGGCGGGGATCCTATTATTGTGTTTAACAGAGCACGAAGTTGACCAAGTAATCACTGAGTTCCACAAAGGGATATGTGGCGGCCATTATAGCTGGCAATCCACTGCACGCAAGATCCTAAAGGCAGGTTTCTTTTGGCCTAAGTTGTTTGGTGATGTACATGCCCACATCTGGGACTGCGATAAATGTCAAATGTTTGCCGAAAAGCAAAGGTATGCACCTCTCCCATTGATCCCAGTACATGTTGAAGAACCTTTCAAACAGTGGGGAATCGACTTCATAGGAGAGGTTCACCCAACTTCTAGCAATCAGCATCGATGGATCCTCATCGCCACAAGTTACTTCACTAAGTGGCTGGAAGTCGTGCCCACAAGAAACGCTATTGATGTGGTGTTGATCAAGTTCCTGGAGGAGAACTTAATAGCTAGGTTTGGATGCCCTGCTAAAATCATAACAGATAATGCCCAGGCTTTCAAATCGACTAAATTCATGAAATTCTGTCAGCACTATAATATCATTCTGGGACACTCCACTGCATATTATCCACAAGGGAACGGGTTGGCGGAGTGGAGTCATCTAACAAGACATTGGTTAGGATTCTGAAAAAGACCATCAATGAAAACCAAAAGAACTGGGACTCCCAGCTCAAGTTTGCACTCTGGGCAAATCGCATCACTACTAAAAGATCCACAAGGAAGTCCCTTTATGAATTGGTGTATGGCAGAGCCACAGTCTTTCCTATTCAACTTGCATTACACGTGGCCCGATTCTTACAAGAGAGTGAAGAAGAGCCAAACAACCTTATCAGAAGAATGAATCAATTGGTCGAGCTGAGTGAAACACGGGAACAAGTAAGCCTCAGACTAGTAGAGTACCAGGAAAATATGAAAGGCTTATTTGATCAAAGAGCTAAAGATAGGGAAATCCAAATAGGGGATTTGGTGCTGCGATGGGATGTCAGGAGGGTAGAAAAAGGGAAACACGGGTAGTTCAGCCCCCTCTGGTTTGGTCCTTTCAGGGTGGTAGAGGTCAAAGGCAACAATACTTTTGCGCTAGAGAACTTAGAAGGAGACATACTTGAGGCACCCGTGAATGGGCAGTTCCTCAAGTTCTATTTTCATCACTGACGAGGGCTAATCCAGCTCACTGTATATATCATTACATTGTCTATACTCCATTTTGTTTCCTCCACTGTTTGCATTTTTCCATTTCATCTTCCATTGTTCCCATTTTGTTTCCTCCACGGTTTGCAATTTCCCATCTCATCTTCCATATCATCTTCCATTTCATCTTCCACTTTGTGTCCACTTGACTGTTGGTATAAATCTTTGTCTAATCAGTATGAATTTGCGACTCCATGTACCCAATAAAGCACAAGCATCAGGTCTGCAGGTTCTCAACGCACTGAGAACAGCACATTGTCCCCAGATGGAGCCAAATGTTGGCCTGTGACCGCACCCAAAGTGGAGGAGGAGGAAGGAATGGAAATCCTCACTGTCAAAGAGCTTCAAAGTAATCAATCTGCCTTTCAGTTCAGTAGAAATGGAAAAGTGTGGCTGATAAGGTGTAATGGTGAACAAACTTCATTTTTGTCCTCATTCATCTCATTTACCCTCTTTTACCCTTTATTTTTCCATTTCTAAAGTCTCGCGCTACATTTCTTTATTCGTAGCTCCGCCCCTCACTTTAGGTCACTTGATATATATATAACATATATGGCATAGACTGCACCTTACTCCTTCCTTACCTCCCTGCATCGCAAGACTGCAAACTCATTTGTAGCACCATTTGCCACGTATAGCTCCGCCGATGGGATATAAAGGGACTTGCCTTCCCGTACGAGCCTCTATCATAAACAATCCACTCATTTTCATTCAAAACCTTTATCATCACTCAATAACCTTTTCGCACCGCCAGCCTCTCCACTCATCACATTTCGCACTCTGCAGAATATAACCATTACCCTTTGCTGCTTCCATGAAAATCTTGCAAATTGCGGTTTGCGAGCGGTCCCCCCTCCACCGCGTCACTTCCGCTCATCGCATACCGCTCACAACAACTTTTAACATTTACTTCCCTGCAATTACCCTCCACTTCTTATAACTAAACACGCCTGCTTGTGATTTGTGATGTGCAGACGGCCCCACCTTCATGCCACATCACCTTCCCCGCCATCGCGCTTCACCCTTCACATATCTTATCATTTACCTCCCGATGTTTATAACAAAGGCTTCCAATTCGCAATTTGCGATATGGATTTGGGCCCCACCTCCACACCACGTCATCAAATCCCTCCCACGGCCTTTGCCCTGCTCCTTGTAGTGTTAAACCGTCCTGCCATGTGTTAGTGCCTCCGGCCCCACTTTAGGCTTCACCATCACTTCCACCATCTCCCCTTCATCTCCATCACAAGCATGAGATTTTGGCGGAACAACACAGGCATGGTTTATTCAGATGATCCAGGAAATCTCCACTAAAAAGTGAGGTACATGCAGCACAGTTGGCGATTTCATTATGGTTAAAACGAATCATGAGAATTAGAGAGTGGAGGCCTTCAACGACAAATGAAAACAAGTGGTGGAAACCAAATTGGCCACCTGTTCACGGCCACTTCTCACCGTTCCCATGGAAGATTTCAGGATTTGGTCTACGCGGCCCATAATTTTGTTTCTCTTTAGTGTTTGATTGTGATGTTTTGCTGGTGAAATCTCAATTTCACCCATCCCTGTTTTGATTTTCTGAGTACAAAAGTAATTGCTCGATGTACGCTCTGTAAGTTAGGTAGGATATTTTGATTTAACAAGTATGGGTCGGTCATAAATGTTATAGGATCGAGCAGAACTCTATATGTAGGGATTTCAGAAGTGAAAGAAGGGTTCTGAAATTTTGGAGAAGTTGGTAGTATTTTTGTATAATTGTGCTCCCTGTGCTCTGAGATACTTATTTGGGAGAGTTGTTTTGAACTTAATATGATACCGCGTTGTTTATTTGGATCCCAGATGGAGCAATGAGTAGTATGTATTTGTTTTCTTCTGTTTATTAGTAATCTCCTTTTTTTGTATGATCACCTTTCATGCTCTATTTCTTTGATGATTCATGTAATGTAGTTGTCGATGGTCTGCAATTATATTCATGAATTCGTGTCTGTATAACGCTCATGTGTTAACGCTCGTGTATTAAGCTTACTTCACTCCCTTAATTCGCTCTCCACAAATCTCTGTTGTTGTCCATATCTCATTCATATCCGCTTCCTCTGAGTTCACGAGACCTTCTTCGTTCTTTCTCAACGCCTCTGCATATTTTTAAAAGCTTCTGCTTATTGTTTTATACTTGGCCCATTTGAAATCCATCAACCCTCACAGCCTCCTAACCCCTCTCACAGTATAGGGAATTCACACAAATCAGACTCCAAGGTCTTCTCCATTCCTGAACCACCAAAACCATCACTCTTTATCCATATTCTGTCAAAGGCATCCATATACTTTTATACATTTAAACCTCTGACCTTTAAGATGTACTAGGCACTGGTATTTTGCAACTCAATGTTGTCTATAGGGGCTACAACAGATACTATCATAAATCTGATAATTCCTAGCACACTAGAGCTCCCATAAAATATAAAAAGGTAGGTTCTTTTGATGTCCTTGTCTAGATATCCACCATCTGATACAAAGATCCACTGTGTTAAAACTTCTAACTGGGATGTTTAACATCTGAAGAACCTATACCCATACCTACATAGACATCGAGCACTGCAAAAATAGATGAAGGATTGATTCTAGGGAATTAGTGCAAAAATGACACCAACCTGAACCCTAATTGCCTCTTTTATTCAGATTATCCCAAGTCAAAATCTTGTACCAGACTAACCGTGTGAAAAGGATAATCTTTAATGGCACATGCTCTTTCCAAGCAATGTGAAAACAACAAATGTTAGTCAATGAAAAATATGAAGAGATAATTTACTTTCAAAACTTCGCAACCACCACAGAACCAAGTTGAATTTTTCCAAACTATGTGAGATAATCACCCCTCTCATTTTTATATAAACCTGCCAACCAAAGACCCATTATATATTCTTTCCATATCACCAATTGAGGATCGTCTAGACCGATGTCCGCAAGATCATTCTAGATTGGGTATTGATTGTTCCATATTTTGATAATCTAATTTAAAAATATAAGTCCCATGAAACGTAGAGCATCAATAGAATCATCTGCGAGGTCAATGTGAAAATTCCTAGATCCTAGATCTAAAATCTCTACTACAACAAATTGAACTACTTCTCCTACTTGAAACTATGATTTAACAATGTATTTAAAGATTACTTCTTAAAATATCGAAGCAATTACTGAAGCAGCCTTCACCCATTAAAATACATTTGTGAAAACATAAACTGAGCAAGAAAAATACACACACAAGACACCATTGTTTTTGGACAAACATCCCCGGAAAAACCCAATGCAGGAAAATTGGTGCAGCAAATCTGAGGGTTTATATTTTATGTAGTAATTTTCTGAATACAATATGGGATGTCTTTCTGGCTATCCCTGTAAAGAATATGACTGACAAAGAAGCCAGTGAGATTACCTCACACTGATACTAGAAGTCTGATTGATCAACAACCCCGGATGGAAAGCCCTCCACTACTCTATCTAGCCTTTGGGTCACTCTGTGTGGGGACTGTGTGGCTTATACGTTGTTGGTCTTCTGATGGTTGGATCTAACCCTCTGGCCCCTTTTGGTCTCACACCCCAGTTTCCGACACTAGATCTCACTGATCCTCAGCTGAAACTCGAACCTCCTTTAAGCTACTGCGCAGCCACTGTTGGCTCTACGTAGCTGCCACAACTGGTATTGTTCTTTGTCTTCTCCGTGATGTATTCTCTGGCTTAGTAAAACCTCCAACTGGAATTAATTTGCCCCTCTCTGCAATCAAGAATCACTTAGATCGAAGTTCGTTTGAGCACTGCTCTTTTAGAAAATTCGATCACTAGATCCTTTCGATGTCACTTACAAATTACCCTCAAGTCTTCCTTTATAGTCTTCTCGTTGAGAAATCAACGGTCGAGATTAGATCTCCAATGAACAAATAAGATTATATTAGACATAATATGCTTTATCTAAAAGTTTCACCTAAAGTTTACATTAATACCGATTAATTATTTTAATTTCCTAAGTTAGACTTAGGGTCCTTATTAAAAATAATTATTTTTTCTTATAAAACTGTTTATGGCTGGAATTTCCCAAAACGATTTCTGGGTTATTTGTAATGCATGTCTCTAAGCCTCTCCACAAAGTTTGAGACTTAGATCACATATGTTGCTACCAAAAATCAACACTCCCTCTTAGCGAGCAATGTGCTCTAACAGATATGCCCTACTACACATTGCTTTGACAATGAAGCATCTCCCTCTGCATTGCTGATGTCTTACATGTTGCCCATCAACCACTGCATTGTACTGCTGCTGACCCTGCCACGATAAAAATTGCATCCGTACTGCAGCTCCCTCTCAAACGTTGCATCTGATGTAAGCACTACGACTACTAACTTTGTACTGCAACTCAGCGACTGAGAGAAGCAACTGAAAACGTCCACAAATTTTTGAACAAGTATTCAGGATGCATTTCGATGTTGAAACACTTATTGTTGCTAGCCTCTGCGTTGTCCCTCTGCGTTGCTCAGATTTTAGCACTGCTAACTACTGCATCTCTCGTTTCTGCACTGACTGAAAACTCCTCCAACCAGCTACTGCAGATCATGGGCACTCGTAGCAAGGTTGTGATCTAAGAGGTGCACTCCTCCAAGGTCCTGCCCAGCAGAAATTCTTGCGAACTTACAACTCAATGCCGCCCCATCTCCCTCCTGGAGATGTGTGAGCACTCATAGCATACTCATCCTCATCAATCTTCGCGGTTGAAGCCTTCAGATCGTGCTTCTTATCCTTTTCCTTTTGCCTCAAAGGACACTGGGAAGCGTAGTGACCAAGTTCACCACACTTGAAGCACTTGATATTCGAGGCATCTTTATTACGTCTTCACTGCTCCTATTGCCCTTTGGATGGAAGGGTTGCATCTTCCTCCTCCTGATTCACCTTTGGATATTAGCACTGCTAACTACTGCATATGTCGTTTTTATACTCTTCTGCACTGACTAAAAACTCCTCCAGCCAGCTACTGCAAATCATGGGCACCCATAGCAAGGTTGTAATCCGAGAGATGCACTCCTCCAAGATCTTGCCCAGCTAAAGTTCTTGCAAACTTAGAGCTCAATGTCGCCCCATCTCCCTCCTGGAGATGTGTGAGCACTCATAGCGTACTCATCCTCATCAATCTTCGCGGCTGCAGCCTTCGGATCGTGCTTCTTATCCTTTTCCTTTTGCCTCAAAGGACACTGGGAAGCATAGTGACCAAGTTCACCACACTTGAAGCACTTGATATTCGAGACATCTTTCTTACGTCTTTGCTGCGCCTGTTGCCCTTTGGATGCAAGGGTTGCATCTTCCTCCTCCTGCTTCACCTTCGTTCCACTGGCATTGCTACCGTCAAGTTTGCACTTGACCAAGTCTCTTCGTACCTCTTATTGCTAAAGAGCAGCCCACATCTCTTCCCAGCCTCACAAGTTATCCCTGTGCAGGATACTCTTGACAAATACTTGCCAATCATCACTGACTGCATTCAATGTCAGTCTCACCATTGCTATAGGAGAAGGGGTAGACCCCACGACTGCAAGTTGGTCATGAATTCCCCGAAGTCTAGTCAAGAATTGAATAATGTGCTCCCCTTTCCACGTCTACACCATCCTCAGTTGATGCTCAAAAGATCCCTAATATAGTGTGGCCAAGGCTTCCCACATCTGCCTGGCAGTATCTTTGCCGACTATATGAGACACTATATGATCCTTGACTCCATCCAGGGGTAGCCTTTTCGCCTTCGCCATATCAGCTTTGTACTTTTTCGACGAACCTGGATCTGCAGGGACAACTACCGTGCTATCCACGAAAAGCTTCAGAGTATACTCGTCTAGAAGACATGAGATTCTTGCCTTCCAGATCACGTAGTTGGAGGTTCCCTCCAACTGGTCCTGATCTCTAAGCCCGTGAGTTGTTGTGGTCGTCAAATTTGTCGAATTTGCTCCTCTTCTTCCCCCTCTCTGCAGAGCTAGACAGACTTACACACTCCTTGTGGAGCTCGTAGATCTGCTACCCGGATCTGTTGCTCAAATCTTGGAAAAACTGAAATCCCCTGGTTAGGAACTTCCTAAGAGAGAAAATTCCCTCACTGCGTTGCTTCTTCATCTTCTTACAACTTTTCGCTCGGAAAAATCAAGATTTTTCTGCAGGAACTGCGTCCCACCAACGCTGCACTACTCCCATTTCCTCGACTAAAATTCCAATCTGGAAGTCTTACCTCTCAGTCGACTCACTCAGAGAGAGAACTTCCCGAAAGTTCAGCCCTCCTGGCCTGGACTGCGCAATCCCTCTGGGGATTTGATTTGCTGCTTTCTGCAACTCTTCGACCTCCGACTCAGCGTTGGATCTGCTCTTCCTATTTCACAATACACGCTCTGATACCATGTGAAAATTCCTAGATCCTAGATCTAGAATCCCTACTGCAACAAGCTGAACTACTTTTCCTACTTGCAAATCTGATTTAACAAGTTATTTTAAGATTACTTCTTAAAATATCGAAGCAGTGACTGAAGCAGCCTTCACCATTAAAATACATTTGTGAAAACAAAAACTGAGCAAGAAAAACACACCCACACAAGAAACCGTTGTTTTTGGACAAACGTCCCCAGAAAAACCCAATGCGGGAAAACCGGTGTAACAGATCTGAGGGTTTATACATTATGCAGTAATTTTCTGAAAATACAATCTGAGATGCCTTTCTGGCTATCCCTGCAGAGAATATGACTGAAAAAGAAGCTAGTGAGATTACCTCACACACTGATATTGGAAGTCCGACTAATCAACAACCCCAGATGGCAAGCCCTCCACTGCTCTGCGCAGTCACCACGCAATCTCTGTGTCACTCTGTGTGGAGACTGCGTGGCTTCTGCGCTGCTAGTTTTTTGTTGGTTGGATCTAACCCTATGGCGCCTTCTGGTCTCACACCCTGGCTTTTCGGCACTGGATCACACTGATCCTCAACTGAAACTCAAACCTCCTCTAGGCTATTGTGCAACCACTACTGGCTTTGCGCAGTCTCTGACTAGCTGCTACACTGCCATTGTTGGTACTGCTCCCTGTCTTCTCTGCAATGTATTCTCTGGCTCAGGAAAACCTCCAACCGAAATTACTCTGCCCCTCTCCACAATTAAGAATCACTTAGATCGAAGTTTTTGTCCAAGCACTGCTCCGTCAAAAAATTCGACCACTAGATCCTTTTAGTGTCACTTACAAATGACCCTCAAGTCTTCATTTATAGTCTTCTCGTTGAGAAATCAACAGTCGAGATTAGATCTCCAATCAACGGCTAATATTATATTAGACTTGATCTGTTTTATCGAAAAGTTTCACCCATAGTTTACATTAATACTAATTAATTATTTTAATTTCCTAAATCAGACTAAGGGTCCTCATTAAAAATAATTAATTTTTCATTCCTAAGTTAGACTAAGGGTCCTCATTAAAAATAATTAATTTTTCTTATAAAATTGTTTCTGGGTGGAATTTCGCACACTGATTTTTGGGTTATTTGTAATACATGTGTCTAAGCCTCTCCACAAAGTTTGAGACTTAGAGCACATCCAATGCTACCAAAAATCAACAGCTGATTGATGGATGTAGTCCAATTATTTGGTCAATGCCAATCAGAATCATATTACCAAAACCAAAGGACCATCTAAGTAATTGTAGGAACCACCATTTAACCTTGTGGAAGCTTTTCCATATGTAAGATCCCATTCTGATTTTGATACTACCCCTTCTGAACTAATCTATGAAACCCAACCTCCTCAAGTACTTAAACTTGATAATATCCTACCATATTCCTTTGCCGAATAGAGCTCTCCAAAGTGATTTTACAAGGACAGCCCATCCGAAAAACTTCATATCCAATAATCCCCAGCCTCCAAATTCCTTGGGTCTAGCAATCGCTTCCTAACAAACTAGTGATATTTGTTTTTCTCCCCAGTACCAAACCAGAGAAAATGTGAAACAATGGATCAGATCTTCTTGATAAGAGTCATTGGGAGGGAAAATAGATGAGACCAATAAACCAATAATTGTTGCAAGACTGATTGTATGAGTGTATATCTCCTTCCTAAAGAGAGCCACCTGTGAGTCTATCTGTTCAGTTTGTGGTGAAATTTATCCAAGAGCCATGACCAATCCCTGATTCTATAATTGTTCGGCTTCAATCTAAATCCCAAATAGTTCAGTATATCCTCCAACTTTTTAATCTCAACGCCAAATAATCTGGCAATGTGTTCAATCTCCATAGCATTCCCATTAGAACAGAGTAGGATTGACTTGTTCCCATTAGCAATCAAACCAGAGGCTTCTCCAAACCTCTTTATAATAGCATGAAGAGCAGTCCATTGAGTCCTAAAGACCAACCCAAAGGTGAGAGCATCATCGACGAAAAACAAATGAGTGATATCCATATTGTTTGACATATTGAGACCTCTGAAAGTGCCTAGATTCCTAGCCTTTCAGATCTTCAAGCTAAGGCCATCCATGACAATAATGAAAAGAAGAGGTGAAAGAGAGCAACCTTGTCTTAATCCCCTGCCAGCCTGGAAGAAAGTAGCTAGAAAACCATTAATGAAGACAACAAAATAGTGAGAGATGTTCATGAAAGAAATGGTTTCTAAAATATGATAAGCATCCAACCTACCTCAATGAATTTCTACAATGCTAGCCTACCTATGTCGTTTGCCCACCCCACCACAACGAATTTCTGCCATGTTGCCAAGCTTACTGCAGTCACCCACCACACCTTAAAAAAATTGTACAATGTTTTCCTACTTATGGCAGTCACCTACCACGCCTCAAAAAAATTTACAATGTAACCCTGCTTATAGTGGTCACCCACCCGACCTGCATGAGATTTCGCAATACTAGTTAAGTCTAAATCTTTTATGTTTTGCCTTTTTTAAATAGAAATCAGCAATACAATTTTTGGTGAGATCACAGTTTATCATCGTTTAAATTATATTTTGAATGTATAATTAGATTCAGCACCCTGAAAAGCCTTTGAAGTGCTTGGATTGAACAGACTCCACTAATTTCAACCCATTCTAACTAAATTTCAATAGAAATTGATTAAAAAATATACCAAAAAGATGAAACATAGAAAATTTAAACCATGCTTTCTGTTTATGAAAGAAAGAAAGAAAATTATAGAGAATTTAAACTATGCTTTCTGCTTATTGCCTATGGAAGAAAATTAATTATGCACCATGAACACTAAATGTAGAGTTGGTTGTTTGACCGTAGGAGGTATTTTTTGGATGTTAACTTTGGCAAGAGCTTTTATTTTGGAAGATGTGTGGGTTGGAATTTTTGGTAACTCCGAAAATCACATAACTCCGGGGTTAAACGAGCTCTGCGATGAGTCGGCTAAAAGTACCAAAAAAACACAGAACTCAAGGGGGTTAAACGAGCTTTACCATGAGTCAAGCTCGAAGTATCCTTGAAGCAGTGAAGGTTATGGTGAAAAGGAAAAATAAATTTAAGTTTATTTGTCACCACTTTCACCATTTCAACCACAATTCTCAATGGTTTACAAATAGGGTCATAGAAAAATCAATATCTGAGAACATTAACTTCAGAGAATGTCACAATATACAGCATTAACTTGAGATCTTATCAAATTTAAAGCTAGCATCACTGTCTAGATGTAATGATTCTTGATTAGAAATCTCACAAAAATATAGAATCAGTAAAGCCCAGCAAAATCAATTTTACCGGATCCCATTATAACTTTTAAGAGAAATTGTTTGGTCCAAATTATTTCTTACAATGATTGTAACACCCTATACCGCTAAAACGGATATTGATCTTTCATTGGGCGTGTAGCCATAAAGGTGTGAGACAATGAAAAGAATAAGGCCACAATGATTTTCCGGAAAGTATATAGGACGAAAAGCTCGCGAACCATTATAATCAACAATTAAATTTGCTTTGCAGAAATAACCCATTTCACTGAACTGGTATGTATGTAAATAATAAACAACACTGAAAAGCTGACAGCAATGTTGATGAAACATGTGAAGCAATTATCCGAGAGGCAAAATTTTAAACCTGTTTTCTTGGCTTTATAATCAATGAAATGGGAAAAAATAAAGTGAATACAGGGTTGACATGTATGGGTTATAATATATTTAAAATGTCAGCTTATCATGCAGGTTAATTATGGCTCAGCCTCTGGAGGTAATCCCTCGCAGAAGCTTTTATTCCCAATGCTATTCAAACAAAAAATGAAAAGTCATCGTGCATTCAAAAAAACCAAGACTACTCCAATGGTCAAAATGGATAAAACCTTGTATAACCATGTATAACTAGTCAAAATAAAACTAGATACTTTAATCTGTTTAATGTGCAAAAGTTGGGAAATCACAAATAACAGACTAGGATGTCTAGGTATGTTGGTGAACTTTTATCAATCAAATGACAGCCAATGTCTTTTAATGTGCAGACTGATCCAGGTGGGTTGCAACGTACTGAAGTAGAAAAGTAGGATCTATAATATAAAAATGAAAGAAAATGTCAAGAAAATAGATCTGCAAATAAGAGCAAAAGGAAATCAAAACTTACCATCTGAATGAGCAGAAGGATATCTGAAACTTCAAATGGGCTACGCTCCAGCTGAATCGAGGTCTCGATGCAGCTTTCAATGAGTATCTCAAATAGTGGTTTGTTGGTCCTGCAAATTTGGACTTTCTTCCAACTATGTCTGGTGGCTCTCTCTCCTCAACGTTAGCTCCTAATGGGTTTCGCAGATGTTCTTATCCTCCATTGCCAACCCTCTGGCCAATTCTATAGACTTTTGCCAGACATCTCAATCTCCCTCCAAGATTATCTTCTATAATGCCTTTGTATGTCCCCACCAAAGGAACATTTATCCCCTTGTTTTGCTTCCTTCAATGAGCCACCTTTTCAAGTGTTAAGTGACATGCCATGAACAATTCAGCCATGCTACGAAATGAAATGAAGGAGAATAAACGCTCCCGATTTAAAATGAGTTGCTCCAGAGGAGAAAGGTGCCCTCTAATGATTTCCAACCAGATCATTCTCCAACCATGTGACCTTTCGTTTGCAATGTGCAAACTATGTCCTAAATGCTTTCTACTCCCATGTAAACCAATCGTTATACCAAAATTCTAAAAACTTCAATCTCAAGCAAAAAGAAGTATTTTTGAGAAAAGATAAAGCAAAACTTATTAAATCAGAAATATTTTCTACCCCACTTGACATAAATTTAAAAAGTTAATGTCTGTACTTAATAAAATAATTAAACAAGGCACTCATAAAATGCTACACGATAGAGTTGTCCGCTTGACAAACTTAATGTATGTGCACATATTAAATTAATTAAACAACGCACTGATATATGCTACAATGAAGTTGTCCACAGGAAACATGAGAAGACACGATCCTGTCACATGTTTCTTTCATATTTTTGAAGCAATTATGTATCACATAATGTTATAAGACATGGACGGAGCCGCTGATGGCTAGGCAAACAGAAACTTCTGTAATTTCTTATGTCGTGAGGTTACATATCATGTGAATAGTAGGCTGTTTAAAAAAAAATCGTTCCGTAAATGTGTTTAGTTGTGATTGATTTGTTTGTCCATGTAACAGATTTGTTTATTCAGTTGTTAGTTGCAACTAATTTGTTTGTTTTAGTTGTGATTGATTTGTTTGTCCATGTAACTGATTTGTTTATTCAGTTGTTAGTTGCAACTAATTTGTTTGTCTATATGGAAACAATCTCTTGACCCCAATGTAAAGAACCTTACATTCGAAAATGTAAAAAGCTATTCATAATTATAAGAATGACTAGATATAATAGTTGGCCATATTTCTATTATGATAATTCCTTTCTTGACAGTTTCAATATAATATGTTGAGAAAAGTTGGACACAAGGTGACAGGTAAAACGAAGAGATGAGAGTATACCCATAACTGGCGGAGTTTTGATTTATAATTAGCAAGCCCCACACAAAAATCAATAGGTGTTGCCCAACAGCTTCTTGTTTGATCACAAGTTCATGTCCCTATTCCTATTAATAGCCCCTGAAAAATATATTTGCTGTTTGATAATAAGTTCATGTCCTTATTCCTATTAATAGACCATGAAAAATATATGTATATTTGTAAATCCATAATATTAAAATTGTGTTTCAATAATTTCAGCCTTTGCTTTTCCATATCAGTGAATCATTTTGTTGAAGCTGTTTTGTGGAGTTTAACTGAGTTGCTTTCTAAAATGTCTTACGTTTTGAGTGGACATTCCACTGATTATTAGGGACAATAAAGCATGAAGAATGATTGAAGAGAGGATTCCAGGGGTAAAGATCGATCTTTATAAAAGAAGGGAATTGGTGAGAGAATTTAAAAAATTATTAAAATAAAAAATTGAACGTTGAGAAATAATAATTAAAAATTAAGTACATAATAGAAAGAAAAAAGATTAAAAGAAAGAGAAGGATGATAACCGGTGGGTTTCCAAGATTGACCGAGTTTATAGCCAGCTTTGCGATTGAAATAATTGGGGTGTTTCTAAAATTTAAGAGCTTCACATATGATGGCAGAGGAGTAATAAGGATCAAATGATAGGACATTCGGTTGACCAAAAAACATACAAGGTGTTTAGAATTGTGGAAATGTTCAACCATGGCTGATTTAGCAATGTGGTTGTGGAGAGTATCAAAGATATGCTCTTTAAAGCAGTTTTTGATTGATCTGCTTGTTTGTCCGATATAGGATTTGCTGCAGGAGCAAAGAATTTGGTAAACCATTGGCTTAGCATAGAGCCATATCTTTAGCAAATCTAATCAAATGTTTTTGGGTTTCAAGGGGTTTTAAAGAGGGTCTTAAGGTTCTTTCTAGATAAGATTTTAACAAATCTAATCAGATATTTCTGGGTTTTATGGGGTTTTAAACAAATCTAATCAGATATTTCTGGGTTTTATGGGGTTTTAAAAAGGGTCTTAATATTTTTTCTAGATTAGATTTTTCATATATAATCAGTTACAACTTAGATATAAGGAAGAGAGATGAGAGCAATAGGAGGGGTAGTGAAAAGAGATTTTCTGGATCTCAAATTGAGTGTTGAATGAGATGCTTTATTGGTTTGAGACATGGAATAGCTGTTTGTACTAAGGGCTCAAATAAGATGGGATTTCTCTTTCTCAAGGAGATGGGGTGAAGAGATTTGAATAGCACAAGTGATAAGGATTTTAAGAACATCAGATTTTTGGGCTGGGAGGTGGTGAGACTCGAGAGTGTGCATGAAAATACCTGTCAGTGTGAATATTTTTTTCAGTAGACCTGTTGAGTCAGGGTTCCAGGGTTCCATCAGCTTGACAAGAGATGAGAACATCAAGAAAGAGAAGGGAGTAATCCTTTCGAATTTCCATCATGAATTGAATGTGGGAAGATATGTTGTTGAGTTCGTGGAAGAAATGTCTATAGGCCTACAAGGAATGTTTTTTTCTGAATCTTAGGTTGTCCATATATTTGAGGAGTTTGGAGATTATGGACAATAAGGCGTTTCTAAATGGAAGGGCCCAAGGAAGATTTAATGGCTTTACGGAAAAATCAAACATATTCATGTCGGATCTCTTCCACTTCATGGGGGGAGAGATGATGAGTGATGGATTTGATGGAACAAAATTCCTTCAACGAATATGGTGCTTCAGAAAAGCAACATGGTTCAACTTCAAAAAACAGCTCAAGCATTATGACAAATTGTGAAAACCCTCATGATCAGTGAAACATTTTTTAAAGACTTCTTCAAGACAATCCCAATATTTGCCATGTTTTCTAATAGGAAAAGCATTTTCTTTGAACCTTCACGTACATAATTGACAGCAAATTTTCAATCTCATCCTAAGTCCTTATAAATACCAACGGTTTTGTGATTAAAGGGTCAAAAATGTGCAATTTGATCATTCAAAGAAAAAGAATGATATCATTCTCACGAGATTTTTTCAATTGGGTCTAGCTTGGGTGGTGGGGAAAAATGATTGTTATGCTCCCCTCTCGGATTCAATCACTGCAAGTGATATGTTTTCTAATAGGAAAAGCATTTTCTTTCAACCTTAACGTACATAAGTGACAGCAAATTTTCAATCTTATCCTAAGTCCTTATAAATACCAACGGTTTTGTGATTAAAGGGTCAAAAATGTGCAATTTGATCATTCAAAGAAAAAGAATGATATCATTCTCACAAGATTTTTTCAATTGGGTCTAGCTTGGGTGGTGGGGAGAAATGATTGTTATGCTCCCCACTCAGATTCAATCACTGCAAGTGATATGTTGAGCTCTAAAAGAGTAAATTGTTGTAATAGCTTTGAGCCCTATTGATGACCAGCCTTATGCCCTAAAGATATTAGGGTTTACCATAGGTGCCATCTTTAAAATAAGGGGAAGAAATCGAGGGCTCTCCCAGGTAATGTAACCTGGAAAAAAAAACTCCTGAAAAAAATCATTCTCCCAAGATTTTAAAATAATGAGTAATCCACAAAAGAAATTAACAGAACTGGTGCACGATGTCAATATATTCAATATTCCTCGAAAATATCAATGCCTTAATTTTAATATATGCACACAAGCTTTACTTTCACTATCATCATTTTCGTGGTTCAATCACTTCAAGACTTTAAGATATAACCAAATAGACTTTACATCTGGAGACTTCAAGAACGGATGGTTAACTGATTATACACTATAAAAATTGATTTCCCAGAAAAACTGTTTTTTTTCTGAAAACATCCAGAAACAGTGATTGAAACTTTAGAAATCAACTTGGCTAATGACTTAAATGGAGTATAAATTGAGAGCGAAATATTTTTCAGTTTATTTTGTCACTGCTTTCAGAAATTCAACCCAGATTCTCAATACTCATTGCCCCATTTACATATGGCGTCATTAGAAGATCTAAACCTAAGAACATTAAATTCCTAGCAGTAATTTTCCGAAATTTCACAATACACAGCATTAACATGTGATTTTATCATAAATGTAAACCATACATCGTTGTCTACAGATAATGACACTTAATTAAAAATCACAAAAATAATCAAAATCTGTAATACCCTGCAAAATCGATTTTAAAGAATATCACCGTAGCTTCTACAATTTGCTTGGACCAAATTATTTCTTGCTAGGAAAAATGCAGAAGACAGGGATTTAATTTTTTAAATGAATGTAACTATAGTTCTAAGGAAGACAGATATTGACCTGTCATTGTGCATCTAACCTTCCGAGCTTGAATAACAAACTGTCAATTTCTTTCAGAACAGTGCAAAAGAATACGGCCACAATTATGACTTTCCAGAAAGACTATAAGACACTTCAATATCAAAGAGTCCAAAATGCTGCACTGAAGGAATAAACAAACCCGCAAATCATTATGATAAACATTTGAATTTGCTTCACAGAAAAAAACCCTCTTCACTGATCTGTTATGTAAATATCAAACAACACTGAAAGCCGACTGAATTGTTGATTGAACATGCGAAGCAATAGTCCGAGATGCAAAATTTTGAACCTGTTTCTTTGCATCTGTAATCAATCAAAAGATGTAAAATGAAGTGAATATCAGATTGCATATCTACGAGTCATATAATAACGGCTAGCCATGCAAGTTAATCATGAATTTATGACTGAGCCCCTGAAGACAGAAGCCTTTATTTATCAATGCTTTTCAACCAAAAAAAGATGCAAAATTATAATGCATTCACATATTTATCGATAAGTTGTACCTAAAAGGAGACATTTGAATCTCAAATGAATCTAATCTTTGATGTTCCTATCATTTGATGAAAGCATTAACATACAAACAACATATATAAAATAAATAAATCTACTTAATGGAATTTTCCTGATGGAAGAATGAAGATAATGATTAACGCACCTTTTCGGCATTTAGTAAATCCAACAATGTTTGCAATGCCTAAAGCCAAACAAACTCCAACCACTAGAAGATAATCAATGTTGAGCTTGATTAAGGCTACGATCCCCAATGCCACCCACACAACAGCCTGCAAAAAGTGAATAATAGCAAATATACCTTTGGGAGTTAATTTGTAGATTGTATTCCATACGACAATCATGATATATGCCAAATAATGAACTAAGACAGTTGCACTCAGAATTGAGACAAGGAAATTGTCATTTCTGCATCCAGGAAGAAGAAAGAATGTGATGAAGAATTTCATTAAGTCATCAGACAAAAGGCGGTTAGCGGTTAGAACTGCATGCAATTGTGCAGAGTTCCGAGTATGTGTCATCCAACAAGATTCAGAAATTTTAATTATTTGTTTATTCCTGGATACCAATTATTCCTACAGGTCTACCACTTGAATGTTAAAGGTTGATAAGCAAGATATAATACATCAGTGTCTCAGGAATTGCAAGTCAGACTCACTGAATAACGAATTTGACTCTGACTGGGTGGGAAAATAGTTTCCTTTGACTCAGCCCAAGTCAAACTTAAGGTCAATGCGAATTTGACTAGTGCTTAATCATGAATCAAATTCTGGTCCCCAATATTTTCCAGAGTTTTTCCAAGTTTTGTACTTGTGTATTTCTTTATATTTTTGTACCTGCCAAATTTTTCCCGATTCTAGTCTAACACAAAATTCAAGGTTCTCCTGATTCCAAGCCTGGTAACTAGATGAATACTTCAAAAAGAGAAAAGAGACAGAAACCAAGATAGTTGGTCTCTGAGGATCAAAATGAACAAAGACTTGAATATCGTCTTATTTATTTATATTTTTGTACTTGCCAAGTTTTTCCCAATCCAAAATCCAAGTCAAACCTGCTATTCCGACTTTTTCCGACTTTTTCCCAATATGGAGTCTTAACTTTGTACTAGATAAATACTTTAAAGAGTGAAAGGGGGCAGAAACAAAGATAGTTGGCTCTAAGGGTCAAAATGGCAAAAGGCTTGAATATCATATAAAAATAAAACTAAACACTTTATTCCATTCGATGTGGAGAAGTCTGAAAATCACAAGTAGGATTTAAATCATGCGTATTAGACTACCAATGTCTAAGTACCTTAGTAAATTATATCGATCAAATGACAGACACAATGATTTCAGTCCAGGTATCGACAATGAGACGTACATATGGGCAGATTGAAAAATTGCAATTGATGGATTTCATGAAGACACAATAAATGTATGTAGTGTGTTCTGCATTTGCATGTACCTAACAAAATATGAAGAGAATAACAGCAATGCTGGGAGAAGCAAGACAGTCCCTCAAGGTAATGGGTCATGTGTTGAAGTACTAGCCTTTAATTGAGAATGTCAGAATTCAGAATTGGCCAAGTCTAATATTGGAGTTCGAGTTCTCAAATTGAGATTAATTGCGGTGAAACATTTTATAAGCACTTCGGAGCTGTTACTATTAGTAAATTACATACACGGATATTCAATACTATCCTTTCTATCCAACAGAGGAGGCAAGGGAAAGCTTTTAGTTTCATAGTTTCATGTTGTTGAAAAAATGAACAGTGAAAATAGATCACCATTGCCCAATCAGATATCCCAATTACTGGTTAATATAAACTTCAGAGCCTAGCAACTTACTGTGAGATAAAGCGTCCACCAAAAGAGCCATGAATCCTTTTTGTTAATCCGGGATAATGACTGTGGATGCCACAAAAGCAGACAGAGAATGTGTAAGAAGAATGGGAGTGCCCCAAAATCAAGAAACCTTGTATCATTGCTAAAATCTTAAACATCCTATCAAACTGAAATACAAAATTGGCCCATTGATAGAACAAACAACTCACTTACACACCTCTTGATCTAGGGCTTCAAACTTCCAGACGCTGTCCCCTTCCTCACTGATCTCATTCCACCATCTTAGGCCAACCAATATCCTTCCACTAACATTCTTGACCACCCAAAAATCAAGAGCAGCCAGAAAGACCGTGACCACAAAAATGATCACAAAGGAATTCACAAACAAGGAAAACAAGACATAGAAAGCAATTGCAGCTCCCTGAACATGACACCAAATATGCAAATCAGCAGCTCTTCAGTGAGAAAGGCAAATAATTATACAAAATGCAAAATCATTACTTAAAAACACAGAATAAAAGGAAATGGATGCAGAGGCTTACTTTGAATAGTACGTGGAAGAAACACGTCAATGGATTTGCATAATTCTCCCCCTCTGCCTGCATACCATAAACCTTAATTAAAGAATTTACCCCAACTGAACCAAGCCCATCAATAATTCATCACATCAAAATTGATTCATCCAAACAAAGACACAGAAGACCTACGTCATGGATAGGAGACAGGCTTTAAAAGATCGGTTCCGCAGGATCAAATGCAACAACCTAATTCCCCGAGTTAAACAACCCATTCAGTGACCCCATCATATCTAAATACGCCAATGTAACTAGGATGCATGACAAGTTTTTTCGGAAGTGGGATCTCCGGGGATTGAACTCGTGACCACTAATTGACCAATTTTTTGCATCTAATGAGTAAATCGATCCAGCCTGATTAACAGAGTACTTGAGATCTACAAAACGAAAGCAAAAACCAAAAAAAAGAAACAAAAGAAAGTATTAAGAAAGCAGATCTGCAAATAAGAGCAAATCGCCATCATAACTTACCATCGGAATGCGCTGAAGGTAATCAGAAACTCAGATGGGCTCCGCTCCAGATAAATTAGGGTCTCGTTGCGGTTTTGGTATCGAGTATCCCCAATCCTGGTTTGATGGTCTGTTGGAATTTCGTAGCCAGATCATTAATTTCCCTTGAAATATTAATATATGGTAATACATCGCCAACACTCCATGGCAAGCCAAGGTTATGGACCTGGGCAATTCTGAGGACTTTGAAGGTTCAGATCCTTCTTTCTTAAGTAAGCGATTTTATTCACCTCAAAGGATTTAGAGTTTTGTTAACGAGTAGAAATAATTGTTTGACCCGAAACGGAAATATAATAATTCTTTTTGTGTGCGAGTATCACCTAAACAAATGAGTATTAAATGTATTATTTTTTATCATGAGAAAATAGTCCTTTTAATTAACGTTGATGCATATAAATATCGCTAACTAAATTTCAAGATGTTTCATTATTATCATATAATAAAAATCAAATCGGTTTCGCTCAAAATCGTTTAAAAGTCACATTCAAGATGAAACGGCCTCCTTTTGCAATATCTATTTTCTATTTAAAAACATTACTTTTATATAATTAACTCTCGTTCTTTAAAGTTTTTAGATAAGGATACAGAGGTAAAGGGTTTGCATCAAATGTTATAATTTTTAATAGCTAGGTTAAGTGTTTTTTTTAAATGGGGTTAATTATTTTAAATTTTTTTAAGTACAAGGGGTTTTCGCAGTGTATTATATTGATGGAATTCAACTGTGTTAAGTAAGTGATTTATCTATGATCATTTTTATGAGAGGTAGTTGTAATTGACTAATTTTTCATGATTTTTTAATAGTCCACTTAACACTCATTACTGACCATTTCCATGAGAGGTAGTTGTAACTGACTAATTTATCATGATTTTTTAATAGTCCACTTAACACTCATGGCATCGGGTGATGCTCACAGGGGTGAAGAAGTGGGATTGAAACTAGTGAAATGAATTACATAGATGATTTTTGAATAGTCCACTTAACACTCATTGCATCAGGTGATACTCACAGGGGTGAAGAAGTAGGATTGAAACTAGTGAAATGAATCACATAGCGTCAATCATCACTTTCGGGACTTGCATCCGGTAACAGGACTTCCTAGGAGGTCACCCATCCCAGAACTCCTCTGGCTCAAGCGCACTTAACTGTGGAGTTTTCCCCACAATCAAGCCCACTTAGCTTGCTACCCCATTTGCAAAACCTTAGCAAGTATTGTGCCTCATGAACCATTCAAGTAGAGCTCCCTTTACTCTTTGTATTTTAAGTATGAGGGGTTTCCTCAGTGCATTATATTAGATATCATTTTTGGGATTCAATTGCATTAAGTAAGTCATTCATCTATGACCATTTCCATGAGAGGTAGTTGTAACTGACTAATTTCTCGTGATTTTTTAATAGTCCACTTAACACTCATTGCATCAGGTGATGCTCACAGGGGTGAAGAAGTGGGATTGAAACTAGTGAAATGAATCACATAGTGTCAATCATCACTTCCGGGGCGTGCACCCGGTAACCAGGACTTCTTGGGAGGTCACCCATCCCAGAACTTCTTTGGCTCAAGTGCGCTTAACTGTGGAGTTTTCCCCATAATCAAGCCCACTTAGCTTGCTACCCCATTTGCAAAACCTTAGCAAGTATTGTGCCTCATGAACCATTCAAGTAGAGCTCGCTTTACTCTTTGTATTTTAAGTATGAGGGGTTTCCACAGTGCATTATATTAGATATCATTTTTGGGATTCAACTGCGTTAAGTAAGTCATTCATCTATGACCATTTCCATGAGAGGTAGTCGTAACTGACTAATTTCTAATGATTTTTGAATAGTCCACTTAGCACTCATTGCAACAAGTGATACTCACAGGGGTGAAGAAGTGGGATTGAAACTAGTGAAATGAATCACATAGCGTCAATCATCACTTCAGGGGCTTGCACCCAGTAACCAGGACTTCTTGGGAGGTCACCCAACCCAAAACTCAAAGGAATTAATTGTAAAATATCTATTTTTCCACTTTTAATTTTGAAAATATTGTTTTACTTTTAAATAAGAATTCATTGAATTTATTACATGTTCAATCCAATTTAGATATAAATAAATAAATAATATGGTTTGTTAATTTTAAAAATATTATTTTACTTTTAAATAAGAATTCATTATAAGTTGAATTGAATTTAGATATAAATAAATAATATGGTTCGTAGATTTTTAAAATAAAAGAATAATAAATTTATCTTAAACATTATTATGGTTATAAAAATTATGATGATGATGATTAACGTCCATTAAGACCAATGTAGTTTATTGGACCTCAAGAAAAGAAAAAGAATCTAATTGTGATTCTTCAAAATCTTGTTTTTATGATAAAAAAGAAGGCAAAGAAGTACTCCAAAATCGCTATAGTTGGGATGAATTAATAAGTCAAGAAGATTGGAAGTGTGGCAGATGTTAGGGAAATGAGAGTGGATGTGAGTAAGAGTCAAGTAGTCTAAACGGAAGTGTTTTTCATCTTCTGCCCTCTTATTATCGCAAATCTGACAGATTCTATCATCCCATGGAGTCGTGGGAGTAGACCACCGCTCAGTTTCACTTTGAAGCTCATGAGAATTAGTTCTTATCTTAGCGATGTTCATTTTTTTCTTAGTGTTGGTCAACACAAAGAGATAATTTTGGTTATCAAGGGTGGGGTTGATCACCTCCTTATAGTATCTTAGCTTCCTTTTACTCTCGAGTTCCTTATATATCTAGATATTGAAAATAAAGACTTTTACTCAAATCAATAAAAAGAGAATGTAGTTTAGAGATTCCTCGATTAAAAATAATAAATTTACTTGAAACATTACTATGGTTTAAAGAAGAAAAAAAAAACACTATATGCTTCAATATTGAAAAGGAAAAAAAATTTTGGCACAAGGAAGAAAGCATCATTTTCTATTAAAGTTAAAAAAGGAGTACATGAACTTATGTATTGACAACATTTGATGATTTTGACAAGAAATGCCATGAATTGGTTGTAGATAGCAGAGTAAAAGCTACAACATAGAGTGACCAAAAAATCACATGTCAACCATAGATGTGCCAAAAAATAGATACAACATATGCTTAAAATATGAATAGCTATAGTCTAAAAAATTGTGAGCATCAAATACAACATATGCTTCAAATATGAACAGTTGTAGTCAAAAAAATTTACCAACTTCAAATCACTAAGAGAAGTTTACTATGTTGATGACAGAGGAGACAATGCAACCAATATGTTGTAACAATACAAAATTCATTCATGTAGCTCGTTATGGATTGCAGGTTGAAGAAAAAATTGTTCAAGTGATACGAGATGACCTGAGGAGATGGGAATACGCCCATAGTTTTTAATTTGATAGCACTTCCTTTCTTCAAAAATTAGATAACCTTCATCCGCATTGAGAGCCTTCTTGGAGAGAAATTTTGCATGTATGTTCCACTCTTTGTGAATATGCTAAAAAGAAAGATAAAAAGATTTAACCTTAAGGGCGGAAATTATGTCCTTCCAATGGCATAAACTTAAACCTGAAGACTGAGAATTCCATTTGCCCAATCAATGACACATTTAGAATCACCGTAAATCTATAGGGTTACAATATTCAAGAGAGGCAAAATAAAGAAGTGCCCTGCAAGCACAGATCTTAGCCTTAGTGTTAGTGCCAGAACCAAAGTAATATGGTAGGAAGATGCCCCCTGAAGAAGAATGTAAGCACCTCCACCACATAAGTTGTCTTGGAAAGAACCATCAAAAAATCCAACAAAGCAGTAGAGGGGACTCAGTGGATAAACAAAAGGACAGATAGATTTGAAATTTGGAGATCTCAAAAAATCATTGAAGAAACCAATGATCTATGAAAGGATATAATGAGAAATTACGGACAGATCCTCGAAAATATGTTTGTTTCTCACCTTTCATATGCCCCAGAAAATAAAGACAGGTAAGGATTTATATATGCCCATTTTGAGATCCCACCACTGAAGACAGGAAATAAAAGAAGAAAAGGGACCAGAACCCATAATATTAAGAGAAGATATTAAACATTCTTATCCATAAAAAGTTTGGATCCTCTTTGCCATAATTTAAAAATTAGGTTTTGATATTTGATAGATGGTGATTTTATAAGTTTAGATTTTAATGGGTTGTGATTTTATATTGTAACTCGAATAAGGCAAAGGGAACTAGTTATGATTTGATATATGGAAAAGAAGAGAGGGGAAGACATTCTAAGACACTAAGATGTATTTATTTAATGACCTGTGATATAATGTTTATACATGAGCAAGTTGATTAATGCTCCATCACAAGCTATGTTGGCTTTCAAACTTAAGCTCATTATCTCAGGTAGATCATTTCTTTCTTGCATAAGATCAATTTGGGCATGGCGTGCATTGACTTAATTAGTAGAAACATTTATAACCTGGCCTATTTTGATCACCCCATGTGTCTTTTAGGTATTCCCTCTTTATTGAGTCATCATTGACACAATGTGCTAAGTTGTTGCTGACAAGGCACAAGTTGTTTCATATTGGTGACTTAGTTGTAATTATTCAAAGTTATTGTTGGCATGAAGTTGGTTTTGTATAACTATATTTGTTCTTTGACATAATGATTGTTTTAAATATTAATGCAAAGTTGATAAAACCGTCTTAACATAGTTTTTAAGATTTTTTCACAAATCAAACATTTGTATAGAAATTAAACTTTCTTTGGACATACTTGTGACTTATGAATCAACCAAGATACCCCTAGATTGTGATCATGCATGAACGTAAGTTTGACCTAGGATCCCAAGAATTTCTAATAACATTACCATCATGGGCATAAAATTAAACAAATATCATTTAAGTACTTTATAATGAAGGTCATGCACAAATTTTGGATGATTTTAGTGGGATATATAAACATGTTCACAACATTGTAGATTGGATTTCTTCTTAAAACTTAAAAGTGTGTTATTAATCCAATTTGGTGCAAGTGGGTCACGTTGGCACACACTCCCTTCAACCTATGGAAATAATAGTAAATAATACAACTAATAGTATGCTAAAGCACAACAACGAAGAAGGTCATAGTGCGAGAATCATGATAGATGGTGATTGTATTCATTTAAAGGCTTGATGGCCAACATGATGTATATTTCGCTTTTTTGAAATATATTGGATTTTTCTCCTGGTGAAAAATAATAATAAATCAATAAAGTGAAAGGGAGTTAACGATGAGGGAGTGGAAATTGTTATGTGATAGGTGAAGGTATTAGAGAATGGTAAAATTTGATTAATATTGATTACATAGTGTGTTAATGTGTTAATGGGACTTATTTAAATGTGTATGATGCACATTCACACATAAAAATAGAAAAATAATTAATAAAGAGACAACCACAAATAAATAGAAAGATCAATATACAAAAGAATGGTCTAATCAGGTGGAAATTTCTCAGAATTCATAATTTAAAAATTTCACCTCTTAACTAGATGTTCCCTAAATCTTAATCCTATGAATGAAACCTTGGGGTTATTATGAAATAAAACACAAAACAACAATATCAGTAGATAATATTTCAATTCTTAACAGCCCTAAAATTCTAAGTTATCCAAGAGAAAAGATATCAAAGTGTCAATGTAATTTTTTTCCCTCTAGGGAAATTTTATCATGTATAAACCATATCTATTCTTATTTGTAGTGGTAAAATGGCCCTTATCTTCTTCAATTATAATGTTAAATCACTGAACATAAATGTCATTAACTTATGTCAAATCAATTGGAAACATATAGCTTGAAATTACAAACCACGAAGAACATAGATGGTTGAAATAAAATTGACAATTTGCACAAGTATTAGACAACCAAAAGCTTCTTTAATATCCATAAGATGAAGCTTATGTATATATCAAAGCCTTATCTCAAGACTAGAACAATCCACTAGCTCTCCAAAACCCTAGCTAGAGAAAACCATGAAAAGCACTAACTCAACGAAGGAGCTTCAACAATCATGAACCTCTCAAACAAGTGATGTATCCTCCTCATTTTCTTCTTCACCAAAAATAACCTAGGGTTTCATTTCAAAATCCTATTATCCAAATCTTTGAAGGATGAAACCCTAACCTTAGACTTCAAGATGCTCCAAAAAGATCAAGAAACTCTAGTCACTCAAAAACTAAGAGAGATCAAGTACAAATGAAGATATGAGAGGGAGAGGATGACTCATGCACTCCTCTTAGTCGCATATCTACACAAAAGTGAATAAGAATGATGAGTGATAGTGAGTAAATGACAGTCTCTTTCCTCTATATTTATGGGAGGTAAGGGATGCCAACAATATAATGTTGGTCAATGCCCTTACAAGCAACTTATAATTATCACTTGTAGGCTCACACAAGTTGAGCGTTACACCCCAAGGGTACATGTTTCAAGCTCAAAGGTGACATTGTACATAATAAGGGCTCCAAGGTGACATTGTACATAATAAGGGCTCCAAGATTATGTATCTACACAATGTGTCCACACTCCTCCACTACAAGCCCACACAGACTCTGTCACTCATGTTGAGCTATGAATTCCATTGAATCCACTCCCCCTTTATAAACATTGTCCCAAGCTAGGCATCTTTGAGCTAACTCCAAACCTCTAAGTAAGAATTGAAGCTACCTCATGTTGTTTGTGGCCTGATGCCCTCCTTTAAGGTTCACAATCCTCCTCCTCCTAAGGAGGGTGTTTTCTAAGCAAATGAACATTTCTGTGTGGCCATTAAGGACGTCCCCCAAGATATCAAGAGAAATCCAATACCTAAGGGAAGATTACAAGGCAAGAACCCAATTGAAATCACACAACCAGTAAGTAAACTATCTCCAATATGCAAATACACCACAAACCATCTCCCATGTGCAGTCCATCATGGACCATCCATGAGCTAAAATCATGCCATGTACCCCAAATCTCATGAATCACCACCATGCATTATGTAAAATCTTTCAAAGTGTCCTAAAAGCTAACAAAATTTATGTTTATTATTGATACAAAGCACTAGTTACAAAAAATGGCATACATGTGGCTCAAAACTATGAGAATGGCCATGTGCAAGCCAAATCTTGTTGAATTATCACAATGTCTAACATTATGGGTACATAACATGCTAATTTACAAATAGGCTCATTACATATCTATAAAAGCCAAGAGATAATATTGTCATTTAATGAGAGAATTACAAATTAGACTGAATTGTGACAAACTCCCTTGATTCTTGGAAATTGATAATTTGTTTCTAGGTTGATCACTAAAGTTTGTGTAAATTCAGTGAACTTGTATCATTTTAAGTGGCAGGTACATTGGGATTCTCAATGACAAGATGTTACCTTTAAGGTCATGGAATCTTGAGTCAAGAAAGTGTAGTTGGACTAGTGTTAATCTATTGGATGTGCTAATTAAATAATTTTTTGATGTAATATTAATGACACTCCAAAGACTAATTGTGGGCTCTGAGTTGCACTATTGAGGGAGAAAATGAAAAGGAATACAATTTTTTCATAGATGGAATTGCATTGAATACTTCAAGTATGGTGCATTGTATTATTAATTACTTGGGCATGGGATTTGGTCCATTGAACTAAGAATCAATGTGAGTTAGAGGATCCATTTTTCATGTGTTCAACTCAATAAGAGGTGGTTTGTAAGGATATAGGACCTAAACATTAAAATTGAGATGGAAACTTAGGCATGAAGACAAATCAATCTTAAATGTGATATGGGAACACTTTTTTATAATTGTAAATGGATTATCTCAAATTGGACTAAGATTTTGATGTGGGCCTTTAAATTTGTCTTTATGAATGCAAAGTCAAACAATATCCCTAATTCAAGTGTTCATAGGAGCACAATCTTTATCTCATCATTGTTCTTTATATTTTGAAGTGTTTAGTGTAATTTTTTCAACTTGGTGCACGAATATTTTGTATATGTTATATCAAGTTTGTGGTTTTATTAATTTCCTTTTATGTAGATACAAAATTGCTTTTAGTAGGAGGTGTTGAGTAAAGAATGTTCATGGGTGTTTTTGGTTGAAATCCAAAAAAAAACCTAAAATAAGTTATGTTAGTTACAATTATAGTTGTATTATACAAAATTAAGTTTCTTTGGTAGTGAAAAGGGATCCATGAGGGGGAGGAGATCTAAAATACATGGTAATCGTGTGGGAATGTGAAAATATCTTACCTATGGCAATGAGATTGATGAATGTGGAGATTATAGGTATTTTTTTAAGGACGCTTCAGAGGCAAGGAATATATGCTTCAGGTTCTATCTAAGGCAAGGGAATATAAAACAAGCATTAGGGAAAAACGGATGATTTCATATAAGAAAATGTAGTGGATTCTATTGTTAAATATCCAAAGTGAGAATTAAATATTGGCCTTCATGCATCATAGAGAGCGATGAAGATGTTTAAAGAATCTGTTGAGATTCAACAAGATGATGAGCTTAGTGAAAAGCAAGCACCTTCACTAAGTGGGGCCCGCAGGCTATTTTTAGGTGTATGTCTATTTTTAGACATGGTGAGCATATTCTATAAGTTGTAGGATGCTATTTGTATATGGTTGGTCAAATGTGAAAAATAGATGAAATTCTATTTTTATAATATTGGGTGAAGTCTATTTATAGATCGTCGATCTAAAAATAGATGCATGTCGATTATTATTAGAGCTTAAGAATAATCCGACAATAAACATCAACTTATTCTCTTGGAGCACTTTATTTCAGTGAACAGATTTGGAAAATCAGCGGGCTGAAGGAATTACGCAATTCCTAGGGTAATTGGTGGCTCATGCATGGAGGACTCAGTTAGAACTGAAGTGGCAAAGTTATGACAGAGTTGGAAGAGTAGTTACAGGAGTTGTTATTTATTTTAACTCAGTTAATGGAGTGAAACTCAGTTGAGCTAGTTGTATCTAGTCTAACTGAAAGATACACTAGTGAGAGTTAAGTGAATTAATTAGTTAACTAATTCACAACTAATAACTCACTAACAACTGAACAGAAACAACAGTTAACTACAGTGCATGTCAGTTCCAGTGGAGACCAAGTGGAGAGATAGGTGAAAGGGTGAGATGGACTATTCGTTGTGACTATAGTGATGCATTCAATGCATCTGACACACATTGGAGTTGCCAATGAGGATTGCGCAGTCAAGGCAAGGCCAATTCGAATTCATTCAGAGGTCTTCTTCAACAGGGATTACGTAGTGGAGGCAGGCTATCAGGAGGCAATAAATTGGTGCATAGAGATGCAAATTTTTGCATGACAGTGTGTAATGAATCTATGTTGAGATTGCAACAAGATGATGAGCTTAGTGAAAATATTCGCCTTCACTAAGTGGGCCCGCAGGCTATTTTTGGCGCAAGTCTATTTTTAGACTATGTCTATTTTTAGACATGTCGATCATATTCTATGAGTTGCAGGATGCTATTTGTGGATGGTTGGTCAAGTTGGAAAAAATAGATGGACTTCCATTTTTAGACATATTGGGTGGAATCTATTTTTAGATTGCCAGTCTAAAAATAGATATGTCGAATATTATTAGCCCTTAATAATATTTGGACTATAAATATTATCTTATTCTCTTGGAGCACTTCAGTTAAGTGCACAGATGTGGCACAGCAGCTGACAGAAGGAATTACGCTATTCCTGAGGGTTAAGTGGATCTATTGCATGGAGACTTCAGTTAGAACTCATGTGAGAGAGTTTGGTGGAGTTGATTGAGGAAGTTAATGGAGTTGTGTTCAGTTTAACTGAGTTAAACATAGTTGAGCTAGTTGTATCTAGTCTAACTGATTGATACACTTGTGAGAGTGGTGTGAATTAATTATTAATTAATTCACTAATTATTAAATCATTAATCAACTAAAGAATACATCAATTAACTTCAGTGCATGGACAGTTTCAGTGGAGACCAGTGGAGAGATAGGTGAAAGAGCAGTGTGACTATTAGTTGTGACTATACTAGTGCATGAGTTTGCACCACACATTGATGGAGATGCCAATGAGGATTGCGCAGTGCATACCAGGTGGATTCGAGTTCATTCAGAGCCAATATTCAGCAGGGATTGCGCAGTAGAGGCAGGCTAACAGGTGGCAGAGATTGGAGCATGTGTTTTGCTAGATCGGACCTGATTAGTGTGTAGCAATTGGAGATTGTACTGAGAGCTTGTGAGGAGCTTTGTATAATGATTGTTACATGATCTCTATGACATATAATATACAGATAGTTGGGGGTTTTCAGCTTTAAGCTTTCCCATAAAATACTGTGTTCATATGTGTGATTGTTTATGGTTTTAATGTGCGCATGCGATTGCTTTTATTTCCGCAATTAATGATCAATGGTAGAAGAGATTATGTATTGTGCATGAAGTTAAAATAGTGTGTGATTAGGAGAATCTCAGTGAATAATATATCAGTTATTCAAATTTCTACATGGTATCAGAGCGATATTGATCATTGGAGCAATTGCAAAACATTGAAGCGGTTGAGTTTTGAGCTGGTGGAATTCGAATTTGCAGCAATGTTTTCTTGGTGTCGAAGTTGAGATGTCTTTCAACGGATTGCGATTGGAGTATGCCCTTGAGGGCAGCTCGAATTATATTGCATGGAAGGACAGGATGGAGGCGGTGCTAGATGACAATGGGTTGAAGGAGTTCATAGATGCAGAAATTCCAAAACCTACTTCTGGCGATGCTGCCGCACTTGACGCATGGCAAAAGAAGACAACAAAGTGTCGAAGAATTCTATTGGAAGGTGTAAAGGATCACATAGTGTCCAGCCTTCATGGTAAGGCTTCTCCATTCTTGATGTGGAAAGCGTTGACAGACTTATTCCAAAGCAAGAGCGACCAGAGGAAGTTGGCGCTCAAGGATAAACTCAGGAACATAAAAATGGAGAAAGGTGACAGTATGCCCAAGTACCTCACGAAGTTCATCTAATGCAGGGATGAGTTGGGAAGTGTGGGGGTGACTGTAGATGATGAGGAATTGGTGAGCTTGGCTCTCCTTGGGCTTCCGAAGAGTTGGCATTCCTATCAGAACTCTGTCAATGGTCGGGAGAAATTGCCAGGATGGGAGCGACTTTGGTCGGATCTTGTGCAAGAGGAGATAAGGCGAAGTACCAGGGACAGATCTTCATCAAAGAACTCAGATGAAGAAAATTGTGCTTTGGCTGCCAAAGCAAGGAAGGGGAAGAGCAAGAAGAATGCTTCTTAATCCGGTGCGAAAGGCAAGAAGCAGGACATGTCCAAGGTGAAGTGCTTTCACTGTCACCAACACGGACATTACGCCACTAATTGTCCACAGAAGAAGAAAAATAAGCAGGCTGCTGGATCTGCAGCTGGAGAGGCCTTAGCCTCACAGTTTGAGCTAGATTTTTTGCTGATCGCATGCTTGGTCTCAAGTGTGATGGGTTCAGTGTGGTTTCTGGATAGTGGTGCGTCTTTTCACATGACAGGAGATCGAGATTTGTTTACTGATCTGGATGAGAAAGATCTTGGAGTGCACATCGAGATGGGCGATGATGGTAGATACAATGTGACTGGTATCGGTACCATTTCCTTTGAGAGGGAGTCTGGTAAACCCTTCGTATTGAAGGAAGTGATGCATGTTCCAGGATTGAAGAAGAATCTGATCTCGGTGGCCATGTTAGAAGACAAGGGATATGATGTTGTCTTTAGCGAGGGAAAGGCTTTCCTGCGCAGTAAGGCAACTGGTGAAACCCGGAGGATAGGGGTTCGAGTTAAGAACCTTTATTAGTTGTAGGTAGATGGCTGCGCAGCAATGGCAGGCAAGGCAGAAGGAGTGGTGAGCCGGGATGATGGCGAGCTGTGGCACAAGAGATTGGGCCACCTTCACCATGGAGCTTTGAAAATTTTGCAGCAGATTTCTACCAGGCTTCCCAAAGGTACACTTGCGCAGTCAGATCAGTGCAAGGGATGTACTTTGGGAAAATTTGTGAAAGCCACCTTTCACGAGAAGGATAGTCGCGCCACGACGATCCTTGAGAGAATTCACACAGACGTGTGTGGACCTTTCTTAGTAGCTTCGACAGCAAAGCATAGGTACTATGTGATATTTGTTGATGATTTTTCTCGGAAGTGCTGGATCTTCTTCATGCAGAAGAAGAGAGAGACATACTCAAATTTCTGTGAGTTCAAGGCACTGGTTGAGAAAGAATCGGGGAAGCAGAAGGCTCTTAGGAGCGACAATGGTGGTGAATTCATCTCCGGCGAATTCAAGGAATTTCCTTATAGCCGTCAAGGAATTTGAAGAGAGCTCATAGCACCTCATAACCCACAGCAGAATGGGGTCGCGGAGCGAAAGAAAAAAATGATCGCGGGTGCTGCATGGGCGATGTTACATGATCAGGGCCTTCCCATACACTTGTGGGCTGAGGCATGCAATACTGCGATATATGTGCAAAACCATTGTCCTCATAGGATACTTGGCATGAGTACACTCGAGGAGGCGTTTTCTGGTAAGAGGCCTGATATTTCTCATTTGAGGGCAGTAGGTTCACCTGTTTACATTCATGTGACAAAGGATGCCAGGAAGAAGCTAGAGCCGACCGCAGAGGTTGGGATATTTGTGGGGTACACTGATACACCCCACAACTATCGTGTGTATTTTCCAGACAGTCGCAAGACTGTTGTGCAACAGGATATCAAATTTCATGAGGAGAAAGCCATGATGTGTTCGCTTGAGAGGGAGCCACACTTGCATGCAGATGAGGAGCTATTAGTTCCTAAGGATGATTCTCAGGATGTGGATCAGCCACAAGATGATATTCATGGAGTGGAAGAGACCACTCATGCAGCGCCAACCATCAGAGGGCAGAAGCGCACTACAGAAGCTGAGCGACTGGCTCAAGATGCAGAGAAGGTTGTAGGAGCACCTACATTACAGTGCAGACAGAGACAGTCACCTGATCGGTACACTGGATATATGGCTCTTATGAGTCAGTGTATCGTGACAGAGCCATCCTCTTTCGAGGAAGCTGTGGAGGATCCCGCATGGTTTGATGCCATGGTGGAAGAGTATGATTCGATTGTCAAAAACAGTGCATGGGAGATTGTCCCAAGGCCGGAAGGGAAATCAGTAGTAGGTTCGAGATGGATCTACAAAGTGAAGCAAGCAGCTGACGGGAGTGTGGAGAAGTACAAGGCAAGGTTGTTGCAGGAGCTTCTCCGCATCGAGGGGATCGATTGAGAGGAGACTTTACATGCGGGCCGTTTCTTCCATGGGCGATCTAGCTCTCGGCGCGGATGGTGTGGCATTCATCGGATGGATGTGAAGACTGTGTTCCTTAATGGGATCATTGAGGAAGAGGTGTACATTAAGCAGCCTGAAGGGTTTGATATCTTCAGCAGCGAGTCGCATGTGTGTAGGCTCAAAGAGCGTTGTATGGGCTGAAACAAGCACCCCGTGTGACACACGGATCGACGGTTACTACTGGGACTTGGATTCTTAAAGATGAGGCGGATCCGAACCTATACCGGATGGTGGTGGAGGGTAAGTTGTTGATCATTGTACTTTATGTAGATGATTTGATTTTGACGGGTGATGAACAGTTGATACTCTCATGCAAGACTGATCTTACAAAAGAGTTTGAGATGAAGGACTTGGGCCTCCTTCATTATTTCCTGGGATTCGAAATTTGGCAACGCAGTGATGGATTGTTTGTGTCTCAAGGAAAGTATGCCTGAGAGATACTGGAGAAGTACAACATGCATGGCTGCAAGCCTATTGACACTCCTCTTCCTAGTGGTTGGAAGAAAGAGGATGCTACATCGGCGGATGTAGTGGATGCCTTGTTCACCAGAACGGTTGGTGGGGTCACTCATGTACGAGTCGTACACGACCGGAACGCATGCTACGTAGTTAACCAGCTTTCACAAGATATGGTTTAGCCCTCTGACTCTTTTGGAGCGGGGAAGCATGAATTGAGATATCGAGAGGCACATCGGGATATGGACTTTTTTTAGTGCAGAACCGATCGGATGAGAGGGTGGTGTGCTTGGCACGGATGTGGGTGGGCGGGGAGCCCAATGGACGAGAAGAGCACATGCGGAGGGATTTTCGGTATCGGGTCGACGAGCGGTTTCTTGAGTACGGCGGAAGCGAGAGATCCATGGCACTCGGTTCGGCGGGCGAGTATGGCGACAAGTTTGGTCCACGCGAGGCTATATGGGTGACGAAGATCTTGGTCAGGGGTGTTGGTTCACACTTAGATCCTACTATGATTTATTGTGATAATTAGAGTTGCATTAAACTCTCGGTTAATCCGGTATTTCATGATAGATCTAAACACATTGACATCCGGTATCATCATATCAGAGATTGTGTGCAGCGGAAGATCATGTTACTTTCATACATTCCCACGGAGGATCAGGATGCTGATATCTTGATGAAGGCGCTCACCAAGAGCAAATTCGAATACCACAGAGGCAGGATAGGGGTGTCAGATAATCCTTATCTTGTTGAGAGGGAATGTTGAGATTGCAACAAGATGATGAGCTTAGTGGAAAGAAGTCGCCTTCACTAAGTGGGCCCGCAGGATATTTTTGGCGCAAAGTCTATTTTTAGACATGTCGATCATATTCTATGAGTTGCAGGATGCTATTTGTGGATGGTTGGTCAAGTTGGAAAAATAGATGGACTTCTATTTTTAGACATATTGGGCGGAATCTATTTTTAGATTGCCGGTCTAAAAATAGATATGTCAAATATTATTAGCTCTTAATAATATTTGGACTATAAACATTATCTTATTCTCTTGGAGCACTTCAGTTAAGTGCACAGATGTGGCACAGGAGCTGACAGAAGGAATTACACTATTACTGAGGGTTAAGTGGAGCTATTGCATGGTTACTTCAGTTAGAACTCATGTGACAGAGTTTGGTGGAGTTATTGAGCTAGTTGATGGAGTTGTGTTCAGTTTAACTAAGTTAAACATAGTTGAGCTAGTTGTATCTAGTCTAAATGATTGATACACTAGTGAGAGTGGTGTGAATTAATTATTAATTAATTCACTAATTATTAACTCATTAATCAACTAAAGAATACATCAGTTAACTTCAGTGCATGGACAGTTTCAGTGGAGACCAGTGAAGAGATAGGTGAAAGAGCAGTGTGACTATCAGTTGTGACTATACTAGTGCATGAGTTTGCACCACACATTGATGGAGATTCCAATGAGGATTGCGCAGTGCATACCAGGTGGATTCGAGTTCATTCAGAGCCAATATTCAGCAGGGATTGCACAGTAGAGGCAGACTAACAGGTGGCAGAGATTGGAGCATGTGTTTTGCTAGATCGGACCTGATTAGTGTGTAGCAATTGGAGATTGTAATGAGAGCTTGTGAGGAGCTTTGTATGATGATTGTTACATGATCTCTATGACATATAATATACAGATAGTTGGGGGCTTTCAGCGTTAAGCTTTCCCATGAAATACTATGTTCATATGTGTGAATGTTTATGGTTTTAATGTGCGCATGCGATTGTTTTTATTTCTGCAATTAATGATCAATGGTAGAAGAGATTCTGTATTGTGCATGAAGTTAAAATAGTGTATGATCAGGAGAATCTCGGTGAATAATATATCAGTTATTCAAATTTCTACACATTGTACTGAGAGCTTGATGTACTAATCTTTGTACGAGATTATTACATGATTCCATTGATATACATAATATATGATAGTTGGGGTTTTTAGCTTTAAGCTTTCCCGTTAAACAACTGTGTTATGTGCGATTGAATTTATTCACATGTGTTTTCAATTGAGTTCTAAATTTTCAAAAGTTTAACAGTGGAAGGATTCTGTATTTTGCAGGCAGATAAATATTGTGAGATCAGGAGGATCTGGTAATACATCAGTATTAATAAATTTATACAGAATCCAAACTAATATGGATTGGATCATTATATTGTTTTCCATCCATGTACATGCTTTCATGGTGGAAAAAGTGGATCCATTAGCTCATGGGACAATTTTTACTAGGGGGTTAGTTTGGTAAATTAGGGTTTGAAACCTTTAATAGTAGTTTGAGGCATTAAATGGATTTTTTTTGGGTGTAAAACTTTTTTGCTTTATCATAGCACCTTTTTTTCATATTATACACACAAAGAACTTTCCAAGGGCACAAGAATCGCCTCAATCGGAGTCTGTATGCAAAATTTATGCAACTTAGAAGTTGACCTTCCTGTTTTGATCGCCATAATTAGAGAGGATGCCACGTTAGATCCCATTACTCGTGGAAAATGGGATAGCCACATGATCATGATGAAGAGGAATTCAAAAGACTCAATTTTTTAACTCTAGTTAAGAGTTGAAGGAATCAATTCTAACCACTAGTAGGATATCGAGGTATGTTATAACTGGGCCACCAGAAGGAAAAGGGGGTCCATTTTTTTCAAGTGAATTTTGTTCCATAGACAATAAGAGTAGCCTAGAGGGATAGGGAGAGAGCACATAGAGATAATTTGTGTAGTGTAGTATCCCACGGGCCACAAGCCTTACTTTTATGTACTTGCAGCGATTTTCTATTCATAGAAAAAGAGCAAAGCAACCTCACTTTCCAGCTGGGTTTTCTCCCAAAAGGGTCTCCCAAGTTATATCTTGTGTCATTCATTGTTTTTTATTTTTTATTTTGTTGTTCTCTAATTTCTACATAATTATAATTTTCATGCATATGCAATAAATAGTAATTTACAGATCCAAAAATCTAAAGAGAAATAAATCCTCATAGTCTAGATTTCATATCTTTAAGTATAATATTATCAAATATGTTGTGATGGATTGTCCAGTGGAATATCCATGACAATTTACATATCATAATGGTATTAGAGCAGGTTTATTTGGGTATATTATGGATATTTGCATGGGATCTAGATCAGCTAAGCCAAAAGTCATAAAACCCCAGTCACGGGCGACAAATCTATGGATAACCTTCAAGATCCTACAGAGGAGAGGATTTCACAGATGGAAGCACAAGTTATAGATATAAGGCATAATGTGAACCTCCTCATGGTGGCCATGACCAATAAGCTCAGGATTTTCAAAGAGGATGGGGGTTTTAACACAAAGGTTCAATTATAGGGGAGATTAGGAGAACATGAAGAAACATAGAAGGAGCTAAAGAAAAGAACCCCCAAAAGATCAAATCAGTTCAAGTGTTGTTAACCATTCACAATCCCTATTCAAAATGGAAGTGAAAGTCTATATCAAGCCGTATCAAGGTGAGATCGATGCTTCGAAACTAAATCATTGGTTGAAATAATTATAAGTTTATTTTAGTGTTCATCATGTATAGGAAGAACATAAGATTTCAATTGCATGATTAAAATTAGAGGGCCATGCCCTGACCTGGTGGGAAAGCCACACAAACCTTGAGGTTGGAAGGATATCCTCTAGTGACTAAGTGGGAGGACTTTAAAAGCCTCATAAAGTCACAAATTCACCCTATCGGGTATGTAGAGGACCAGTGAATCTGGTGTCACTACTTTAGGAAGAAGTAGGGGTGGAGTGTACAGGAGTCAACCACATAATTTAGAAACATGACCATAGTGATGGGTATCTCCCCAAAAAATCTAGATGTACTCTTGAAGTATCTATGGGGTCTACATAACCATCTATCGAAGTAAGTGATGTTTTTCAAGACCCGATCGGTGGACAAGGCTTGTGTACAGGCACAGTATCTGGAGAACATAGGCTAGAATAAAGGGAAATAAAGTGGATCAAAGCAAAAGGAGTGTTGGGATGCTTGTATGGAGGGGTAAAAGATAAAAATATATAAGCCACAACACATTAGCGAAAATATCTAAGCAACCACAAAAACCATTATAACATTAACGATCATATAGATGAGAAGTGCTAGAAGTTGCATCCAGAGCTTAACCCAAAGAACAAAAAGAAATATGCAAAGAAGAAGAATCCATGGCCACTGACTCGGGTGTGTATGAAAATATCACTTGTACATCAATTCAGTAGGAGGTAAATTTGAGCATCCTTCAACAACAAGAAGAGAAGGAAATGACCAAACTCTTCCGCATAAAGATACAAATCAAGAAGATAAAGAGTGATGCTTTGTTTGAATCAAGATCATGGGAAAAAATTATTGCAACAAATATGGTCAACAAATTGGAATTGGATGTTCATGGTCATCTGAACCCATATCCATTGGAATGGGTAAACAGGGATACAAATATCAAAATAACAAAACTGTAGAAAATTTGAATAACTGATATATTATTCACCGAGATTCTCCTGATCACACACTATTTTAGCTTCATGCATAATACAGAATCTCTTCTACCATTGATCATCACATGCGGAAATAAAATCAATTGCATGCATACATTAAAACCACAAACAATCACACATATGAACACGGTATTTAATGGGAAAGCTTAAAGCTGAAAACCCCAACTATCTGTATATTATATGTCATGGAGATCATGTAACAATCATAGTACAAAAGCTCCTCACAAGCTCTCATGCACACCCTTAATTGCTACACACTATCAAGCTAGATCTAGCAAAACACATGCTCCAATCTTTTTTCACTTGATAGCCAGCCTCTATTGCGTTTTCAATGCTATGTGATGGCTTCATTAAATAGATAAACCACCTGGCTTGTACTGCGCAATCCTCATGGGCTTCTCCACCTATCTGTGTGTTGCAAATAGCAACTGTATAGTCACAACTGACAGTTAACCTGCTCTTTCACCTATTTCTGCACTGGTCTCCATTGAAACTGTCCATGCACTAAAGTTAACTGATGCATTCTTTAGTTGATTAATGATTTTATAATTAGTGAATTAATTAATAATTAATTCACACCACTCTCACAATTGTATCAATTAGTTAAACTAAATACAAATAGCTCAACTATGTTTAGATTAGTTAAACTGAACACAACTCCATTAACTTCCTCAATCAACTCCACCAAACTCTGTCACATGAGTTCTAACTGAAGTATCCATGCAATAGCTCCACATAACCCTCAGGAATAGCGTAATTCCTTCTGTCAGCTCCTGTGCCACATCTGTGCACTTAACTGAAGTGCTCCAAGAGAATAAGATAATGTTTAGAGTCTAAATATTATTAAGAGCTAATAATATTCGACATATCTATTTTTAGACTGGAAATCTAAAAATAGATTCCGCCCGATATGTCTAAAAATAGAAGTCCATCTATTTTTTCCGACTTGACCAACCATCCACAAATAGCATCCTGCAACTCATAGAACATGATCCATATGTCTAAAAATATACATAGTCTAAAAATAGACTTTGCGCCAAAAATAGCCTGCGGGCCCACTTAGTGAAGGCGACTCCTTTCCACTAAGCTCATCATCTTGTTGCAATCTCAACAAAAACGGTACAAAATTAGACTTGCTATTAGTGATAATTTTATTGATGAAGTAGAATTAGATGTAGTTCATATTGATGTATGTGGAGTGGTGTTTGGAAATCCCTACATGTACATGCGGGATGCAACCTTCATGTGGAGAGCCAACTAGGACTGACTCGTAAAGGATGGAAAATCATTCACCATCAACGTGCAGAAAGTCAAGTCAAAATTTTATTGATAAGTGCCAACGAAGCCAAGAAATTGATCAGTTCAAGCAAGAAGTATGTTTTATTATTTTTAAGATAAAATCGGTTTGTAAAGAGTCAATAAGAGCAAAGGTATCCCTCGATGGGCATACTAAGAAATAGAAACAACAATTGGAAGAGTTCCTACGTGCATATAGGGACGTGTTCAAGGATCCTAAAGGAATTCCACCTAAGAGGAAAGTGGAGCATGAGATTTAGCTATTGTCGAACTCCCCATTGCCAAACATTGGGTTGTACAGGTAGTCTATTATAGAAGCAAATGAGGTGAAGAAATATTTGCAACAACTAGAATGGGGTGTCATTTGATCAAGTACAACAGCATGTGGGTCACTTATCAACATTGCACCAAAGAAGGATGTGACTTGATGAATGTGTATAGATTACAAGTCATTGAACAAAATTGTGCTCAATAATAGGTACCCCTTCCCAAAATATATGATCTATTGGATAAAATGTAGCAAGTGAAATACTTCACCAAGCTGGACTTAAAATCTAGATATCACTAGGTTTGAGTCATAGAAGAAGATACTTGGGAGACCACCTTCAAAACTAGGAAAGGATTGTATGAGTGGTTGGTCATTTCATTCGACCAATGTAATGCGCCAGTTATATTTATGAGGTTAATGAATGATATACTGCACCCTTTTATAGATTCATTGGTTATTTTCTATTTGGATGATATATTGTTATACAATGCTACCTAGGAGGAGCATACCTCACATTTGACACAGGTGTTAGAGACACTAAAGAAGCACAAGATGCTAACAAATCTCAAGAATTTTGAGTTTTCACATCAGTGTTTGGTGTATCTGGGGTATGTGATAGGTAGAGGAGAACTGAAGATAGATCCTACCAAGATGGAGGCCATTGTGAAATTGTCGGTGCTTAATAATTTTTCTGAGGTCAGGAGTTTCGATGGGGTGGCAAAGTACTTGAGGAAATTCATAGCCTCATTTTCAACATTAGCAGCACCACTCCATGCCATAATATCAAGTGGAAAGAGTTTCTAGTGGGGAAAGGGTCAGTAGAGGGCCTTTGAAAAGCTAAAGAAGAAGATTATTCAAGCACCATTTTTGGCATTATAGAACTTGCAGTAGCCCTTCGAAGCGGAGAAAGATGTGAGTGGGTATGTTGTGGGAGTGGTATTGATACAGGGAGGAAGGCTTGTATACTACCATTATGAAGTATTTCATGAGGAAGTTCTTAACTAATTTACCTACGATAAGGATATTTATGCCCTAGTGAAAGATGTGAAGAAATGGAAACATTATCTAATTGGAAAGGAGATAGTATTCCATATAGGTCACTAGCCACTATAGTACCTGTAGGCATAGAGTAAGCTATAACAGACCAAGCATTAGAAGTGGATGTGGTTTCTACAAATTTTTCATTTAGTGAACAAATACAATAAGGGTAGCACAAACAAGTTGGCCAACATGCTTTCAAAGCCACCCACATCAAATATCACAACTTCATCCTTGAAGTCTTCATCCTCTTATTATGCCTCTTTATATGCATCATGAGTGAATGGCATGTCATTCACCCATTATGCATACAAAGAGGCATATTCAGAGGATGAATACTTCAAGGAGGTGTTTTAGCAATTACAGAGCCAGAGTCATGTGCAAGATGGTGACAACACTTTTGACTACCATCTCCAGGATGGGTTACCATACAGGCTAGATAAGTTATCTATTCCTAGGGTGAGTGGTTGCAATTGATTAGAGAGGTTCATACCTTCAAGGTTGCAGAGCGCTTTGGTATATGGAAAACAATGGCCAACTTGTATAAGTGTGTGTATTGGCCCAAGATGCAAGAGCAGGTAACTAGGTTCAAAAGATGATGCATGCTTTATTGTACCAACAATCATAGTAATAGGAAACAAGGTCCATATCATCCCTTTCCTGTACCTACTTGTCCTCGGAAAGAATTTCCATGGAATTTTTGGGAGTTTTACCAACAACTAGGAAGGGATGTAACTACTTGTTCATGGTAGTTGATAGGTTCAACAAGATGTGTGTTTTGATGTGTTGTAAAAAGACCATTAGTGGGAAAGAAGCAACAAACTTGTTCTTTGGATAGGTCTAGGTGCAATTTGGGATACCAATGAGCATCATTTCAGACAAGGACATAATATTTATTAGTGCATTCTAGACTACATTGTGGGAGAAGATGGACACGAAGTAAAAGAGGTCTACAAAATTCCATCCACAAATATATGGGCAGACAGAAGTAGTCAGCAAGACTTTGGTGTAGCTTTTAAGGGGTTACAATCATAAGTATCTAAAGACCTGGGATGAAAATTTGGTATAATACAACACTCTTATAACAAATAAGTCCACGCTTCTAATGGTATGTCCCCATTTGAAACTTGTTTTGGATATGTGCCACCTTCACCTTTAGATATTGCATATGGGCAACAAGGAGTGAGGGAGAATCTTACAGGGGATGCCTTAAGGGAGGAAATAATTATTGAGAAGATCTGAAAATACCATATCCATGTACAAAATACATGGAGAAATCACAGGTAAAATACAAGGCTAGGCATGATAAACATAGAACACAGAAGTAGTTTAAGGTGGGAGACATATTATGGTTACAACTGAACAAGGAGAGGCTGCAGGGTCCTGGTAAGAAAATCAAGGCTCTATGTGATGCTCCCTTTGACATACTGGAAAAGGTGGGATAATGCATGTAGGATCAGTCTACCCTCACATGTGTGCATTTTCTCAATTGTGAATGTGGAGAATCTAAAACTCTATGAACCTTCTATGCTAGATCACGAAAAGGAATAAGTCCTACCTTCTATAGAGGATTTGGCACTAGATGCTCAGGAAAAGTTGACAAAAGACATAGTTTTATAGAAGAGGACCAGAACTACAAGATAGCAGTAGCATGACCTTTGGTAGAGTTGGATGAAAAGATGATCTCCAAGCAAAGCTAAATGGTACACTTCAGAGAAGGTGTAGGAAAATTTTCGTCAACTCATTTAGTAGAAGCTTTTGAGGACGAAAATCCTCCCAAAATGGGGAAATGTGATATGTATTGAATCATTATATTTTTTTTCATCCCTCTCGATGCTTTCAAAGTGGAAAAAGTGAAGGAATCAATTCACATGACCATTTTTACCATCGGGATCAAGTTTCGAAAATCGAGGTCTGAAATCTTCCAGGAGTAGTTCGAGGCATTAAACGAAATTTTTTGGGGGTAAAAATTTGCCACTTTTTCACGCACTTTTATTATATTCTACACATAAAGGCTTTTTAAACGGTGCAATAATAAATTCATTAAGAGTATATATGCAAAATTTATGTCACTTGGAAGTTGACCTTCCTATTTTGACCATCATAATTCGAGAGGATGCCACGTAAGCCCCATTGCCCATGGAAAAGGCACTAGCCACATGATCATGATGAAGAGGAATTTGAAAGACTCAATGTTGTAACTCTAGTTAATAGTTGAAGGAGTCAAACCTAACTACTAGTATGCCATTGGGTTGTGTTATAGCCGGGCCACTAAGAGGAAAAGGGGTTCCATTCTTTTCAAGTGCATTTCTTTTCCATAGACGAGAAAAGTAGCTAAGAGGAATAGGGAGAGACAAATAGAGAGTATTTTTGCACTGCAGTAGCCCACGGGCTAGATGGCTTACATCTTTGTACTTGCAAGCATTATCTATTCAGAGAAAGAGTGTAGAGCGTCCTCACCTTCCAGTTGGGTTTTATCCTAGAAGGGTTTCTTAAGTTATATCCTATGTCAATTATGGTTTGTGAGATTTTATTTCTCTTTTCTCTATTTTTTTCATAATTATAATTTGCATGCATACACAATAAACAATAATTTACAGATCCATAAATCTAAAGAGAAATAAACCCTCATAGTGCTGATTTCATGTTTTTAAGTATAATTTTATTTGATCTATTATGAAAAATTGTCTAGTGGAATATCCACGACAATTTACATATCACAAACAGTATTAAAATAAATCGAAACTTTGAAAATCTCCTTTTATTTGTCAATGTTGTCCTCCAAAAGTGTTGGTGGTAACTTATATTACGTGGTATGTGATGGAAGATATTTAGATGGGTGTGGAAATATTTTTTGTGATGGCCCATCTAATATTCAACAAAAATTATTTTACTTATTATTAATAAATTTATGAAATTAATTAGCTTAAACTAAAAAAAAAAATTAGCTCATGCTTTACTTTTGGGATGTGGAGAAATTTCCCTATTATGTCAAGGGTTTTTCTATAAGATCATGACTTATAGTGTTCTTAATATCACTTTTAATGCATGTGTGTATATAATCTCTCATGAATATTTGTAGGTACATATGCCAACTACCCTTCATTATTATATTTATTACTTACCAATTTCCTAATGGGCCTTACTCAATGAATATGTTCATATTACATTAATTTATGAGTTTACACCAACTATTTAATGGGACATGCTTCATCAGTATGGTCACATTGCATTAATTATCCTCCTCAGGTACATAGCATTATATTAATTATCCTCCCTAACTATGTTGCATCATTCCTAGAGGTAAGTTTATCCAACAACACAATTGTAAAATATCTGAGGGCATGATATTGCATATTATAAGGGGTGTATAATATATTAAAAAGTATCATTACAAATAGCATATTAAAAAGCACATTGTTTGATATTGTAGATTTCATTCTATACAAGAGCCGCCTAATGTTGTAGGGTCATGGGTGTATCTAGGTTGCTAATTTGAATCATCAAACAATCGTTCTGGAAATTTGATCTAATTTCCTATTTTTATTGTTGAGGATGAAGTTGTGAGGGTGATTATTTACCCACATATTATTGTGTAATTCACTATCTCTTTCTCCATTTTAATTTTTCTCAATGAGGGAGTGTAGTCTATGTCTATTGTGATAATAGCAACACTAGAGCATTCCAGTACAAAATTGATGATTTATATACCTTTATCACAATCTTGTGTAGTTGGTTTGTGTATTAAATTAAACAAATTATTGCATATGATAATATGAGTCATCATTATTACATGTCTTAACAGGATTGTACCACTTGTTGATATATTTATACTTCTTATATTGGAACTTACTCATATAGATATTGATTTTGTTTATGAAGGTGGTTTGTCAAACTATAAAAATTTGGGTAAACTATGATGAGCATGTTTCTTCTTATATTTCTTGTCACCGCAAACTATACTACACTATTAATCATATTGGACACCAAAATGATCTGTGTGTTGCTTAGACTTGGGCTTCTACTTAATCCATTGTGTGAATCTATGGGTGTCTCCAAATGTTTTCATAATTATGAACTCCAACTCCTAATTGATGGACTAGTGTAAATTGTTTTACTACTTGAGGACTCTATTCATTTACTCATCCATAGTGTTCAAAGAATCCATGAAGGTATGGAACTTATCTAGGTACTTGTTGAAAATTTGGTCATGATACTAACATGGTTGTTTTCCTTTAATGTATTGGTCTTTGTGATATTTCAATAGGTAATACTTGTCATGCATCATAAGTATAAGGTTGCCACATGGAGTGTTTGGATCAACATTCTCTTCACATTTTGATAGTGATATTCCTGCCAATATTTGGTAGAAGATATATATTCGTGGTCACAAGGTTTATATTCTCTACAATATTGTGGTTCTTTGCATCAAATCATGTATATAAGAGGTTATCTAATTCACTGAGATCCATCATGTCAATCTTCCCTTCAAACAATAAGATTTTGTGGTTGATATTGACCTTGAAGGCATTCCAATTTGCATATGAACTTGAAAGATATTGGTTGTATGCAAAAGATAAGGTGTAGGATGACATTTCCTTCAATAGATCTACAAATCGTCTCAATATTTCTTCACATTGTATCTAAAGAACTTCCATTATCATGTTATATATGATGCTTATGGCGTTAGCTATGGTTGAACCCATGGAATTTATTTTACCACCTTTGGATGTGCTAAATGTGTCAGATAACAACTTGGAGATTTTGGATCAACCTTGTGCCTTTGGTATTGAGTGTATCTAGATAGAAATTCATTTTCCTCTAACTACTAAACTTAACAGTGGTGCACAAAAATATTTGTTGTCAAGGAATTGGAGTCAAAATCAATTGGCATCATAGAGAAGCATGATGCTTGGTTTCCACTCATAATATTGTGAATAACAATCATTTATACTCACCAATATTGATATTTTTTGTCTAAGGTAGGATTAGTTCACCTTGGCGCACACTCCCTTCGACCTATGTTGAGATTATTCGAGAATGCAATCAATGTCATGTTGGCCCATTACAACCAAATTGGTAGTAATGAAGCAATCATAAGGGATAATGAACGAATGTGAACAACATCTTCATCTAAGAAAAGCAAGTTAATAGTAAAGGACAAAAATTATTTTATGATAGGTTAAGGTGCTAGAATATGCTTACAACATGTTAAGATGGATTAGATGGTGCATTAATGTTACTCAAATGATTAAGTGTGATGCACACTACATATAAAATAAGAACATGAAATAATAGAGAAACAACCACAAATAAAATAAATAAGATTGATACACATACATGAAATTGACTCCATTTTACATTTATTCCTTGCACCAACGAAATAGGCTACAAAGAATTGCATATGAAAAATCAATATGGCTTATAATTGTGAGAACAATTATGTGTGAGCTTGGTCTCATTGAATGATTACAATGTGTAAAATTATGTATACACAACATGAAGATGTACAGATAGAATTGATACATATTTGTATAAAATAAGAGATAAAACTTCCATGTAATGAGGCAATCACAAAATTAACTTAAGATGTAACAAAATATTTTTATTCCTAGAAAACAATAGATTATCTTTAAGTAAATAATTAAAAATTATTCAAATTCCAACAACTTAATCACCTTAAATGATAGATTAACTAAAATTCTCAATAATAAGATTACACATAGTCTAACTGTGAGACATTTTTGAGTTATTTCAACAATATTTTCCTCATTATTTTGTCCAAAATATGATGGGAATTTCTTGGAATTTGGTAAGTTTGAGCTCTACACATTTCAAGTTCTCAAGAGTTTTTGAGGATATTGAATCCATTTATACATTAAAAAAATCCATTTTAAACAACAAAAATACACATTCACGTGAAAAAATTTAACACTAAATTTCTATAAAAAAAATTGATACTTAGACTCCTCCATAAAATTATATTAGCAAAACTAAAAAATCTACATTGAGAATATTGATATATGGAAAGATGAATGTTAATACATGAGAAAGTCTTATTCAAGAGACGTGGATGTATGGAAAGAGCCATGTGAGGCATTTGTTAATGTAAGATCCATGGCATGTTGGAGATTAGGTGTGAGGCATAATTACACGAATGAACTACCCATTGTTGATGTTTTATATAGCAAGGGAAAGTATTCTCTTTCGGACAACAAAATATAATATATATTATATTATTTACATATATATATATAATTAATTTAAAAAATGTGTGTCTTTAATAAGACATGTTTATTAATGAAAATGTATCTTGACTATGTATATATATATAGGAGCCCTCAATTTCAATCAAAGATCAATAAATATTTTATATCTTATATTAATCTAACAATATTTACTCAATCGTAAAACTTTGTAACAACATATTTACATTTAATTCTACCTATATTTATGCAAATAATTCCATAAATTATGGTGGGCAACAATTCTTGGTAATTTTGTTTAATTACCATAATACGAAGAATGTATTGCACATTTACTTTTTACTTCTCCTAATTTTATGCAGATAATCGCATAAACTATGGAGGAACAACTTAACAAAGTCAAACACTATGTGGGTGGATTATAGCCTAATTCTAATGGAGTAAAATACAAATGTTAATGTTAGGAGAGATTTAACGTCATAGCACCAATGGGTAAATGGTTAAAAAATAGGTGTGGGGTGAATATCGACATAGATCCACTAGTGTTCATAAGAAATTAATCTAGGAGATTTAAAGGGAATCTGAGAGGATTCTCCTAGGATCAAGAAATCATCTAAGATCTACCAAGAAGTCGGACCATGATCGTGCAACTTGAAGTTGAATCAATTGGTAGCTTGGTTGAGATGAAGTGTTCCTAATTAATTAATATCATAGAATAGGGTTGACTAAGCTCTAGAAAGTAGAGTAGCAGGACCAAGATAAGGGCTCACATTTAGGCCTTGTTGGGTAGTTTCAAGAACAAAGTTGAAAGATGCTCCAGAGCCAGAGGGAGCTGAGGAGAAAGGTTTCTAGTGATGTGATTCACAGGGTGTCGATGAAAGTTGGAAGTCTTAGTGTTTGTAAACCTTAGAAGACTAGAAGTATTGGATAATAAAGCCTCGAGGTTTGCGGATAAAACCTTAGAGCTAGACCTGTATCGATGTTTCCACTAAAAGAAGAAACCTTAGCTCATGCCTGAAAGGAAAGGAAAGCAACATGTTTATGATGAGGACAATAATGAGCATTTATAGGCGCTTGATGAGATTGCAATGCTTCCTACAATAAGGCAAGGATCAAAAGGGATTTGATAATTCCCCACAATCCTCAGATTAAAAGGACCTCTTAATGAGGGTTTTAGGTACATTATGAAGGTTGCCAAGGCTCTGACAACAGATGGAAGCATCGAGAATAACAAAGAAAATTTTATGACAAGACGATTCTCCCAAGGTGGAGCACAAACTCAACTAGAGAGATTTGTGTTCAAGAGGGAGAAATGGAGAAAGACTTCTACAACCATGTTAGATGACTAAAATAGCTTCTAGTTGAGAGGGAGAAAACAGTCAGGTAGAGTGGAATGATGCATCCTATTGAAGATCCAAAGGGTCCCTCTGAATTATGAGGAGCATAAGGCTCCCAAGGATGTGGATCCAGGTCATTCTATACATGTGAAACATCCTTTATACAATCAGGAAGAGACTAAAGGGCCCATTGATCTAGTGGACCCACTTAGGGTTGTTGATCCAGAATCCAAGAAGAGGTCGACATGGCTTCAAAGTACATTGAAGGATGCAAAGGGACATGCAACTCCCCGTGGCACCCTCAGGGAAGTCAAACATTCTAAAAATTACTCATGATATGCAGCAATGATGAGTCACATCATTGATTATGAGCCATCTAACTATAAGGAGGCAACATCCCAACAAGTGTGGAAGGATGTTATGATGGAAGAGTACTAATCCATCATGAAAAATGATGTGTGGGGCGTGGTTCCAATACCAGAAGGGAATTCAGTAGTGACTTCAAAATGGATCTACAAGATCGAGCATGTTGTAGATGGCAGCATAGAAAAGTACAAGGCTAGATTTGTGGCTATAGGATTCTCCTAGAAAGAGGGAAAATATTGTAATGAAGCATTTTCCCTAGTATTACATCTATCATCTCTATTGCTTCTGTTATGGGTTGGAAATTATACCAAATGGATGTAAATACTACCTTCCTGAATGGTGTGATTGAAGAAGAAGTGTACATAGAGCAACCACAAGGTTTTTTGATACATGGGAAGTAGTCCCATGTTTATAAATTGAAGAAATATTTGTATGGGCTTAAGCAGGTACCCAAGGCATGGTATGCCAAAATGGAAAATTATTTTATGAGCTTGGGGTTTACCAAGAGTAATGCAAATACCAACCTCTACTACAAGGTTGAATATAGTTTCCCGTTGATATTGGTACCATATGTGGATGACCCGTTTCTTACATGGGATGAGAAGATCATAGATGGGTGCAAGAGGGAGCTCACTTTAGAGTTTGAAATGAAGTATCTAGGTTTAATGCACTATTTCTTGGGATTAGAAGTGTGGAAAAGACCAGATGAGATCTTCCTGAAGACAAGGGAAGTATACAGGTGAGATCCTACAAAAAATTGAGATGATGGAATGCAAGTCCATGGCCACACCTATGGTTACAAATATGAAGTTCTTGAGTTATTTTTCTTCATACTTGGTTGATCCCACAATGTATAGATATTTGATTGGATCCTTGATGTACCTAGTTAATACCAAGCTAGATATATGCTTTGCAGTGAACACATTGAGTCAGTACATGGTTGAGCATAGACATGTACATTTGGTAGTAACAAAGCGTGTATTGAGGTACATGCATGGTACAGTTGGATATGGAATCAAATATGTCTCGAACGATGAATTAAAGTTGCAAGGTTATACAGACTTTGATTGGGCAGGGAGTGTAGTAGGCAGGAAAAGCACATCGGGATGGTTCTTCAGTTTCAGATCAGGTATGATCTCATGGTTTAACAGAAAATAGTTGTCAGTGGCACTTAGTACAACAAAGGTAGAATATATAACGGCCAGTGATGCAAGTTGTGAAGTAGTATGGCTTCAGAAATGGCTTGCAGGGTTATTTGATCTAGAGTTAGAGCCAACTTTGATATATTGTGATAATCAAAGTTGTGTGAAGCTTTCATAGAATCTAGTCTTCGACGACAAGTCAAAGCATATAGAGATAAAATACCATTTCATCCAAGACATGGTACAGAGAGGAGTTTTGGAACTCCAATACATATCCACAGATGGGAAAACAACAAGGCATTCTCACCAAGCCTTTGTCTAAAGTGAAGTTTGAATACTTAAGAGACAAGCTTAGAATGATGCGGGATATTCACCCTCTTTGGGAGGGAGTTGTGATGTTTCACGTACAATGGGAAGATACTCTCCCTCTAACTAAGGGTTTCCTAGATCAATAATGTGAAGTGACTGGGAGTATTGAGTAACTTAGTACAAATCTTTCCTACGCCATGTGAAGTGGCTAGGTGTGATTGGGACTACTAAGAGAGGAGAAACAACATAGATACTTGCAACGTAGTCTTGATACTATGGTGGTAGTCCTACCCATACCATGTGAAGTGGTTGGGTGTGACTGGGATTACTAGAGGAGAACATCATGGAGGAATACCTTCCTCGCTAAGAGAGGGTGTTGATGTTTTTTATAGTAGCAGAAGGTATTCCCTTCAGGACAAAAATGTATAATATATATTATATTATGTATAACACACACACACACACACACACACACACACACACACACACACACACACATATATATATATATATATATATATATATATATATATATATATATAGATTGAGGTCCTCAATTGTAATCAGAAATCAATAAACATCTCATATATCTTATATCAATCTAATACTATTTAGCTAATCGTGAAGACAAAATTATGGTTGAGAATTTTTCAAGTGTTTAATTATTGATCATAAACCAATAATTACCAAGATTTGAAAATAAGAAAGAAATCAACACCCATATATGAAATTAGGATAAAACCTAATGAAAGTACACACCTAGTCACACTTCTCTTGAAAATGGTGCGTTACAGACCAAAACCAAATTAAGTCACTTATTATGTAAATCTTGAGCCTTTATCATTGGTTTGGACAAAGTATTTTCAATTGTAACTCTCATTTTCATTATTGTAAAAAAAATTAAGTTAAAAGCATGACAAAATTTCTATATTATAATGAGCCTTCCGAGAAAAAAAAAAGTTCTTACTACCATGGGTATAACAATTATGTTTTCAATATCTAAATATGCAGATATACTCAATATGTAGAATCAAGGTTAACATGGCCCAGATAAAATTGTAAAATTATATATATATATATATATATATATATATATATAAGATGTTTTATTTATTTTTTAATATAAATAAGTAATGTATGTATGAAAATTATATATAAATTGATATAATTAAATTAAAATTGAGAATGATATACTCAAGGTTAACATGGCCAACTTATTTTGTAAAATTATGTATATATATATATATATATATATATATATATATATATATATATATATATAGAGAGAGAGAGAGAGAGAGAGAGAGAGAGTTTCATTGTTAACATTGGCTAAAAACACTTAAAAGTTGGGATCGAGTACCCGATCATTATTGGATGGCTATGTATCTAGTATGGTGTGCTCTCAACATTCAATGCCCCACTCAAGCTTCTCAAGATGCTTCTCTATCTCAAAAATAGAAAGGGTGAGCCACAAGAACTTATCATTCCAGTGTCCTAGTATGGAAGAAACCATTGTGTCATATCCTTTTTATCATATCTTTTTGATTATCTAGAGTGGTTAAATTGGGATAGAGAATCATTGAGTTGTGTCATGCTCGTAATATAAGAGTTACCCTAAAAAACTCTATAAGTTGGTAAAAGGGTGCCACATCTAGCTCTACCTTCTAAACATGCACAAAAATTTACACATGTAAAATGTCACAGATTATAGAGTTTTCCTATAAAGAAATAATTTACATGGCATCATTTTTCTTCTTTCAAATGAGAAAAAATACTTCAATTATGAGTAGTTACAATGTTTCATGGAAATTAATGATTGAAGACAGATTATCTCCTACGATAGTTGCCTTCCAAGATATGGAAGTAGGGAAGAGTTGGCCACATAATTTAGTGACCTAATATTAAGAAGAGTTGGTGTATGAACAATACTACAAAAGGTGTTTTAGGCTTTAAGGTTTCCCCCAAAGTGGACACTTAGGCTAAGGAATGCCATGAATGGTAAATCTATTAATAAGAGACAAACCTCAAGAATGAGGGATGAGGAAAAAAGGGCTTTTGGGTTTTAATGAAATATCTCCAAAGGCCTATAGTCCAAGGTCATTTTATTATATATGAGGCACCAAAATTTATTCAATTATACATTTAATAAAATCTTATGTCAAAATAATGTGTAGGCATCAACAAGTTTGTACTTCTTAAAGGCCCTTGCCTTATTTCATTTCTAGTTCTTCCATTGAGTTTTAAGAGATTGCAGATAAAGATTTATGAGTAGAGAATCAACAATATTTCTTTGATTTTATAAATAATCAATATGTTTGTCAATTAGGTTTATCATAGGTGGTTGGTAGGAATTATTGTTATCCCCACCACCCAAATTCAATTCATGTAGTTGACATGTTAAGCTCATTTCGAGTATATTGTTGTAAATGCTTTGAGCCTTAGTGTTGAATAACCTCAATCCCTAAAGAATATCTTACCCTTGCCTTTGGGCTAGAGGGTGGGGTGCTTGGTTTAGGTTGTTCAACTAATATTTAGGATTTATATCTAAACAATGCACCTAATTTCAAGCATGGGCATTGAAATGTCCTATGGAGTATTGATGTCTACTTTTAAAAAATCTCAAAAAAATATAAAATTGTCCTAGATATTTACTCCATGCAATAGGGAAGGAAACTACCATAGGCACAATTATTAAAGGATAAATGAGATTTGAAAGCTTCTCTTTTCTAAGCAAGATAGGATTTTTTCACATACTTCCATCCAATAATATGAGGAACACATGTTTATTTCATCTTTACATGATCCAAAGTGACAACAAGTTTGAAAATTGAGACCTATCTAAGATTTCTCACCTAGGAAATATCTTCAAATAATTTTTTAAAAACACCTTTGGGCTTCATTTCTTCCCAACTCCATGATCATAACCCATTTGGTAAAATGTACCTAGGCTTGGGCGTGTAACTTAATAATTCTTGTTTTGGCCCAATATATGAAAGTAGGACATAAGTTCCAATTAAATATGCGAAAGTTTTTTTTATATATTTACGTTGGCCTAAAAAAATATATGTATTGGTTTCTTGGATCACTAGTAAGGACTAGTAGAAGGGACCCAATGAAAGGAATAATGTGCATGGGTGGCTACTAACTTTCATACATATCTCAAATTTGGTGGCAAGATCCATGGGCTCTATTATTACATATATTTCACCACCTATTGGATAACCATATCCTATACATCAGTTGGCAAGGCCTAAAAGGAAAATTGAATAGCAAGAGCTTGTATGTAGGGCTAGGTTGTATTAGTCATACCCTTCCTTGTTCAAGAAGCCAAGTAGGTCTAAAGCATTGAAATCTTTACCTTTATCATTGAGTATTATTCCATTGGATTATGAAATCAAACACATCATGAAAAAACAAGTGGAAATCCATTTTATTCTCCATAAAGACCTAATTTTCTATTACAGTAAGGAAGGTGTCATTCGAAAAGTGACCATTTATTAAATTTGTCCACTCCCTACTTTTGGATAGGACTTCCTTTATAAAACATCTTCTTTCTTGATGAGGAATGAGATAGCCCATTGTATTTTTCTATTGTGACACTTTAGAGAGTTGGGATGAATGGTGTAGGTTTTAACCCTGAAAAATTAATCATTGCAAATAGATTCTTAACAAAAGCATAAAAGATATAATGGCACACACACAAATTTACATAGAGAATTTATCCCGGAAACCCAAAACCAGGAAACCAATAAAAAATTCTCTCATTATGTTTTATGTAAAATTTATTACAATAAAATACACATCCTACAACATATGAACTACCAATCGAACCATAGTTCCATAATTGAAACTACAAAACCATGGGAAAAACCACCATGTGCCACAAAATCATTTTCAGGAAAATCATGGGCTAAAAAGGGCCAAAAAATAAACGCAAAAAACCACCCAAAAATTTCTTCAAGGGGGGTTGTTCCTCTTTCTTGTTCGTGGTGCATATAAGTTGTGCAAAGAATATAACACATACCCAACAAATGGGAACCATTTTCAAATAGGCTTGAATATCCCCATATCCTCCCATGTACATATATTCATGGAGGTAGCCCAAATCCTCAAATCAGAGAGTTTCCACAACTCCAAGACAAGATGAATGTGATGCATCTATGTTAGTTGTTATAGTTTTCTTTTATTTTTGTATCAGTGGGGTTGAACTATGAGTAAGGATCCCCATGATTACTCGTCTACTCCATATGCCCACCCTTGCCACTCTGAACAATTTGAAGGTTGGCATCACCATTTTTTTGGGCATGCAATAAGAGAACAAAGAGAAAGATGTCACACCTACCTTACTTTGGCCACATGAACATAATTACAAGTACCCTCTATTAGCTTCAACCATATATGTGTGGAGAAAGCTAGAATAAGGAAATTATGGGTGGGAACCCATTATTATAAAACAATACATTGTCTAGAATGGTTGGGGGCCACTATTTAAGGATCATGATTACTCATTTATCAATGCAAATATGATTCCCATAATCATCAATTTTCAAAACTCTTCTAGTTGTCTAGTACAATTAGTAAGATTTAGTTGTTTTAATGACTATTAATAGTATTTGTTTGACTATTATGCATATCTAACGTTTTTTTAGTATTATATGGGCCAATTCAGTTTCATAAACTTTGTTATTGTTGCAAGAAGCACCCTCCAAAAATTTTCCCACATCCAAATTCCAGAGCCTCCTTATGATCATGCAATCATTTGTTTCAAGCCATTAGTGTCATGCTTAGTCATGTTGCTGAAGTGTTCAAGTCTTACTTTGAGAATTCTAAGTGTTGAAGCAACTTTCTTTCACATGATTATATTTTCATGCCTCCATAGCAAGCTTCTTATAAGCAAGCCTAACATTCAATGTGTATCCTTGGAATTCAAGCATTGTGCACTCCTTGATGACATTATTTGCACAATACCTAATGACAGTGACTAGGCAGTCCCCAAAACTAGTGACTGTGCAATCCTTGATGACAGTGCTTGCACAATCCTCATGGATAGTGTTTGCACAGTCCTTGAAGCCAGCATTTTCACAGTTCCTTGAGATAGATACTGCACAATCCTTATGGATAGAGATATAGTGTGAGGGCATCCTCTGCAAATAGTGATTGCACACTCTTGATTGACAGTGAGAGTGTACTTCTTCAAATCATCCAATTCACTTTTGGCTCCTAATTTCCCGACATGCACTAAGTGTGCTCACTAATCTTAACCCCAATTGCACGGCTACTTTCCTTCCGTAAAGAGTCCAATCCAGAGCTCATATTTATATTCATCTTTCTCTTTCTAGCTCTGTGCACTGTTGGAATATAAGGAGCATTCTCTCACCCATGGTTGCAAATGCCCCATCATCTAAGTGAGTTACTCAATTATCGTTTTTGCTTGCGCAAGTGTCGCTTTTTCTTTATTTTTCTCTCACATGTGTCATTTTTTCTTTCTCTATAGTATAAAAGTGTCACTTTTTCCTACTTTCATTCTTGCATGTGTCGCTTATGATTTCTTTGTGTTTGCATGTGTCGCTTTCACCCCTTGCATGCATCGTTTTCGTTTGTTCTTGCATATCTTAAGATCTCTTTAGCACACCTTTAAAGGCATATCCAACACACTCTCTTGCTCCAATTGATCCTATCCATCACGAGAACAAGTTTTGGACACATTCTTAAGGCTTTTCTCACTTTTTTATTGCAGTCGACACTAGTGTCATAACGACTTGTTCCTTAACTATCGCACTTGGAAATAAGTGTTTCTTTGTGTCGTTTTGATACATTCATGTTGGATTTGAGTAATTTTCATATATTCATTGTGCGCTTGATGATATATGTGTCTATGATTATGTTCAGGACCTATTTATATGCTATGGATTTCTTATCATCTCAATGATCCAAAATTTAGTAATTTTTTAAATTCTTTTGTCCTTGCATCTTGCGCAAGTTGTAATTCACTGAAATATCACCAAGTGATGAGCACTACACACTTCAAAGTCTCAGCGATCATCACTCTACCTCCTAAAATCATGCACTATGCAATCCTAGAGGATAGTCACCTTCAACTGTGCACTACACAATCCTAGAGGATAGTCTCCTTCAACTGTGCACTGCGCAATCCTAGAGCACAATGACTCAATATCTGACTACAAGCAATGCTCAACTATGTAGTCACATTCATCAACCCTGCCTTCACTACAAACTATGAATTTATAGTGGACAATAGGTCCTCTCTAGGTCATTACAGTGCTCAACTGTGCAATCCTGGAGTCTTCTCCTCTAACACTGTGCATTATGCAATTACAATTCTTATTCTTGTTACGCTTGCTGACTTAACCTACCTACTGCGCAGTACCTTGTCTTGCCTTGCCTCTTACTGCACAGTACCTTGTCTTTCCTTACCTCATACTGCGCATTGTGCAGTTATAGTGGACAACATGGCCATCCCTTGGTCACTACAGTGCTTAATTGTGCAATTCCTAGACCCTTTCTCTCAAGCCCTTGCACATTGTCCCATCATAGTCAATATGTTACATGAGAAAAACACAGATATAATAGGTGATTATGGGATTGATGTTGTCTAGTCATGAGTGAATTTCATTTTCAGGTGATATCATTTTACCATGGTAAGATGATGTCAAGGAGGTTAGCCAGAATAGGTTACAAGAAGGACACTTGTGGAGACAAGACACAAAGATGTTATCATGCAGGAGTAAAGGAATCTTGGACCACTATAAATAAATTGCAACTCATATTGGCTTAGAAGGTTACAATGCTAATCCAAACCCTTTGGAGGATGAAGATGAAGCACATCCTAGATCAATCATCAAGAGTTGAATACAAAGCAATGGAGAAAGGCACCTCACATCAATATATTTCCATCAGGTCCCATGTCACAGTCACCAAACTATGGTCATTCAAAGAGTCAACACAAGAGTGTTGTTTGGTCCCATGTACTTTTTCCACATTATTTGTGGAATGTAATAATTTAATTTAAAAATGAGAAAATTTAAAATGTGTGGAAGCCCAAGGGTCCCACATGGAATATTAAAAGTCACTAGAAAGTTCTAAATTCATGTAGAAGCTTAAAGGTCACATAAGAATTTGAAAAGTCATATGGGATCTCCAAGAGTCATGAGGGAAGTTTAAGAGTCACAAGGGAGGTGGAGAGTCACCTCATTTGTTATAAATACACCCTCATAGCTTAAGAAAGGGACTTTTCACCTTGGCTTCTCTAGCTTGGTATAGGCGAGAATATCATTCTTTGGAGGAGAAAGCGGTGTCAACTTAACATTCCACTATTTTAGCTAGTGTTATATCATTATAATGGTGTATCTTGGTACTTTCACTTTATAATTTGAAGCTCTTGGATCTGGTGCACTTTCATGCATATGTCGTGAATGATTGTAAGACTATTATTTCATTGTTTCTGGTGTATGTTTATGTTTCTACATACAAATGAAAATGAACTATTTCGTTTGCTTTGGTATGCATCTTGTTGAATGTGAGCCATTACTTTCTTTCATGATTGTTGTTCCAATGCGAACTATTTTGCAGGTTAAATAACGATTATTTCTATGCTCTTATGTGTATTTACTAGAATAGTACTATTACTTTTCTCTTAAAGGCTCACTCTTTCTACTTTGTTCTTGGAAGAACCTTATATGAATTGCAATTGTATGCTTCACAACATCAACTTACTTGCTTATCTCAAAGTTTGTGCATAATCTCTTATGTTGATATTTGTAGCCAAGGAAAATATCTAATAATAATGGTGGTCGAGCCTATTATCCAAATGGTGTGAGGTCTAATTGGGAATTCATACTAGGGATACCCACTGTGTTGGCAGATTTCCAGCACCATCAACACACTCCATGACTTTTTTCTTGTGGAAATGGTTATTTAGTGGCCTACCTTTTTTGGTATAAAATGGCATGTATGTGTTTATTTTGATTATCTTAGTAGTTAAAGGAAACATACCACTCTTGGGAAATTAGTGTAGCTATGAATGAGGTAGACCTCATATATATGATTAGTAACAAGCAATTACAAGGACAACTCTCCTTGATTTCTTATTTTTATAAAAGTGTTAAGTTCAAGATGAACTCATGGTTATGAATAAGGAGAAAATTGTTTTCTTGTTAGGTTTTAATGGCTATTTCAATGCATTTATGCTCTTTATGTGTGTAGTTATTTGTTTAGTGTTTCATGGTTTATTGTTATCGTTATTATATCTTTATTAACTAAAGTACCTGGTTAGGAAAAATGTCGATAAGGATATATGTCTACCCATAATTGGAGTGGTGGTTGTGTAAACATAAAATATTTGTTCTCCCTTTGTTCTATTATTAAATGTGGTAAAGGCCACCCATGATCTCCTCCTATTACACATTGCCCAACTTCCATAATAACTTCTCATTTTCTAGGCTCAAGAAAATATTCTAAGGAGGTTGTTGCACCCTTTTGTTATGTTAAAGAACATCATTTCATCTCTCACCTCACTTCAATATTGAGAAGGTTTCTTCTTCTCTTAAAATTTTCATTTATTATGCTAAAGAAACTCATTTTCATCGGGCCTAAAATTGCCCAATTATTGAGAAGATTACTTCTTCTCCTACCATTTCTTGAATTTGTCATAAGCATTTGATGCTTCTTCTATTTATTTACCATCATATTTCCATTTTTTAAATAATTTATTTATAGTTTGTATCCTAACAATAAGCTCGGGATGTAACACCCAATTGTGGTCTTTGTCACGACCATACTTTTTATAATGTTCACAATGCAAGTCCTTCTTCTCTATGGCATTGGAAAATTTCTTATTTTATTTTTTCTTCATTTTTCCTTCACGTGCATTTCTTCCCTTTATTACAAAAAAGCGCATTCTATTTGTGGGTTTCATCCCATGGTTTCCTTTGATATGCATGGCCCTCTTATAGGTGTTATCAAAGGTCTTGACCTCAAAGAAAAGCATCTCCTTGTGATGTGGTTGAACAAGTCAACAATGTAATTTTTCATTCCTCTTAGACAAGTCGATATAGAATGATTGCACTTCGTTTCTAACTGGACAACATATTCTTGAACTCCTTATCCTTGTCTTTCTTTGAGATTTTTCCACTTGAATTATTGTTCTTCTTCATACCCCATAGGATATAATTGGTTCTCAGTGACTGTGTAAATTGCTATTATACAATTTGCTTCATCTTCATAAGAAATCTCTCTCAACATTGACTTTCCCAGTGAGGTAATGCATATCCCTCCATCCTTAGTGGACATAAATAAAACATTCATTATGTGTTGGTAAACCCATAACAACTAGACTTAGATATAATTTACCTCAATTAGTTAAATAGTTTATTAGGGTCCATATAACATCATAAGACCATATATCTACTTTATCTTTATTCTTAAAAGAGCTTCTAGAAGTATAATGGCCATCTTACCGATGAAAGGTTTTTTCCCTATCCATTTTCAAAAAAAATTCTTTCTCCCCTTCTATGTTATAATTTATCCCTCCTACATATTTATTCTTGTGAGACAAAGATCAAATCAAATCTTGTACTAGGATTGAAATACATTATACTTGTTACTCCATGTTATTGAATCTAAGTTTGTGTACATTGATTCCTTTCCCTCACCATCTTAGTTCAACTTCAAGCATAAATGCTAGTAATTTTTAGGAATAATGACTTCAATAATCAATTTTCAACTTTTAAGTTCAAACACAAGGAGAAAAACCCATTAAATAATGTTGGTAACAAAGAAAGTTGTTAAGTGGTGGCAGGTGGGATGGGGGTCATTCTCTATCCCAAAAGGAAGCCAATAAAACAACTTTAAATGTGGATTGAGAAGAGTATTAGCAACTAAGTTGAGGCATTAACTCTTTCCCTAGGGTTGAGGATCATTGATAAAAGTTATACTAAAAGATTCATTGTAATCAAGGACTTGGCATCAATTATCAAATAGATGTTAAGAGTTTTTTGCATTCGCTATAACCCCCTCCAAAATTTTAGACTATAAAAAATTTCAGAGCCTTCCTTGGTCTTGTTCATGGTTGTCACAAACTTTCAAGTTCATTTTATTGCTTTTCTTAAATTTTTGTGATTCCTTTCGCAAGTTAGGAAAAGTGTCATCTTTTGGCATGTTGACCGTCGTAGTAAATGTATTAGCGTGTTCTATTATTTTCGAGAGGTCATATTTGCGTAAATGATTTGTTAAAACCTTGTAAGTATACGTTGCACTCATTTCCAAAGTTCTAAGCACTGTCACACAAGTGTTGTCATGGTTGTCGTAAAGTGTATCTATGGTGTCGCACTTGTCGTAACTGGTCGTAAAGTTGTCACGGAGAGGAGAACGATTTATTTGTATGTATTGGATGATATATGTTGTTTCAGTCATCAAGTATGTTAAGGGTATGTTCATAGTCAAATTCCAACATTGTTCATATCAATCTCATTGGTCCCACACTTAGTCATTTTCTGGAAAACTTCCCGACCAAACAACTTAGCTTCTCTGGGCCTCCCCTAAGCTGCACACTGCATAGTATCAGTCCTCTGGTTGTGACCTTGCTTCTTGGCACTGTGTAGTGTGCAGTACTATTCTTCCAATACTACTCCATTGCACAATTTTTGTGACCAAGACCCAACCTTGACCTCCAGAATTTCACATTCATGGCCCCTAGCCCGGCTTGAACTACAAACTTCACAACTTCAAGACACAAGCTCATCCACTGATCCTTAGAAATGTGAACTTCGCAGTCGTCGGGCCTCCTTGACCTCCTGAACTACGAAGTAATCTTTCCCATCTCTCATCCCTACAACCTGTCCCCATTAACTTCGAAAACTGCACAATCTTGTCCCTCAACCTAGCTTGAACTGCACACTGCGAAATCTCAAGGCTCAAATTTGCCCCCTTCGTACCTAAACTGTGCATCTGCATAGTCACTAAGCCTCCTTTTCCATCCTGTCACTTTTTCAGGCTCATTTCATGGATCATAATGCATCACCTTAAGCTAGGGGTTTTCGGATTGATGGCATCCCATCATGAGTGAATTACAGGAATATGTATTCTATCTGGTCATGATGAGATGACAAAAGAGGAGAAGAAGGAGGGAAGCATGCTTAAATACACTCTTGCAGCTGAACTCATGATATTATTGACCAAGATAAAGTGAAAGGACACTATTTTGCAGCCACTATCCAAGACTTGAAATCATTGAAGGCTCCCTATCATCAAGGCATGCGGAGGAGTAAAGGAGAATTCTTTCATGAAGATACTCAACTCTCAGCAGCAACAATGGCTTGAAATTTTCATCAAGTGGTCCATGTTAGCATTTTCATGTCATGTCATGAGTCTTCATGTTGCTACATCACTATTGTATATCATGTCCATTGTAATCAAATGTATTGTAAAGTGGAAGTCCAAGGACACACATGAATGTAAAGATTCATGTAAGTTGAAAAGTCATGGGAATTCTAACAGTCATGAGGGTAGTCAAAGATTCACCCTTGGTTATATATACTTCCTCATTGTATGAGCAAAGGGCTTTTCACCTTGGCTCCACCAGCAAAGCAATAGAGTGAAAATCTAGTTCTTTTTTGGAGCAAGGAGTGGCTCCAACGCTCCACTATTGGAGCTAGTGATGTTCATTGTATATATGTGTCTTGGAACTTTTACTTAATAACATAAGCCTATCAAGGCCAACACGTTCTTCATGCATGACTTATGAATGTTTGTAAGACTATTCTGCGAATGTTTGTACTTCATGTTTTCTTTTCACATGTACCAAGGTAGTTGAATTATTTTGGTTATTTTAGTACTTATCTTGTTGAGAATGTGTTGTGATGGTTGTCCTATCCTTGTGGATTATTCCATAGGATATTACACAAATGTTTCCAATATTGTTGTGTGCGTAATTGTTGTCCCATACTTGTGGACTATTGCATAGGATATTAGACAGACCTTTATGAAATTGTTATGTGTAATGGATGTCGCATCCCTTGTGGACTACTCTGCTGGATGTTAGATGGAATCCTACGGTTCACGTGTGTCTCTTCCTGGGTGGTACTACTACCTCTCTCTTAGAGGTGCACTTTTCTCTACCTCCCCCCTTAGCAGTAGAAGAACCTTGACACACTTGCAATTCGACACTCACCAGGCACACCCCCCTTGCTTTACGGAAGTACAATTGCATCACTCTCTCTTGCTGACAGCAAGAGCCAATGCATATCTTTAAGAATAAGGCAACTGAATCTTCATTCCGGACAAGACTCCTACACCAAATGGTGTGAGGTCTAATTGGGACTTCATATTGGGGAGATCCCCTAAATGTTGGCAGGTCCATCACCATAAACATAGTCTTATCTCCAAATGATGGTAAGAGTGTAAGAACTATCAAAAGAATAAGAATGGAAACTACCAAGTTTAAAATTGTTGAGTAATTTTATATCCAAAGGGTACTCAATCAAAGGTAGACCATCTAGCCAACAAGGTTGTTCTTTTAGGCTACTATTGTATAAGAACAAAAATTGGGGATTCATTCTTCCCTATTCTTTAAGTATTAAACCTATAATTATATACTTGACCTTCATGGGGACAAATTATACATTAATTCATAAGGTTAGATTAACTACCATTTATGATGTCTAAGGAGTAGTACACTTGTTTATTAATGTGGGATTATGCACACACTTACTTTGGATATTGAGTTTTATTGCGGGTGGGATAATGGATTTCATTATAAGTTTGAAGTTTGGGGATTTTTGGTGGTTTCTAGCCCTACTTATTCTTGTTTTCACCTATATTTATTTAAATCGGGGCTTTGAATTAGACTCTAGTTCACTTGGACTACCTTTTTAGGATATTTTCCTTGTTGCACTTGGCTTTGGTTTGTGTGTACCTAATTTCATTGGCTCTATTTCAAGTGGCTTGGGTTTTGTTGGCTTTGGTTCTCTTGGCTTCAGTTTGCATGGCTCAATGTGGTGGCCTAGGTATTTGGTTTGATTTTCCTTGTTTGGTTCTTTGGTTTTGGTGTGGATATTTTTCTATTTTGGTGACTTGGATTCCTTTTCTCCTCTTGATGCCCTCTAAACCCTTTTCCCTTTATGGGACAAAAAGACTAGTCCTCTCTCAGACCTTCTACTTTGATTTTCCTTTTTTTAGTGAATGTTGGAAAGCAAAATAATCATTGGTTATGCTACATTGTAAGCTATGGGTAGGGGTAAGATGATTTTTTCAGGTGTTATCTAGTGTATTTAGTATGGATCATGAACATCCCAGAAGAATCCCACTGTGTGAGGTCATTAAAATTCATAGAGCTTGAAGAAGGTGGGAAGATTATATCACTAATAATAATACTCAATTTCTCAATTGTTTGTAGCTTGCATTCATGGGAAGAATTTAGAAATTATGAAATGTCTTTATACTAGAATCCCCACATAGTCATAACAGACAATTTGAACTCAAGTTGAGTATGCCGCTCTTCAACAATTGGTTGTTAGTCTGGTTAAAAAATACTACTTCAGCTAATTCAAATGCTAGGTTGTCATTTGGGTTTGCTTTGGAGGAGGTAAAATAATATGAGACTATGTAGCAACAATAGGACGATGTGGAAATATTGAATGTGCACTAGAAATTTCTAGCTAACATAGAAGACCAGGATGAAGCTTACAAACATCATGCTTTTATCTAGTAATAATGCATAATGTTTGCAATTTTTTTCTTAGCATGAGGAGTTTTATTCAAAATATATTATAGTAGTAGCTACCCAAAACCATCTATGCAGGATTTTTTTGTCTCTTTAGATAATATATTTCAAATTTTGGCCAATCTCCAAAAAAAATTGGACTATTATTATATATATGTATGTATTATTACTTTGTCTAGTGCAGTTGCAACAACTTTCTATTACAAAATATACATGATCTTGTTTAAAAAAAGTCATTGGTAAAAATAAAAATAAAAACTATAGATAGTTATATGACCTATAAAAATAGTAATAAGGGGCAAGCAACAAGCACTCTGAAATGCTTGCATACATCTACGAAGAAAAAAAACTAGTTAGATAGTGAATTTTTAAGAAATATCAGGGAATATGAGCATTGTATGTAAACAAAAATCAAACCACAAAAATGTTTGATGGTAATGAGAATGATTGCTTGGCCCTCCTAACAACTATTGTTAACAAAGATAAACTCCCTCTCATTCTTCCCCTCATCCCCAACTATTGCAAAGACACATTACCCTTGAAAAATAGTTTTTTCCACTTTATGAGTTACTTACTATTACATGGTGATTTTGTATGGTTTGTAGCAAGATTTTTTAGGAAAAAAATTTGGTTTTTACATTTTTCTCATTTATTGTTTGCAATGACAAATTTTTCGCAATTTTGTTGTTTTTGTTATTTTTCCATCATCAATTTCAATGTAATTATCTGTTTTTATAACAAGGAATTTGTGCAACAAAGTCACTATTTTCCTTCATGATTTCTAAAGGCTCTACATGCCCTTGTCATACCTAGGTCACTTCTTGATACCCCCATAAAATTGTAATTTGATCCATCCTAGCTTTGGAGGCTTCCATACTTACTAGGTTTTGCATGTTGCCCCAACTATTTGCATGTTTCCCCAACTAGAAACAAATGCAAATTTTAAAAAATAATCCTCAAAATTCTATATTTAGTCTTATGAGAAGTTCTAGATTTACATGGCAAAAAAATGTTCTTTAGCCATTGTAAAAACACGTCACCTCTCTAGCTTTATGGGAGAGATCTCACATCTACGTCATAACCACTTGAACTAACCCTCAAGGATCATTTGCTTATATGATGATGTTGATGATGGTTAATGTCAACTTAGAACAAATTTGGTCTGTTAGACCTGAAGAAAGGTAAGAATTAATTGGTTTGCTTTAGAATTTTATTTTTGTTCTCATAACTCTTTAAGAGAAGCATGCCTAAATCAACATATTTTTTATGAGTTAACATGTTAGGAAGGTCCGTATTGTAACAAATATTTTGAATTTTTTATTTAAAGTGGGTTTACATAGGAAATTCTAAGATAAAGTGATTTTCATCTTCAACCCTCTTAGTGTCACAAAGATGACAATTTTTTTCAACCCGCGTCATTGTAGGAATCACCCATCACCTTGTTTTACTATGGTATTTATGATTATTTGTTCTTATTTTAGATTCTTTTCTTTTCTTTTGTATGCTAGTAAAAAATGAGAGATACCTTTCATCTTCTAGATTAGGGTAAATCAACTCCTTATAATATTTTAATTTTCTTTGATCCTCTAATTCTTCATTGCACTCAAAATTCTCACTAAATTTAGATGTAATAATATTTTCAATTTTATTATTATTCTTCAAAGTGAACTCTTCCTTGATTTGCTTATGATTTAGCCAAGGCTTAGAATCTTCACACCAAACCCACTTGAGTTGTAAGTGGTTCTAACTGGAGTTTGAAGCAATCTTATGAACCCTCTTATCTTCCATGTCATCTATCTTGATTTTGTACATTAGGTACCTATTCATAGTCATGCTCTTAATGTTGGGAAGTGTGTCTTCTATAAGGAGGATAGAATAGGGTGTATTAAATTTAATTTTGAGATTACACAATATAGAACACTTTTGGATTTTCTTTATTTTCTCCAATATGAATATCTAGGATGTTGCAGCCCCAAACTTCATAACCATATAAGATAACAAGGGATAGTTTCAAGAAGGAATTTATTCTTATCCTATAAGAAAGGTCTACTAACTTACAATTGTTTTCAAAACCATAGTAAGATTTTCACCCTCCATTTATCCACTTTTCGATGCTATATTTTTGTTAAGCTTGTGATGAAGATCAATTATGACATTCGTGTGCAATCACTTCCTCCAAGCTATTATTGTCTTGAACAAAATTAGTGTAAGTGGTCTTTTTAGATTTGATTATTGTTATCTTCATTTTGTAAGTGTCAATACTCATCGCCATACTATTAATTTCCTATAAAGATCATAGGGGCTCCTTACCATGAAAATGATATCATTGGTATAAAGAAAAAGGATGATGACAATAACATGTAAATTTGGGCCAACACAAACTTCTTCTTACAAACAACCCTTTATCTTGTAAATGCATGTGTCAAAAGGGGTAGAGGACAGTTAACTCCTATATTATAGTGAATTTATTCCCACCAACCCGTGATGTTCCTAAATTTTTATTAACCTTCTCATACAACCTTATCACAACAAATCTCAACTCAAAAGGAACTTTTAACTCTTTTAATCTATTCCAAAGGCCGGTCCTATGCATTGTGTCAAATTCTTTTTTAAATCCAAGGAAACAACATAGGAGATTGGTTTTATATTACTACATTCCTTTGCAATGGTCCTAAGTATAACAAGGTGGCTCACAATTGAATAATAGCTCCTAAATCTAGCCCGACCTTTACATTTTCTTCCATAAATTTCTAGTATTATGTTGCTTTACAATTAGTTTCTAGAATAATTCCATGTAACTTGGCCAAAATGGGGTGTGTGTGTGCGCGCACACATACATATATGTATGTATGTATATTTATGAAGAAAAACATCATCAACTTTATTCATTTAGTACTTAAAAGTTCTAGTTGGTGTGAGTCTTTTCAAGATGTCTTCATTGGGCAAGGTCTGGGAAAACAATATAGGCACATCCCTTGAAAATCTTCAAAAAAAGGAGGGGCATGTGAGCTTAAACTTTAGAAATATACATTGAGAACCTATAATTCCTATATCTAGTGTAAAAATCAAGAGTTTATTTGACTTAATCTACCATTGTGGTTATTTTAAATGATGGGGAGAAAGTGTTACCCAATGTTGTGCTCCCTTCCAAATCTTGAGCTCGCCTCATCTACATGGGAAAAGATTAAATTACTTCCTTGCATCTCACAAGCTACCTTATTTAGTTTTGCAACCTCCATATTATGTTCTCTATGTTTCTATTGGATGGATTGTTGGAGAGAATATCTAGTAGTGCCCTTACATTGGGCAAAATTTGAGCTAGGATCAAATGTGTGCAATACCCTAGTTGTTTTAGTTTTTGTAGCATCATATGGTGTTCTATTCTCGAAAGTTGTTAGAGAGGCTAAGAAACACTAGGACTCCATAACCCAGAAAATGCTTCAGGAAAATCCACTGAGAGATTCCTCAATTAAGTTAATTAATCAATAGATTCAACGGATGCGCTCTGCTAGGGTTTCTAGCTCTCTCGCATTGAGGAAACCCTACCCCCCTGCAACCCTGTCAACCCTGACGGCGCCCTCCTCTGCACGCGGCCGCGCATAGCACGCAGCAATGGATCAGGATATGGGGGGAGGCGGTCCGCCTCCCCCTGCTAAAGATCAAGAAACGACAAAAGAAACTGACAAGCAAATGAAGGACTCTGTTACAGTGCAGGAAACGGTGGATAACAAGCAAACGACCTCTGATCCACAAACGGAGGTGCCGCAGGCTACGTCTTCGACCTGCAAACCAATCGCACAAGAAAGACCCAAAATAGATCTGCCCAGTCATAGGATTAATGCAAGGATCCAGTACATGAGAGATCATGCTGTCATAGGAAAATGCATAGGGTTTTGGCCAACTCAGAGAGCCCTACAAGGATGGATTGCGTCCAAATGGAAGCCTAAGGGGCACGTGAGCCTGCAACTGGGCCCAAAAGGCTTCTTCACTGCTGATTTCAACTGCATCGAGGACAGAAATAGGGTTATGGATGGTGGCCCCTATTTCTTCAACTCAGCAGGGTTATACCTTCGCAACTGGGTCGAAAGGTTCAACCCAAACCAAGAAAACTTCAACTGGGCCCCAGTTTGGATTCGACTCTATTCGTTGCCTCTGGAATATTGGGATGAGGAATCTCTGCAAGCGATTGGATCAGGCTTGGGAGAATTCATAAAAGTAGCAGAAGAAACAAAGCTTCGAAGATACACCTCCTACGCTCGAATCTGTGTGTATATGCAGCTGGACAGGGCTCTTCCAGATGTGGTAAGTCTGTTTCATGATGATTACGAATGGATTCAACCATTGGATTATGAACATGTGCCTTTTCGTTGCAGAAGATGTCACGCTCATGGGCATCTCTTCAGAGACTGCCCTCTTATTGCCCAATCTAAGAGTCAAAGTGCTGAAGACAAAAAAGATAAGGATGGGTTCACCAAGGTCTCATCCAGGAGAAGGAATAACAAGAAAGTTACCCAATCCGGCCCTAAACCTAGCTCTTCCAATTCTGCTCCCTCCACGAGCAACAGTTTTGCAGCCCTTGCCCAGTCTGATGCCCTGAATGAAGAATCTCCTGCTGCGCCCCCCCCTCGACCCAGCCTGATCCCCCCTCTTCTCCTATCAATCCCTCTGTCGCAGATCCCGCTCAAGGTACCTTGCCTTCTAGCTCTCTCCCAGACGGTGGCCCCTCTTCCAAGCAGAAGCAAGTTACCTGGAACCCCCATACTATGGACCTCGAAGCTCATTCTATTCACCCTGATCTGCATAGTAAAGACCTACAGGAAAGCTCGCAGACCTATCTTATGGATGAGGATTCGGAAAGCTTCGATGTAGGGAACCTGGATCTATTCGGTCTGGAAGATGCTTGCCGAAAGAAAGAATTCGACAAGATCCAGCCCCATCAAATCGAGTCCCTGGAGGTAGTCCTTACCAAAGCTCATCAGCACAAAAAATTGGGGGTACAGCCAGGCAGCCATTGGGACAGCCTGAAGGTGTTGAAGGAAAATAAAAAGCGAGGTAGAAAACCAGAATGGCAGCGCACCATCCAGATAGGGGCGATGCTGGTGGAATCAGGGAGATATCCCAAGTTGACGTGGTTTTTCAAACCACTTAATAGCAGTTCTCCATGAAGTTAGTCTCATGGAATGTAAGAGGGCTCAATGCCCCTGGAAAGGTCCGAATGATAAAATCCATGATTCAGAAGGAAGGACCTCAAATCCTCTTCCTCCAGGAAACTAAATGCAACAGTAATCTGCTAGGTACCATTCTGTCAAAAGCTTGGCCTAGCAGCAGTTCAGTAGCAGTAGACGCCTCTGGATCCTCCAGAGGTCTAGCCATTGCCTGGGACACTCGCACCATGCAGCTCCATGACTTTCATGCAGGGCACAATCTCATTCAAGCCACTTTTCACCCTATAGGCACTAACATACATGGACATCTGTCCAATGTCTACTTTCCTCAAGAGCAGAATAGCAAGGTTGCACTCTTGGATACCATAGCGCACCTCAACACTAACAGATCCCACCCTCTTTGGATTGTTGGTGGCGATTTCAATATGATCCTCAGATCGGATGAGAAAACTGGAGGACGCTCCAGATCAGACCTGGAAAGCAGTGATTTCAAGAACTTCATCAATAACAACTGGCTTATTGACCTTCCCTTCTCCAACGACATCTTCACCTGGAGCAACAGACGCGTGGGAGGGCAGCAGATCGCTTCAAAGTTGGACAGATTCCTAATCTCAGATAATGCTATTCACATGGGGGGAGACATCACAAGCTCAATCCTGCCCTTTGCTGGTTCGGATCACTGGCCTATTCTACTACAGTGGCAAAATATAGGGTCCCAGCTAAAGAAACCTTTCAGATTCGAAGCTTTTTGGTTGACCCATCCTTCCTTCAAGGATCTAATACAAACTGCTTGGAGAAACTTTCAACCACCTAAGGGTTCAAAAATGTACCAGTTCCAGCAAAAACTAAAATTCCTTAAAGGACAAATCAAGCACTGGAATCGGTCCACCTTTGGCAACATCTTCGAGGAAAAGAAGACTCTTGAGCAACAGATGCATGAGGTGCAACAAGAAATTATCTCCAAGGGACGAACAGAGGAACTCGCCACCAAGGAGTCTAATCTTCAAAGTCAGCTTGAGGAACGATACAAACAGGAAGAGATCCTTTGGAAGCAGAAATATAGAATCTGATGGTTGAAGGAGGGAGAAAGGAATACCAAGTTCTTCCACGCCTCCACCATACAACGCAGGATGCAAAATAGGATTAGCCACATAATCAACCAGCAAGGGGAAAAGATGGAGAAACATGAGGAAATGGAGAAGGAACTGATTGACTACTTCAGGGGCATACAACAAGAGCCTCAAATAAATAGACAACCTGCTATCAATCAGATCACACAGCTCATCCCCAAATTGGTCACAGCTGAGCATAACCAAATGCTTCTTCGACCAGTCTCCCCCCAAGAAGTGGATGAGGCTATGGCGCAGTTCAAGGATGGTAAAGCCCCGGGGCCCGATGGTTTTACCTCTAATTTCTTCCATCATTTTTGGGACCTCATTAAATCTGAAGTTTGGCAGTTGGTTGAGGAGTCAAGAGCCATGCACTGGATTCTGCCCTCTCTCAACACCACCTTCATTGCGCTTGTTCCCAAGGAGGACCAACCCAGCAGACCAGATAAATTCAGGCCTATTGCTCTTTGCAATGTTATATACAAACTCATCTCTAAAGTCATCGCTAACAGGCTCAAGCCACTCCTTCCGCTCCTCATCTCTCCGGAGCAGACGGGATATGTTGAAGGGCGCCAAATTCTGGACGGCATAATTTTAACTCATGAAATTATGCACTCTCTAAAAGTTTGCAGAAAGCCAGGTATGCTTCTCAAGATTGATCTTTCCAAAGCATTTGATAAACTAAACTGGAGTTATATTCAACAGATCTTAAATGCTTTTGGCTTTGATCAGATGTGGATCAGATGGATTATGAGTCTCATTTCCTCCCCCTCCTTCTCCATTCTTGTCAATGGGGTTCCTTCCCCTCCTTTTCATCCCTCTCGCGGAATTAGGTAGGGGGACCCTCTCTCCCCCTTCCTCTTTGTCCTCATGGTTGAAGGCCTTGGGCGTTTAATTCATAAAGAAGTCCAGGCTCATAAGTTACGTGGCATCTCCCTCCATGGCGCCCCTGTCACCACCCACCAGCAATTTGTGGATGACAACATGCTCTTTGGTCACCCTTCTGTTCAGGAAGCTCGCTCCTTCAATGACATCCTTCACCTGTTCTCTCTTGCCTCTGGTCTCACCATCAATGAATCTAAATCCCAGGTATTCTTCTTCAACACTCCCCCCCTCACTCAAACCAACATTGCCTGAATCCTTGGATTCTCTATTGCTTCTCTTCCTGATAAATATCTGGGCGCTCCCCTCATTGACTCAGCCATCAGGAACTCCTCCTGGGTCAAGCTCCTGGACCAATTGGAAGCCAGACTTGCCTCCTGGACTTACAGAGCTCTAAACTTACCCAGCAGGCTCATTCTTATCAAAGTTGTGCTCCAATCTATTCCCCTTTACCTCTTCTCTGTCCTTGCTACTCCTAAGTGGGTTCTCAAGCAAATCAGAGCTTTGCAACGGAACTTTCTTTGGGGTTCCTCTGGCCGAAATCGGAAGTGGGCTCTTGTGAGCTGGGACACGGTCTGCTCTCCCAAGGAATCCGGAGGACTCAATCTCCGAGATCCCAGTCATAGTAATGAGGTCATGGCTGCCCGTATTTGGTGGAATTGGTTATCCAAACCTCACACTCCTTGGGCCAAACTCTGGACTACTAAATATGCCAATAGCAGACCTTCGGCTGATCTGATCAGAATGGTTCCTAGCCAAACTGGCTCCCTTATTTGGAATGCGGCCAAACAGCACTATCAGCTCATTCAGCAAAATTGCTTCTGGGAAATTCGCAATGGCAGCTCTGCGAGATTCTGGTACGACTCTTGGCAGTAAACCCCGCCTCTCATTGAAATCCTCCCTAGCATCAACATGGGAGGTAATAACACGGATCAGGATGCTAAGGTCTGTCAGCAATGGACAGCCAATAACAACAATGATTTCAGACAATGGAAGCCTCCTCAGATAATAGCACCTCACGCGCATGATCTTGATCTGGACACTCTCAGCAACGAGCTTCACAGGCGGCAAATCAGACGATCAGAGAATCATGACATTCTTAGGTGGGGCTACTCTACCAAAGGAATGTACACTACAAAAGAAGCTTACTCTCTTTTGCATCCAACGCCTCTCCCCCGTGATATTCTTTGGGCTTTGATCTGGAACAAGCTCACTTGGTCCAAGATCTCCACGTTCCTATGGCTTCTCAGCCACAAAAGAATCCTCACGTGGGACAATCTCGTCAAACGAGGTTTCACTGGGCCTTCCCAATGCCCCAATTTCCTGCAAAATGTGGAAACTATCCAGCATCTCCTCTTGCTTTGCCCTCTGGCTAACTCCTTCTGGGAAAAATGCAGCTTTCGCTGCCAGAAGAACAAACCCACCGGGGACATCACCATGATTCTTCGCTCCTGGCCTCGAAGCCCCTACTCTTCACCCCTCCTCAATGCCCTCTGGATTCTTCTTCCTGGTCTTGTTTTTTGGTCTCTGTGGAAAGAGCGGAATAAACGCATCTTTAAAAATCAAATCACTCCCCTCGACCCTCTCTGGATCTCTTTCTGCTCTAACCTTCAGGAATCCCTAGCTCTCCGCTCCTGGAATGAAGAAGACTTCCCTAAAACCCCCAAAGAAATCTCCATCTGGCAAAATTGGAATCTTCAAATCGCGTTCCGTCCTTCCCTCAACTTCCGCTCTCCTCCTGATCCACCCTTGCATTGGTCCCCTCCTCTGGATGGTGTTTACAAACTCAATTTCGATGGCGCCTCCAAAGGGAATCCTGGTCCAGCTGGCTTTGGAGGAATAGTCAGAAATTCCAAAGGCGAAACTCAATTCATCTTTTATGGCTCCATTGGATGGGACACCAATAACTCTGCTGAACTGGAAGGACTATGGCAAGGCCTTTGTCTCACTCATCATTATCACCTCTTTCCTATCATTACTGAGGGGGACTCTCAAGTTCTCATCAATGCTTCCCAGAGGCTTCTTTGGGGCACTAATTCAGAGAAAGTGTCTCACAGTTGGCGTCTTGAAGCCAGAATCAACAGGTTAAGCAAGTGGCTCATGCATCACAGGGCGATTTCATTCAAGCACGTAAAGAGGGAAGGCAATAAAGTCGCTGACCTCTTGGCCAATCTTGGAACAGACAGCACTAGCAATATCATTCATGGCTCCCTCAACTATATCCATGATGAAGCAATGTTACAGAACTGCACTATGTTGGTCCACCAAGACCAACCCACGCCGGATCCGGCTGTTTAATGCTCCGGAGGGGGAGCGCCACCCCGCGCAATTCCCCATGGAAATGACCTGGGCAGCCCACATGGCTCCCGGCATATGCAATAACTCTGCTCTTAATGCCATCACTCGCGCAACGGGCATTAACCTTGGTTTGCTCAAACCGGCGGAGATTATGGCGGTGCTGCAAGATATGGTGGTTCAGTCGCAGGATACTGACGAAGCCTCTGGTTCAGTGATTTCGCCCACCCCGCTGCTCGGAATTTGCACTTCTGGCTCGCTCGAGGCCAGCGTGAAAACGTCCACAGGGCGGCGCTGCTCTTTGCAGGCCTGCATCGAACCGGTACCAGGTATTCATTTCACTCAGAGCTCGCACTGTCTATATAATTTTCTGTCCAGGGGTGGCGCGGACCTGCGTGGTGAGCCTCTGCGTGATTTCTCCGCTTCTCCTGACATTTTCCGACTCGCTCAGCCCTCTGCTCATTTTACTGCTCCCCTGGATCTTACTGTCTCTCCTCTCGTTCCTGCTCACCTTTGTCATTCCCCTTCTGAAATGCCACGTCTTCGTGAGAGAATGAGGGCTCGACGAGGCCCCAGCCGGGGTCACAGTCGCCCTCTTCCCAGCACCTTCTCCTCTGATGAGACTCCGGACCCTTCTCAGAATCTGCGCGGTGGCAGAGGTCGTGGACGTCGACGTGCTGGGGATGTGGTTTCAGCTTCCTTGGCTAACGCCTCGCCTCCTCCCTCCCAGGCTCACGACTATGGCGACAGCTCCTCCCGGGCTGTCCCTCCTGCCCCTCTTCGGCCCACCATTAGACAGACCTCGCAGCATGCGGAGCTCAAATTCCATCCCACTGCCTCCAATTCTGTCCTCACGGCCCTCATTTCACTCACTCTGCGGGAGGAAATACCCAACCACCCTGCTCCTAGTCTAGCCTCCGCGCTCCTCTCTCCGAGTTCTGGACCCATAAACGCAGCTGCTGCACCGGTCATCTCCCCTCACTGTCCATAGGAGCAGCAGAAAAACAAGGAAGCGCCCTCGGGTGGCATGGACACGAGCGACTCTGGCAAGGAGGACAGCAGAGAGTTTTATGGTTGCAGAATCATTGAGGAACCACCGTCGCCAACTCATGGCTAGCTTCAACACTGCTCTCCAGGTTTTTTGGTTCAGTTTCATAGATAATGCTAGTTTTTGTTGTTGGGCCGACCAGCTGAATCAGTGGTCTCTGAACTATCGCTTTTATTTCTATGTTTATTCAGTTTCTATGCTTTTCAAACCGGTTTCCCTCACGAGGGCGGTTAAGACTCGATGTTTAATAGGACTGGTTTCCCAATATGGGCAGTCTAGGCACTCTGTGAACAGCTTGACTTTTAAACACAGTGCTCAGGCTTTCATAGCTGACACTGTGTCTGTTTTGTACTAGTAACCTTATACATAATAGAATTAGTTACACTTAGAAAAAAAAAAAAAAATTAATTAATCAATAATTAATTTTTTCCCAATTCTAACTTCGGGAAAATGATTAATTAATAGGAATTAATTGAGGAAGGTGAGATTTCTCTAGAAACTTACATAGATCGACTAGGAAATAATATCATCCATTGATTAAGATTTAATCTTGGCCACTGGATTCCCAAAATGAGATTGTAAGAAGAAGTCGATGGGTAGATGGAAGAACACACTTGAGATCGATTTCCTTGGGCAGTTCGACTTTCTAGAGAGTAGCAATAGTTTGTCGAAAGGTTTCGAGCAAGAGAGGGGATGCAGATACAAAGAGGAGTAGAGATAGTGCATCCAGAGGAATTTTTCCAGTTCCAGAGACTAGCTTGCAGAGAGGAAGAAATAGCCACAAAGAGTTGACACAAGGGTTGCGTAGAAGTCTCTAAAGGGCAATTCAATTTTGCTGGAGAGAAGCTCGTTTTCATTTCCACAGGCTGGGAAGATTTTCTGGAGTGTGAGATAGGAAATTTATCAGTCAACAACACACAAGACGGATTGAGTAGCAATTGTTCCAGGCTGTGCCTATTATAATTATGCGCTAGGGTGATGTAGGGTCTGCGCATGCTAGTTTGGACGGCTCACTTGGAGCTCGCATTCAGAGCCTAGATTGTTTGTGGGGTGAGGAAAATTCCTCATAATATTTTTCCAGTATTTTCTCCATAGGATTTCCAAATTTCGGCATCCAGTTGTACTTATAATTTCTCATTGTTGCTTAATAATAAAACCCTTTGTTGTTGCACTGGTTTTCCCACATTGGGTTTTTTCTGATGACATTTGTCCAAAAATAACGATGATATATTTTTGTATGTGTGCCAATATTTTCTTAGTTTCCAATTTATCTTCCGCAGTATTTTTTATCTGTGAATATTGCAATGTGATTAATTTATTGTTGTCTTAGCAATAAACTGCTAAATTAATTAACAGTTAGAATAATTAATTCCAGTTTCTACATTAGAATTTTAGTGGTGAAATTTTCACATGGTTTCAAAGCTATTTTGATCAGAAAAGGAGCAACTGGAATTTTTTTTTAAGGGTTACACATTGCTTAGCTAGGCAGTGCAAATTGTTGGGCAGATCTATTTTTCAATGCAAGGTTGCAGAAAAATTCGCCTTGTGAGATTGAGTGATTCTAGTAGGTAGAGAGAGTAGCAGTAGCTCAAATTTTTGTTGATAAAATTCCTTGTTTGGGCACGGGAGGGTTTTTGCAGTAGCAGAATCAACGTCATGTGGAAGAGAAAGTGCACACACAAAGGGAATTTCTCTCAGAGGGTTTTGAGTTTAAAAATCCATATTTCCAGTTGCAGTCGATAGTAGTTGAAAGCATATTTTCTCACTCCAGAAGGGAGTGTGAATAACATATTTAGCATCCAAGCAAGTGAAATATGGATATTCCTAGTCCATTTTCAAAAATGGCCACAGTTGAGATTAGATATTAGTATAGGTTGGAGGGAGCCTCCAACTATGTCATATGTAAGGCTAGGATGTCCTTCCTACTAGATGAATTCAACTTGAATACCTATGCAGATAATGTTGTGGCAGTACTGACCGATGCAGAATAGCTGAAAGAGTACAAGAAATATATGGCCACGGTGAAGTGGATGATCCTGGATGGAGTCTAGGACTATATAGTTTCACATATATTTGGTAAGAACACTACCAAGGAGATGTGGGATGCTCTCGCTCAGCTATATCATAATCCTTTCGAGTAGCAGAAGATGTTCCTGGAGGAGAAGCTAAGAAACCTCAAGATGAATAAGGGTAAAGACATTAATCCTTTTCTCACCATAATTCACAAAGTTTGGGATCAACTTGTAGTTGTTAGGGAGGCGCCTCAAACTACAAATCTTGTGTGTTTGACCCTGAACAATATCTCTAAGGAGTGGGAAATATTCATCTAAGGCATTTTCAAACAAGATACATTACCAGGGTGGGACAGGATGTGGTCATACCTGCAGCAGAGAGAGATGACGAGCCCTTGTGAAGACCTCCATTAGCGAAAGCAACAATAAGGGTTCAAAGATGAGAAGGAGGAAGAGAATGTGGCCCTTGCATCAAAGGGTCTTAATCAAGAATAGGGGGAGAACAAGAAAAAGAAGGACCTATATAAGGTCAAGTGCTTCAGGTGTGGTGAGTTTTTCCACTACATTACTCATTTTCCTCAAAGGAATAAGGACAAGTAGGAGAAGTAAGACCAGCCAATAACATCCACAGAGATAGACAAATTGTCCTCCAGGTTGGAGGAAGATTTCTCCATGTTTGCAACTATACCTCCAGGAGGGAGGTGGGGCGATATGGATATATAGTCCTAGAGCAGTGCATAGGTTTGGGAAAGGTCTATTGAGGTGTATTCCTCATGGATCATTACCTTTCTACAAGATTCCACAGTATTCAGTAGCGTGATGGATCAGTGTCAGCTGATGCAGTGAAATTTCAGAATCATAGTTGCAGACTAGTAGCAGTCAGTTGCTAAGGAGTGTAAAGTAGTGTTAGAAGAAGTGCAGGGTGGCACAATGCACAGTCAACAACAACGCAGATTATTTAGTGGGCATTGCAGTGGTTAGTAGCAGTCATATGCTCAAGATACAAATGCAGCACAAAGATAGTTGATTTAGTATTTCAAATGCTTCTCAGCTGCAGTAGTTGCAACAGCAACAACAACATATGAGAGGGAGTTTCAATGAAAATGCAGAGTTGGCAACAATATAGCAGTGTCGGAAAAAACATACATGCAACATCAAAGTTTCATAGTAGTTGGTGGGCAATTGTAGACAGTCACAGTGGCCAGACATCAACAGTGTACAATGCAAACATAGGGTGTTAATGTTGTGTAACGAGCTCCAAAAATAGAAGAAAAGAGATATCAACGCCTTAGAAATAAGCCACTTTGAGGGGGCAACCTCCAATACATTACATTAATGAACAATTCTTGGATGATACAAATTACAAAACCTCCTTTCTATATATAGGAGTCCATGGGGCCATAATGTAATCCTAGTGGGGCCACAATGTAATCCTAGCTGACCTAACAATAATAATTTAAGCTGGGCACAATAATAACAATATGGGGGTTACAAGGGTACAATAATAACAATAAGGGGGTTACACTAACAACAATAAAGGACTATACTAGTAATATAGGGACCTAACATGCCCTCTCCTTCAAAAAAGTGATGTCCTCAATGCTTGAGTAGCTCTGGGTGCTTCTGTATAAAATTCTCATCCTCCCATGTAGAATCTTCAGTGGGTAAGTTCTTCCACTTGATGAGATACTCTGAAATTGATCGATTCCGTAGCTGTCGAGTTCTTGTTTCCATGACCACTTCAGGTTCCAATATGGATTTTCCTTCCTCATCAAGTTCTGGCAATATTGTTTGAACTGGAAGATTTTCACCTATAACCTTGTTTAAGCATGAAACATGGAAAACTGGATGTACTCGCGAAGAAGCAGGAAGCTCCAATTTGTATGCCATAGTACCAATCTTTTGCAACACCTTGTAAGGACCATAGTACTTTGGCGATAATTTATTATCCTTCTTAGCTTGCTTGAGGGAAATTTGTTTGTATGGTTGTAGCCGTAAAAATACCCAGTCTCCTACATAAAAAATTCTCTCACTGCGATGTTGATCTGCCTGTTGTTTCATTCGATTTTGTGCCAAATTCATGTTATCCTTTAAGAGCTGGAGAACTTCTTGTTGATGCTCGATGTGATCTTCCACTGCTTGAACCTTCAAATTTTCTCTTAAAGATGATGTGATGGACGGTGGATGATATCCATAAACTGCCATAAATGGGGTCATTTTTGCTGCAGTATGGAAGGAAGTGTTATACCACCATTCAGCGAGAGGTAACCACTTGACCCATTGTGTTTGTTTTTCAGATACAAAACAATGAAGATATCCTTCCAAAAATTTATTTACTATCTCAGTTTGACCATCAGATTGAGGATGATAAGATGAGCTATGAGCTAATTGAGTACCCAAACAAGAAAATAACTTCGTCCAAAAATTTCCAGTAAAAATGGGATCTTTGTCGCTCACAATAACCCTTGGGTTTCCATGTAACTTTTGAATTGTGTCCATAAATGTAGTAGCAACTGTAATTGCTTTAAATGGATGAGATAATGCACAAAATTGTGCATACTTAGTAAGTATATCAACTACCACTATGATGACACTCTTTCCTTCGGACTTAGGTAAACCTGTGATAAAATCCATTGAAATCTCCTCCCAACGTTGACTTGGAATGGATAAAGGTTGTAGAAGTCCTGGGGTCTTAATTGTCTCAACTTTATTCTGCTAGCAAACCAAACATTCCACCACAAACTTTTGAATATCAGATTTAAGGCCATCCCAAAATAATTCTTTCTTCACCCTGTGGTAAGTCTTTAAAAATCTTTAGTTTCCTCCTAAAGGAGAAGTGTGCAATTACAAAAGAATCTTTTGTTTTAGTTGGGAATTCTTACAAATATATAAGTGATCTTTGTACCATAAAGAATCATTTTTCCAACTAAATGTATCAGATGTACTAGGATCTTGCTGCAACTTTTGAATGAGTGTCCACACTTCTTCGTCCTTCTTCCATTCATCTCTTGCTTCGGTTATCCAATCTGGTTGGATAATAGAAATGGCACAAAGCAATGCTTCCACCTCTTCATTATTTCTTGAGAGTGCATCTCCAACAACATTAAGCTTTCCTTTTTTGTAGATTATTTCAAAGTCATAACCCAACATCTTTGTGACCCATTTTTGCTGCTCTTCTGAAGATAGTCTTTGTTCCAAAAAGTGTTTAAGACTATCATGATCAGTTTTTACCTTTAAGTGTCTTCCCATTAGGTAAGTTCGCCATTTCTTTAGTGCATGCAGTATTGCTAACATTTCCTTCTCATAAATAGGTTTCTGTAAATACTTTCCTTTGATTGGACGACTTTCAAAAGCAACGGGTCTTCCTTCCTGCATTAAAACTGCACCAATTCCATTTCCTGAGGCATCACATTCCAAAATAAAGGTTTTTGTGAAGTCTGGCGTAGCTAAGACCAGTGCTAGGCACATTGCCTCTTTAAGATGTTCAAAGGCATTAGTTGCTTTAGGAGTCCATGAAAATGCATCTTTCTTCAATAATGTTGTTAGAGGTGCTGCTATTCTCCCATAATTCTTAACAAACTTGCGATAATACCCTGTTAACCCGAGAAATCCTCGCAACTGCTTTATGGTTGTGGAGACTTTCCATTCCTTAATGGCTTTAATTTTGTTAGGGTCTACTTTAACACCCTCGTGAGATACAATATGACCCAGATATTCCACCTCTTGTACTCCAACGAAACATTTGGACTTTTTTGCATATAATTGTTTCTCCTGCAATAGTTTGAGCACCCTGCCAACATGTTCAACATGATCCTTCCAAGACCTGCTGTAGATTAGTATATCATCAAAAAATACTAGCACAAATTTTCTAAGGAAGGGTTTGAAAATGGAATTCATCAACCCTTGAAATGTAGAAGGTGCATTGGTAAGACCAAAAGGCATGACCAGAAATTCATAATGACCCTCATGAATTCGAAATGTTGTTTTTGGAATATCTTCAGTCTTCATTCTAATTTGATGATATCCTGAACGAAGATCCAACTTGGTAAAATAAATTTCTCCATGTAATTCATCCAATAATTCATCAATCACAAGAATGGGAAATTTCTCTTTAATGGTGAGCTTATTGAGCTCCCTATAATCCGGACACATTCGCCATGATCCATCCTTCTTGTGTACCAATACTACAGGAGCAGAGAAAGAACTTTGACTAGGTTGAATTATACCGCCTCTAACATTTCTGCAATCATACGTTCAATTTCGCTCTTTTGGAAGTAAGGATATCTATAAGGCCTGATGTTTGGAGGAACACTTCCTGGAATCAAATGAATAGCATGATCATGATCACGAATAGGTGGGAGTCCTTTTGGAGTTTCAAACACCTTGGAATGATTGTCCAAGACTTATTGGAGATCTGCAGAAATAGATGATTTTGATGTCACAACTTCTAGTGAGCATAATTATGCAATTACGCCTCGTTGTTCTTTCTTTAGAAGCTTTGTCATGACATTAGAGCTTATTCTCCTTCTTGGCTTCCCTTCAATACCCCGTAATTCGACTTCCTTTCCTTCTGAAAAAAATTTCAAGAAAAGTTCTTGAAAATTAAAAGCTACCGTCCCCAAAGATTGTAACCATTGTACTCTTAGTACAACATCAGCACCTCCCATAGGAATGGAAAGCATTGGACTAGTCAATACATATTCCCCCATGGTTAGCTTGATATTATGGCATTTTCGAGAGCAATTTATAGTTCCTCCATTTGGAACCATCACTTGACATTCTGGTGTTGGGTATAGGAAACAATTTAATTCCTTGGCTACCTTACAATGAATAAAATTATGGGTGCTACCTGAATCAATCAACACTATCACCTTTTTCTTCTTGATTTGTCCTTGTATCTTGAGAGTTTGAGGAGTGGTAATTCCTGCCAGTGCATTACACGATATGGTCGGATTCATTTCTTCCTCTTCTAGGGTTGGTTCCTGGTGTATATCATCTTCTTTTTCATTTTCTTCTTCCTCTTCACAATCTATGTAAAATAATTTCTTCTCAGCACACTTATGACCTTTAGTGTATTTTCTATCACAACTGTAGCAAAGCCCTTTTGCTCTTTTTCTTCCAATTGTTGTGGTGTCAACCTTGTAGGTTGTGGAAATCTAGGCGTAGCAACACTTCCTTCTTTATAGAATTGAGTGGTAGGCTTCCTTGTCGCCATAATTTTACATTCAACTTTTCTTGCCAACCTGAATGCCTTCTCCAATGAATCAGGTTTCAAAACGCGAACTTCATGTTGGATGTTATCCTTTAAAGTGCCTATGAAGAGATCAATCCTGTGTTCCTCTGGAATATCAGTTACCCTTATATTCAATTTTTGGAAGTCCTCGATGTGCTGCCCCACTAAACCCTTTTGTTTGAGATTTATCAATTGGCTAAAGAAGGTGTTGCTCTTTGTATCCTCATAATGTGCTATCATTTCATCCGTAAAAATTGACCAAGTGACAATTTTTTTACGGGAGCAAAGCCATTGATACCATACAAATGTATTTTGTTCTAAATGTAAAGTTGCAATGCGTACCTTTTGTGTGTTTTGCACATTATGGAGATCAAAATATTGCTCCATCTGTAGTATCCATGTTACAGGATCCTTTCCATCAAACTTCCTCATATCCATTTTTGGAATATTGTGGTTCTTCCCACCAACATTAGAGTTTATGAAATCACGATTAACATTTATTTTGTTCTCATCATGAGTTTCCTCTACTATCTTTTCATCATTAGGAAACATTTCTTGTATCAACTTTGTCAAACCTTCCATGTCTGCTTTTAGATCATTCTTCATGTTTTCCATTTTAGCTTCCATGTCATCCATCTTAGATTCCATGCCAGCTTCCATGCCATCTATCTTAGATTCCACGCCTTTCTTCAAACCATCCAAATTATTCTTCAAACCATCCATCTTCGCTTCCACGCCTTTCTTCAAAACTTCCATTTCATTTTTTGCTGCTCTTTGCGAGAGCGAAATTTGCTACACTTTCTCTTGTAATTTTGATACATCATGTTGCAATTCTTCATCTTCATGAGTCATAGTAGAGCCTTCTGAAGGCTTAATGGGTGTTGAATTATTTTTATGGGGAATTTTTTAGAACCCAATACTAATATCTATTCTACAATACACCCTTGTAATCAATTCATGCAATTCAGGCAAAAAAAAAAAAAAAAAAAAAAAACCTTTTTCTTGCTTTATGAGCCCATATTGAAAATGATCATTCCCCAGATTGTGGCTCTTCAATATCTGAAATTTGGCACTGAGGTATCCCTCTGAATTATCTTTCGAATGCCACAGTTCTGACCTGATTTGGATTCGCAGAGTCAACTTTATGTCCAATATCTCACAATGACCTAATTATGGACTAGTTTAGTAGATCGAACTTCTACGAATTGCCACGTGTCACTGTTTCATCCTTCGGCTCTGAAATTGATAGAAAAGAAACTACAGTCCATGTGATTGTGACCACTTTTTACGACACTCCAATCCGATGCTCGGAGAGAGAGTTATGAAGCTTTTCCCACGATCACCTCTTTGAGATGAAATTTAGGAACCTGAAAAAGCACTACCTTCCACAGAACATATCTCTGAAAATATTGCGAACCAAGCTCTGAAATTTTGCAACGAGTTTCCTCGGGATTTCAGCTTCGCACCCTAAAAATTTTAGTTTCTGAACCTTCGTAGAAAAAAAGTTATAGCAAATGCCACGATGACATGTTTAGATTAAATTGAGGAGCCCGCAAAAACCTAACTTCCATAGATCATATCCCCGAAAAATATTGCGAACCAAGATTTGAAATTTTTACATGAAGTTCCTTAGGATTTCTTTGCACATTGGTTTGTGTTTTAGCTTCTGAACCTTCGTAGTAAAAAACATTAGAGAAAAAATTCTATGATGACCTGTTTGAAGCAGCAAAACCCTAGAATCCAAAGTTCTGATACCAAATGTTATGAAACTAACTCCCAAAATGGAAGAAAAGAGAGATCAATGCCTTAGAAATTAGCCACTTCGAGGTCAACCTCCAATACATTACATTAATATCAATTCTTGGATGATACAAATTACAAAACCCTTTCTATATATATAGGAGTCCCTGGGGCCATAATGTATCCTAGTGGGGCCACAATGTAATCCTAGCCGACCTAACAATAATAATTTAAGGGCACAATAATAACAATATGGGGGTTACAGGGGTACAATAATAACAATAAGGGGTTTACACTAACAACAATAAGGGACTATACTAGTAATATAGGGACCTAACAGTGTTATTGCAGTTCAGCACTAGAACACCTTCCTCGCTAAGAGGGAATGTTAGTTTTTGTAGCATCCTGTGGTGTTCTAGTCTTGATAGTTGTTATATAGGATAAGAAAGACTAGGGCCCCATAACCTAGAAAAGGTTTAAGAAAAATCCACCTAGAGATGCCTTAATTAAGTTATTTAATTAGTAATTAATTTTTTACTAAGTATAACTTAGGGAAAATGATTAATTAATAGGAATTAATTGAGGAAGGTGAAATTTATCTAAAAAATCACACGGATTGACTAGGAAATAATCTCAACTAATCTTGGTCGTTGGAGTCCCATACTGATATTATAAGAATAAGTCAATGGGTAAATGCTTGAGATTGATTTCCTTTGGTAGTTTGACTTTCCGGAGAGCAACAACAATTTTTTAGAAGAGTGGGATCCAGAGAGGGGATGCAGAGACAGTGAGTCTGGAGGAAGTTTTCCAGTTCCAGATAGTAGGTTGCAGAGAGGAAGAAATAGCCATAGACAGGCTGACGAAAGGGCTGCGTAGAAGTTTCTAGAGGGAAATTTTATTTTGTTGGATAGAAGCTCGTTTTAAGTTCCAGAGGCCGAGAATATTTTCCAGAGTGTCAGAGTGGTTGTTTATTTTTTAGCCGCAGACAAGATGGCTTGAGTAGTAGTGGTTCCAGGCAATGTGTATTCCAGTTATGCGTTAGGGTGACACAAGGTCTGTGCAGGCCAATTTGGAAGAATCACTTGGAGCTGGCAGTTAGAGCCCGAATTGCTTGTGGTTTGATAAAAACTCCTCATATATTTTTTCTAGTATTTTTTTCTGTAGGATTTCCAAATTTCGACGTCCAATTGTACTCAGATTTTTTCACTATTTCTCAATAATAAAAACCCTCAATTGTTGTATCGATTTTCCCACATTGGGTTTTTCCAAGGACTTTTGTGCAAAAATAACAGTGTTATATTTTTGTGTGTGTGCTAGTATTTTTTAAGTTTCCAGTTTATCTTTCACAATAATTTTTATTTGTGAAGATTGTAATGTGATTAATTTGTTGTTGTTGTAGTAATAAAATGCTAAATTAATTAACATTTAGAAGAATTGATTTCAGTTATTGCAATATAATTTCAGTGGTGAAAATTTCACAAGTTTTTTTATCTATTCCATTATAATCCTTGAGTCAAAGGATGTTATTTTCCAAATCCATTGAAAGAGTTGAGAAAATGCCTTGGATTTTTATATGGTTTTTAGTTTGGATTCATTTGCTTCTTTGAAAACTGATTGTACCTAAGGGAAGGTGAATGATGCCCCTTGCTCTAGTAGGGTTTAGATTCCCGTTGGATGCCTTTCACAAAATCAATGTGCATTTATGAAATCAATGTTTAAATATGGTTTAAAGTAGGGTATACTCTTCTAGTTCATTATTAGAGAAGACAATTCCTATCTAGCATTGGATATTTAAACCTATGAATAATTGCCAATGGGATGGGATTTTCACATGTAAAATACGACTGCAATCCTAATTTTTTAGATTTCCCACATGATATGTATAGGGAAGAGTATGTATCTCTAGCTTCAAACCAATTATTCTAGGCTTCTTCCAAAGTGTTTTTTCCTAAAGTGGAACTTTTCCCAACTAGCTTTTAGCACTCAATACCTCTTTGGTGAGGTGGAAAGAAATTTGTAGAGGGTAAATCGTGTCTTTTAGTTTCGTGTATAAAAAACCCTATGTTTGGTTCCTCCTTCCCTTGTTTAAGGATATCATCCCATGTAAGACCTCTATTATGGAAGGTCATCCAAGTGAAGAGCTTAAATTTTAGAGATGTAACTAGTTTCCATATTCCTTACCGCCACCGAGGGAGATCTCATTTCTCTCCTCTTATGAGGATATGGATTGATATCCTGGTTTTGTTCTAGTGATCCTACTTCTAAGTTTTTTTTTTTTCCAAACTAGAGTGTCTTGTTCCTTTGTGAGGGCGATTCCATGGGAGACAAATCTTTGTTTATATCGAGTCTAAGAGAGGGAATCATGTCCTTTTAAATGTAAATCCACTATTATTTTCAAGCCTACTGACTAGTGGGCTCTTAATCACATTGTGTAAGCATCCACAAAGTAGATGGAGTTGAATTTATTCAACTCACTATTCATATATGTGGGGTTGGGATCCCTAAAAAAGATATACCTATGATGGCATCTTAATATTTAAAATTCGTCCAACCTATTCATTAGTTTGTATAAAAATTTAAAATGGGGCAACCTTACATGGGATGGATAAATGGCATGAATGTTACACAATCTCTTCAGGCTTTAAAATGCACCTTTTTCTCTCAATGCAATTGAGGACTTGTTACTTGATTATAAAAATATTATGTAAACTTGAATTGGGGATACATGAGAACACATTGTTACGTAAACTTGACATGGGGATACAGGAGAACACATTGTTACGTAAAATAGACTTAGGGATACAGGAGAACACATTATTACATAAACTTGACTTGGGGATACAGTCAAAGTTGACTAGCCTAACAATAGTGGTTTTGGGCCTATGTTTTTTTGGCTGTCAATGGTAATTTGCTTGTGGAATGCATGTGATGGAGCCTTTAAAAGGCTTGAAAGAATTCAATGTAATGTGCCTAAGGAGATGAGCAGTGAAGGCTTATCCAGGTTTTTGGCCAATGGATCTAATGGAATTCCATTAGGTTGAGTTTTTCTAGGAGTTGGGTTTTTCCAATGGTAAAAATTATATGTTCATGTTTTTATATTGTTGCTGGTTAATTTTATTTATTCTCTCATTCATTTTTTATTATGTCTATCGTAAATTCTAACATGTAGTATCAAAGCTAAATATTGGCTTAAGAGGGGCGCCTGTGTTGCCAAGGGTTTATAGAGCCTGATGAATCAAGCAACATGAAGGATATCATCGTTGTTAGAAGATATGGGCGCATTACTACTGTAGGCTCAAAGTCATTTAATCGAATAGCAAGAATCAGAGACAAAAATAAACATAATGGATAGTTTATTAATAAGAGAGTTGGTGCAAGATCCCACCAGAGATCCCGAGAGAAATGAAGAAATTATGCCCAAGTTGCTCAGAGAAGACCAAAACGATATGGACAGTGGACCCGCATCGGAGCTAAGAAATGTCAACCGCTTACAACCTCGAACCAGTGGGATGATGTTCAATGAGGTACCCACGGAAGGTTGATTGTGCACGCATAAAGATGAGGATAAAACACTAAAAGGAGTTGGAAGATGCCATCTATGATATGATGGAAGGACACCTCTCAATGCAACCAAGGTCCACAACAAAAATAAATCGCTAACCAAGGAGGTAGCTTGTGGATGCCAATGCAACAGTTCGTTAGGGTGAATGTTTGGCACGAGAAATTTTTCATGGGCGTGACAACTTCCCAGAAAGGAGAGTTATTGCGGAGATGGCTATAGCAACAAAAGAACGACTATCGACGGGAAAGGGAGGTGGAATTAATGAATGATTCAGACCTTTTATTTTTAGATAATAATTACATTTGGTGTGTGGATTCTGCATTGTTCAGGGATATGAAATCCCCACAAATACTCGCATTTTGATTAAAGCTTTGGGAAATTGAAAAGAACCTGAAATCATGGGGGGAGGTTGTTCAAAGTTTCAAGACTAAGAAGCTCGTAATTGAAGCATAAATTGGTTTTACCCATAAAACTTACGCAGTTTTTTGTGGCTTTTGCTTGGAGCAAGAAGGAGAGGATGCCCCAGACAACAACAACAACAGGGAACGTTCATTATAGAGCTTGTTGTGGCTCAAGTTTCCATTATTTCAAGTGGAGGCTTCCCTTGAATGGGATTAATTGTGACCGATATGTGTTCTATGTAGTGTATGGGTAGCTCATAGACCACCGGGCTGGATTTGATGATGGTCACATGGTTTTGTGTGGTGTTGCTGGTGGTCGGGTTAGTGTTTGAATGTAATGAGTTTCCCAAGTGTGGATGGAAGAGTCGTGATGGAAAATAGGATGTGAGTGCATGTATAAATTGATACAATTAGCCCGAGTGCCGAGGGGTCTCATGGTCATTGTAAGGAGAAAGATTTTGCTTGGAGGCATCAAGACTGTGGCTCATGGTCATTGTAAGGAGAAAGATTTTGCTTGGAGGCATCAACACTGTGGCATTGGGTATGAGATCTGTTAGAAATTCCCAAACCATTGCTTGTGATATATTTAAATTAGTACAATGTGCACGGTTGAGAAGCAAGTAGCTCTCGAGATTAGACAAGAGGAAAGTGAAAGCGTCGAGTGAGATAATGGTTGCTTAAACACCAAAATAACAAGAGATAAAAAAACAAACAAAAAATTTACAATGGAGTAAAAAAAAAAAAAAATCATGCAAATGGGCATATTATTGTAAGACCCAGTAAGGCATGCGTACTTCTAGGAAATTATCGACTAGCAATTGCACCACATGTTGCAAAGGAAACGCAGTAAGGTTCTGGTATAGGAAAGAATAACATATAAAAAAGAAGAGGTAGTAGGAACTTTCTCGGTTCCAACCAATCCTCCTGAATAAGGGGTGGAGAATTATGTTTACTGGACCTCAAATCAAAATATCCATATTGGGTAATTGATGTGGAACAACTTCTTTGTTATTAATTGCATGTAAGATGTGTTTTTTTCATAATGGATGAGACATTTTGGCCAAAGTACTCAAGACCTCTATATGACGAAATCCACATGTTTTTTTTTTTTTTTTTTACGTGAAGGATGCACTTGGTTTTTATGACGAAGTTGGGTAGACTTCACCCTTCCACAAAATTATTTTCTTCTATCACATTCGTAATGTTGAATTCCTCTGATACTACTCCTAGAACCCTAATTCTGCTCTACAGCTAGAATTATTTAATGGAATAAAAACTTATCACTGTACTTCATAAGAGACTACTAAGAAGCTTAAGTATGGTAAATCCACCTTCACCTGTCATTTGAACATAGGGCATAGAGTTATCTTAATCATCAATTTTATGGCTAAGAGATATTTGGGCCCTTTTTAACCCTTGGGAATGATTAATTAATCTCAGTTCAGATAATTTATATAAATAAATTATCTACAATTATATTTCCATAATTCCTCTTTGAACGACCAATATTCCACTTATTTGGAACTTTTCACCTCATTCATAATAACAAACATCAAGAAGACCCAAAAGTAAGAAGAAAAAAATCAGCTCATAATGAGGGAATCTAGCGACATTCCACTTCTTTGGAACTTTTCACCTCAGTCAGAATAACAAACATCAAGAAGACCCAAAAGTAAGAAGAAAAGATTAGCTGATAATTAGGGAATCTAGCGACTTCTTTTAAAGATCATTTATTTTTCCATCAAATAAAAAGCAACAATCAAATTTTGTAGTGACAAGAATGGGAACAAATTTTAAATGTAACAACTCCCTCCCCTAGTACATTTTTGTTTTGAAATGAAATTATTTTCCCGATCTTTTAAATAATAGATTCCTCCCCAAGTGACCCTTTAGAGATACCTTTTTTTTCAACTGATTGCAATAGGTAAGTGTCTTCTGTCTAGTATTTTCTGAGTCCTCCTTACAATTGAAATGTTTCTCTTCCCTATCTTTCTCTTGTTTATGAATAAATTGTCTCTATATCACTATTTTTTGTCTCTTTTTGAGCGCTTGTTTGAATCAGTGAGATAATGTAGCTCATCTCCATTCCAAAATCCTTGAGTAACCCATTTTCTTGAATCAGTGAGATAATGTAGCTCATCTCCATTCCAAAATCCTTGAGTAACCCATTTTCTGAAGAGTCCTCTTCTATTTTTAATTATGCTATTTGGTCCTCCATAGCCTTGTCATCATCTTTTCCTTTTAAAGACTCATACATTCTTGATAAGTATCCATTGTCCTACTTTTCTTCTTCCATATACTTCATATCTAAATGAATGGAACATGAGATAAGTTTCGTGACATTTTCCAAATTCCAAGATTTTTCATTACAATTGTCATGTGTATCAGGGAAAATGGATTCCATACATTCAATGTTATGCATTTTTAGGGCTTGTTGTAAGGTTGGAAGCTCCTCTTCACCATGTCTCCTTTCTTCTTTATCCTTGACTTTTAACAAACAATTGTTAAAGGTAAATTTAGTGTTATTTAAGAAATGAGAGTTATGAACTTTCATCATTATTGCTCAAGATAAATCATGTCCTCTGAAATCATTTGGAAATTTAAAAAAGATCACATATTTTAAAAAATTTCATTATTAATTTAATTTTTTATATATTAAGAAATAATACTAATTATGAAATATAAAACAGTTGTAACATAAATAATATATAACAAAAATTCACTCATTTTTGGAATAATAAAATAGTTGTAACAAAAATAATACAGAACTAGAAAAACTATGTATATTTGGATATATGAAAATTTAGATAACTATGTGTATTTGGATATATGAAAATTTAGATACATTTTATTAAGTAAAATTTTAAAAGAATAATGGTTATAAACATTTAAAAATAATTAGTTTAGATCCAGAGTTAAGATTGATTTATGTCATCTTAGTTCCCCCTATAAAGAAACTACATTCCACATGAATACCATGGGTTAATACCATGGGCTGTATTTATATTTTATCATTATTTTATTTTATTATTTTTATTTTTTATTGTATTTTGACCTAGTTAAAATGTTCATTACATTATGTCAATCTTTTTATTTAATTTACTTTTATTTTTAATTTTGTGTAATTTGACATAGTCAAAATGTTAACATGACATTACAACATTTCTATGATATTTTGTTGGAGAGCATAGTAGCACAAAATGTAATATTTAAATATATAATAGTTATCTTCTTCTTCTTCTTCTTTTTTATATTGTTTTTTATCCATGTAATATAAATTAATTGGTAATAATTTGGAAATTAAAAAAAAAATCACATATTTTAAAAAATTTCATTATTAATTTAATTTTTTATATATTAAGAAATAATACCCATGAATTATAAAACAGTTGTAACATAAATAATATATAACAAAAAAAACCACGTATTTTTTGAATAATAAAATAGTTGTAACAAAAATATGATGATGGTCGTGGTGGTGGTGGTTAACGTCCACTGAGACCAATCTTTGGTCTATCAGACCTAAAGAAACGAATTATTTAGTTTGATTTAAGATTTTCTTCCTATGCTCAAAAAGCTTGGAGAGAAGCCTTCCGAGCTCACTATAATTTTGACATCTTAAAAGGTTAGGAAGGTCAATATTGCAACAAAGATTATGAAATTGAGATCTAATGTGGTTGTACGCAAGGCACTTTAAGAGGAAGTGATTTTCATCCTGGATGTTCATATTCTCATAGAGATGGCAAATGATGTTTTAGGAACTGTCCAAAGACATGTTTCACTGTGGAGCTCATGAGAGTTCGTTCTAGTTCTGGCTATATTAATTTTTTTCTTTGAGCTAGTTAAAACAGAGAGATACTTTTGATCTTCTAGGGTGGGGTTAATGACCTCCTTATAATATCTTAATTTTCTTTTAGCTCCTAGATCTTTCTCACACCACATTTTTTCTCTGAACTTAGAAGTAACAATTTTTTTAATGTTATTAATGTTTTGGAATGCAACATTCTCGTTGATCTCCCAATGGCTTATGGTTTAACTAGGCCCTGGTGTCTTTATACCAACCTCGTTTGAGCCTTAGATGGTTTTGGCTGGAATTTAAAGCTAGCTTAGGAAGTCTATGGTCTCCTATGCTATTGAGTTTGTGCTTGTACAACAGAAGCATAGTCATAGCTAGGCTCTAGAAAGACCCACTTCTATAAGGAGAATATGATAGGGTGTATTGCTTTTAATTTTGAGGTTATACGTTATAAAACGTTTCTCGATTTGGATGTATGAAAAATTAGATACATTTTATTAAGTAAAATTTTAAAAGAATAATGGTTATAAACATTTAAAAATAATTTTATTAAATAATTAGTTTAGATCCAGAGTTAAGATTGATTTAGACCATATTAGTTCCCCCTATAAAAAAAACTACATTCCCCATGAATACCATGGATCAATACCATGGAATGTATTTATATTTTATCATTATTTTATTTTATTATTTTTATTTTTTATTGTATTTTGACCTAGTTAAAATGTTCATTACATTATTTCAATCTTTTTATTTAATTTACTTTTATTTTTAATTTTATGTAATTTAACATAGTCAAAATGTTAAACATGACATTACAACATTTTTATCATATTTTGTTGGAGAGCATAGTAGCACAAAAATGTAATATTTAAATATATAAATAGTTATTTTCCTTTTTTATATTTTTTTATCCATGTAATATAAATTGATCAGTAATAATTTGGAAATTTAAAAAAAAAAAATCACATATTTTAAAAAATTTCATTATTAATTTAATTTTTTATATATTAATAAATAATACTCATGAATTATAAAACAGTGGTAACATAAATAATATATAACAAAAAAAACCATGTATTTTTGGAATAATAAAATAGTTGTAACAAAAATAATATTGAACAAGAAAAACTATGTATATTTGGATGTATTGAAATTTAGATACATTTTATTAAGTAAATTTGTAAAAGAATAATGGTTATAAACATTTGAAAATAATTTTATTAAATAATTAGTTTAGATCCAAAGTTAAGATTGATTTAGGTCATCTTAATTCCCCCTATAAAGAAACTACATTCCACAAGAATACCATGGGTCAATAACATGTGCTTTATTTATACTTTGAAAAAAACTAATATTATAAAAAATATATATATAAATACTTACTTGATCTGATGGCCTAAAACATTTCAATCGTCTAACATTTGATCCAATGGCTGAAACATGGACACAATGGCAGCTAAGAGAGTTGTTTTCAAATAGTGACGCCTTACGACGTAGTAAAGTTTGTGTTAAACATAGGTGATAGTGGGGAATATTGAGTTAACAGAGACACTAGGTATAAACTTTGAGGGGGGTAAGGGCTAGAGTGAGTGGGGTTGACCCACTTTGTTAGGTTGGATAGATTTATTCAAGGAAACCTAAAATCAAGGTTTAAGGGGAGATTGGTAGGTAAACTTGACTCGAGGATATAGTCAAAGTTGATCTGACTAACATTAGTGGTTTTGGGCCCATAGTTTTTTAGCTGCCCATGGTAATTTGCTTGTGGAATTCATGTGATGCAGCTTTTAAAAGGCTTGGAAGACTTCATTGTAATGTGGCCAAGGATGTGAACGGTGAAGGTTCATATGGCTCTAATGGAATTCCATTATGCTGGTTTTTTCCCCAAGGGATCTAATGGAATTCCATTAGGCCAAGTTTTTCCCATAATTAGGTTTTTCTCAAGGTAAAAATTATGTTAATATATTTATTTGTGTATTGTTTTTGGTTAATTTTATTTATTCTCTTAGTAATTTTTTATTATCTCTGTGGTAAATTCTAAAACACATGAAGTTTCACTAACAAATTCTAATATCTTAATTTACACTTGGTTTAATCCCCTTTATATGTTGATTTTCATTCTCCTTGCAGAATTAGGATTCCATGAACATAAGTCAAGCATAGTCATCATTGCGAACTAGTCAATAGTAAGAGATGCTGCACAAATTTCGAGGTAATTGAAGGGTCGGTTCTTGGTCTTCCCCCAAGTGCATAATACATACTTAGTACTTAGTAAACATTTATCTTTTGCCTAACAAAATCCTTCAAACTCCCCTTGTTGATTCTCAAAGTTAAGGACTCTTTCTAATAAGCATGCAAATGCTTCCACAACTTGATCTATGAGGCATTTAATACTCTTATCAACATTCACTACCTTGCCCAAATTTCCATTATCCTTCCATTCAACCTTTCCTTGTTCTCGACTAATAGTGATTCAAAGGACTCATTCCTTCATAACACCATTGAAAAATATGCCAAATCTCTAACCCTTGCTTTCACCATTGATTTAACTATTTTTTCTCTTATCGTCACCCACCGTCTTTTTATTCATGTATTCATTACCTAAATTTAGATGGTATTTCAGAATTCCATACCACAATTGATCATTAAGTTCAGGAAGTCTTAATTTAGTTCTACCCATTAATTTTCCAATTCATCCATGGTTACATTAAAGTTTCATGGGGTCTAAACATATCCAACATGGTTGAAAGAGGACATAATTAATACCATCTTAGCCATTATATACGCTATTAACATACTAGAAAGTATAATCTCGCCCTTCATAATGTCATTGACATGGTTTCACCAACACACATCAAACATTTAAATCTATTATTAAGCCATAATCAAACCTTGGTGAAGTGCATAAGTCCCTCCTAAATTATCATTCCATATGCCTAGAGCCATACAAAAAGGTGATAGCTTAATTCCACTTTGTTTGATCACAAGTCCCCTAACCTTGGCTATGCTCAAGTTGCCCTTCTTGTCCCAATGTGAGATCCAACCCTAGTTAGCACTTATAGTCTCAATTCTAGGAAACAAAATTTGCAATCATGGTATTGAACTTGCTTTTTCGAAGATTTGAGGTTTCTATTTATGTTATGCTACATCTTTTCACCTTTATTAAAAAATCTATGTTCAGTTATGGAGTAATTCTAGATTTTAGCATAAAATAATAAACTTTATTCCTTTTTTTCATGAAATCTTATTTTCACTTGTTAACAACACCAGTAAAACATATCCACCACAAGATATTAGAATGAAGCAAATGCGTCTCACAAGTTGTGCAATCGCAATGGGTATTATGCTAAATTCATGTGGGATTTGTAATTGGCCCCTATTCCATGGAATGAACTACTTCATATGAAATATGACTCAAAAGGTGTGAACATGTCTCTAGAGGATTTGAACCTTAATGGTGTTGCAAAATGTAACTAGTTTTGGTCTTCATAGTTTGTACTATTGTGTATAATATATATATATATATATATATATATAAGCATGTTGTTCATGTTTCTAGGTTTTCGAGTCAAAGAGTCAAATTCCTATTTGGACTTATTATAAATAAAAAGAAAATAAATTTTTAAATGTGTAATTTTGGGTCAGAAACTCCTCTAGGTGCTAATTTGGCCTACATGTCAAGTCGGCCTTGCCCCAATGGACATGTATATTTGCACCCTTATGAACTATATAAATAGAGGAAAGATGGAGCTCATTTTAACAGACACACTCGATGGATTATGGTATGAAATATCGCACAAAGGGCAGAGAAGAAGGGGAGGACCAAAGTCTGAAATAGAGGATTTATTCTTAAGCTAGAATTTGTGGAAGATATATTGTGATACATCTCTTGTTGTTGGTATCTTATTTATGGATCTCCTAGAAATAAGGTGTAACCACCCCTCCCATATCTACCCACTTCCACCGGGCTACTAGGGTACACTTGAGCTAAAGGATACTATGACATGACTCTACCTCCTGGATACAGTTAAGGAGGTTGAATCGACAAACAAAAACTTTACTAACTTCCCTCATGTGGTACAGGATCCCTAGGAGCTAAACAACCACTCCAAGTGTCCAAACCTTGAGTGAACTTTCTCTTTTAGTGATTTGGACTCCCAGATGTAGGTATAACACTGCATAAATTTGACTGTAACCCTCTAGTCACATGGATGACCCTTCCTACCAGCGAATACAATCTAATCTTCCCATTTTTGTGCATGTGACCTCGAGATCTGAGCCACGTTTTCAAGGCTAGTAACCAGAGCTCTACCCAAAACTTGATAAAACTTTCCAAAACAATGAATGACACCATGACAAAACCATTAATACAAAAATTAGACAAGAAATTGACCTAACAAGGCCTAACCATGACAGTCACTCTGTTAAACACAATGAGAACATGTAATCTACATGTTATAATTGCATATTTGAACATGGGGATCTCATACTTATATGAGAATCATCAAGAAGGTCTAACGCCATCTCAGTATAGCTACAATAACATCTATTATGTCATGCATTTAATAACCATTCATTTACAAATGAAAACATGATAAGAGACATAACTAGAATAGGTCATAAATCCATGCTTATAACCAACATATAACCAGATAAATAACAATCGCAGAACAACCATCAAAACCACATCATAACAAGTATATTTACTCATAGAATACAAGAGGAAAATGGCTCTTATTAACATATGTAAAATCCAACCAAGTCAGGGACTTCCACGTACCACCCGACGATAGATTGGGCTAAACCAAAATCTTTCTTTCATCCAAACACCCTTGTGCCATTTTCCAAGCATGAATGTGGGATCTCATGGGAAAACCAAAACATAAACAACCAATGGAATCCAAAGGTTAAACCACCTCTACCCTCACACTATCGTGATCTCACCTAAACAAGTTTCGAGATCACAAAACCAAACCAAGCTTGGATGCCTCAGAATTCCTTCACCATCCCTTGAGGAATTTTCCTGTCTCCACCCACATTTGGAGGGCTTCTTGGAGAAAACCATATCCACCCTCAACCTTTGGGACTTTCCTGAGACCACCTCATCCGGATCCAAAAATTTTGGCCATACAAAGCTCAACCAAGAATGAATCTCATCACACCATGGTTATCCAAAATTGGCAAGGCAATGTTGAAACTACTGTCACACCTAGAATTATTAATGCACGTGACAACAAGAGAACCAAATACACACATGCATATACCATGCATGCACAAACCAGCTAGGAAATCACACATGCAACCTGTTCCCTGCAAGTATTCATGTTTAATCTACTTGATCCAACTTTTCCTTGCTTGATCCTTGCTTTCATTTGCTTTCTTTGTCCTTCCTTACTTGTCCTTGCTCTCCTTTGCTTGCTTGCTTCCTCCTCTTAGTGCTTTTCTCCTCTCTGAAACAAATTTCAAATGCAAACTGAAAAAAAGGCCTGAAACTAATGCTCTGATGCCTCTAACTCATTTTTCCTCTATTTTTCTTCAATTTCCTCCTCACATACAACCTGTGACCTTTCATCTCCCTTTTCTCCTATTTTCCTTTATTTTCATAAATAAATGCTAATAATTGCCACTTCTCCTTTTCAAAGCCTTTTTCAATTCCTTTGCCAATTTCCTTAGCCATAATAAACAGCAAGTGATGCCCACTAGGATGTTTTTCCCAACATTCGAGTTGGAATAAATGTCTCATGACCTTGGTATTATTTTTCCTTTATTAACATTATTACATTAAATTTTGACCCAGGGTTGTTACAAACCCCTCCCCCATAGGGGAACACCATCCTTGGTGTTTTATGACACCTATAACCAATAAGACCATTGAAACCAAAACATATTTCCCATGGAGCTTTATAACCTAGCTCCATGCAATATTTATAATGAACAACCCGCTCAAAGCAAAACCATCATGATAGACATGACAACATAAAAACCATATCGCTTATTAGAGCTTTATATCACAACTCGTTGTGGTATTTACAATAAAAACCATACATAAATATGTACATATACCAAAAATATTTTTCCTCAACCGGAAAACAATGAAGGATAAATATCCTGCATCTAATCAACCATCTCCCATGTAGCTTCCTAGGACCCAAAGTGCTTCCACTACACTTTAACCTGCTCGATTGTTCAGTTATGGAGCATGAGTTGTTTCCACTGCAATATACATTGAGGTTATGGTTGGAATTCTCCTTATGGCTCCACCTGCAATACAAACCAATCAATCACATGATCAACATGCTTTACTTATATTTTAAGCAACGAAACATGGAAAACATCATGGACTTTCACTATCAAAGGAAGTGCAAGTTTATAAGCCATTTGTCTAATCCTCTCAAGGATCTCGAAAGGCCAACAATTCTGAGGTGACAACTTGGCACATGATCTAATCCTCAAGGAGCTCTTCTTGGACTTAATGTGCAAGTACACATACTCCCCAACCTAAAACTACTTAAATTATTTATGTTGATATGCATAACTCTTATGTCTTATTGATAACCTGCATTTCATGTTCCATCTCTACCAACATGTCTGGTTCTATCAATACCTTATTCATTGGATCACTTGAGCTGACGGGAGTGTTACAACTCCTCCCATAGAGTGTCTCAAACGGACTCATCCTCAGTGACTCATGATAACCATTGTTGTAAGCAAACTCCACTAGTGGAAGATACAACTCCCACTTCCGCTATTGATGCATAACATACATCCTCAACATATCCTCTAGTATCCTGTTGAGCCTCGTTGTCTATCCATTTGTCTGCGGATGATAAGTTTTATTGAAGGCAAACTTTGTACCCAAACTTACAAATAACTCCTTCCAAAACCTTGAAGTGAACTTAGCATCTCTATCTACCACAATCTTCTTCGGGACACCATGAAACCACACTATATCTCTGATGAATAACTATGTTAATTTATTGGATGAATAAGTAGATTTAACCGCTATGAAGTGATCTACCTTGGTCAACCTGTCAACCACAACCATGATGGAATCATGTGGCTTCAATGTCCTCGACAAACCTGTAATGAAATCCATGGAAATTACCTTCCATTTCCACTCCAAAATTGAAATAGGTTGTAACAAAATAGCTAGGTGCTTACACTTAGCTTTTACCTGCTAACAGTCTAGATATCTAGCAACAAACTATGCTACTCCCTTCTTCAAATTTGGCCAATAGTAGAACTTCTTCACAGTTTTCAATGTCTCTGATATCCTAGGTGACCAGAATATGGATTTACATGAAACTCCCTCAAGATAAGCTTCTTGAGCTCATTGTCACTCGACACATAGATCATGTGACTAAATATCGCCAAGCCATATGTTGTGAGATGATAATATACATCATGTTCACTTGTACCCTATTGTAACCGATGCTTAAGCTGCTAATACCTATCATCATGCTGCCCTACCTGCAAAACTCGCTCTTGCAAATCTATCCCATAAGAGCTCACAACTGCAATATGGTTTACCTGCACTCTCCTACTGAGAGCACATGAAACCAACCATTTTCTCCTTTCCTTTGATGTACCTAATCTCAAAGTCAAACTCATTGAGCGTGTCCAACCATCTAGCTTTCTTGGCATTCAGATTAGGTTGGTCAAACAAGTATCTCAACCCACTGTGATCACTCATTAGAATGAAACTCCTTCCAAGAAGATAATTCCTCTACATATTTAATGCATGAATGATTGTTGCCAACTCAAGATCATTCATCACATAATTATACTCATGCTCATTTAGTTTCCTTGAATCGTAGCATACCACCTATCCCTCTTGCGTTAGGACTCCACCAAGTCCTTTATTGCAAGCATTTGTACACACCACAAACTCTTTATCTGGAGCATTTGTAAGAAATTGCTTCAATTATTCAAAACTAGCTGCACATTCATCTGTCCATTCAAATTTATTCCCTTTCCCCTGCAATGATGTAGTGGGATAGGATATCCATAAGAAGTTCCTGATGAACCTCTTGTAATAACTTTCTAATCCCATAAATGATCTGACCTTATCCACATTCCTAGGAGCTTCCCATTCCATGATAACTCTTATATTTTCTGGATCCATTGTTATTCCTTCCTTGGAGACATGTCCCAAGTAATGAAATTTTGTCTCGAAGAATCTGCATTTACTAAGCTTGGCATACAACTGATGTTCTCTTAGCAATCTCAACAATGTTTCTAGGTGTTCTATGTGCTCTTCCTAATTCTTAGAATATACTGATATATCATCAATGAATACTATCACCATAAGGATGCAACACACTATTCATCAAGCATGTGAAAGTAGCTGGAGCATTAGTCTAACCGAAAGGAACCACAACAAACTCATAATGCCCATACTTGGTCCGGAAAGTACTCTTGTAGATATCCTCTTCTTTGATGTGCACCTCATGATATCCCTATCTCAAGTCAATCTTCGATAACATTGATGCTCCCTTCAACTGATCAAACAAGCCATTGATCATTAGCATTGGATATTTGTTCTTTATCGTCACCTTGTTCGACTGCCTGTAATCAATGCATAACCTGAGAATACCATATTTCTTCTTCACAAAAAACATTGATGCACCCTAAGGCGACACACTTGGTCTAATGTATCCCTTGTCAAGCATTTACTTCAACTGCAACTTCAATTCCACTAAATCTGGAGTACTCATACTGTAATATGCCTTTGATGCTGGTGTTGCTCATGGTACCAACTCAATAGCAAAGCATACTTCCATGTGGGGAGGAAACTCTGGAATGTCTATTGGAAATACATCTTGAAACTGCTACAATATAGGGTACCTCTTAAGTACTTCCACATCTTCAACATCCTAACCCTTGTCAATGGAAATATGAACTGCAAACAATACACATCCCTTCCTACAATTGTGTTTTTCCTTCATAGTTGTGACCATCCTTACTGATGCATGCTTCTTCTTTTCCTGCAAGATTATCTTTTTCCCATCATCATCCAAGCACTCAATAGCCTTGTCATAACAATCTACTTTGGTTCTATGGAGGTACAACCATTCCATACCCAAAATAATACTGTATTGCTGATTTGCGTCAATGGCTCATCATTTGTGGGATAAAATATTTGGCTGGCATTTCGTCTTGGGATGCTATTGGTCAATGGACAACCTGGAATATTCCGCGCTCCCCTAATTGGCTCCTCCCTTAGCTCTCAATCCTCCAATCTTCGCTTGATGGCCTCGCTCCTATCCATCGACGCTCCCGGGACAAATGGGGCTGGGGAAAAACTGGTCAATACACTGCTACGCTTGGATTTGCTACCCTCCATCACAGCAATCCCCTCCATTCCCCTTCTCTGTGGAAACATGTTTGGGATCACGGCGGTCTCCCTAAGGTGAATTTATTCACATGGCTGCTCATACACAAGCATGTATTGACTAGTGAAAATTTTCTCAAACGTGGCATCGAAGGCCCTCACCGATGCCCTCTTTGTTGCACAACGTTGGAGTCTATCGAACATCTATTCCTAGAGTGCGATTTTTCCAAAAAAGTTTGGGTGAACGCGTTGTTTTAGCTAAATGTCCAGCCCCTTCGACAGGCCCGATTTCTCATCTCTTCATCACATAGAAGGAGCACTCTCCGCATGAGCTGCGCAATAAATCCTTGTGGACCTCTATTTGGTTTGCAATCCCCAAATTTGTTTGTAGGCAGATCTGGTTGTCTAGGAACGATGCCATTTTTAATAACATAACTTGCTCCTCCATGGTGGTTGTTGCCAAGGCGAAAGCCTTGCTTACTGAATCCTTGTCGAATCTCCCTCACAAGAAAGACAGTAATCTCCCCTCTGACATGAAAAACTGGATCGGTGCGCCTTTGAAGTCTACTCTCAGTCTTACACCCTGCTCTCGACCCAGTAATAATCCTGAATGGAGGTTGTGAATTTCTGAGATTGAATTTAAAAATTGGTGGAAGTACCGTGATAAATCCATAATCTTTTTTTACGGAGCCTCTAAGGGTAATTTGGGTATCTCTGGAGCTGTGGGGGTCATCTACCCTCGGATTGGGCAAAGCAGAATCAGTTTCATTTGGGGTCTTGGTCTGAATTCCAATAATCAAGCAGAAATTTTAGCCCTGCTCAAAGCTTGCCAGATCGTGCATGAGCATGGAGAAAAGGATATTCAAGTCTTCGAAGATTCGGAAATACTGATCAAAATCATGAATATCGGAGACCAATTCAATAACCCTGCCCTCAACAAGACTTTGCATAGACTCATAAAAGTGTTAAAAAAATACACCTCCAACTCCTTCTTCCATATACTCTGAAACTTAAACAAGTTGATGTAAGAGCAAATGCAGGCTGTCATCTGGCCCAAGAGATCTTTTAAAAAACAACGATGCTCCAATTTGGTCTCCAATTCCTTAAGAATTCGCAACAAAAGAGCAGAATCCACTTCAAAGAGGATTTTGGAAAATCAGAATATGTATCATGGGCTGACTAGGCTGCAGCCCAACCTATTCTCATAAATAAAAATATACCCGTTCTTGTTAAAAAATAAAATAAATACATATATGAATAAAAATACTTAAAACCCAAGTCTACAAATGGCTTAAAGTGTCAAAAATTTACCATAATACTATTTTCAATCAAATCAAAATACATAATCATCCAAATCTAGATCCACTACATTCTCTACATTCTTATGCTTGACATCTTGACTCATTTTTCCTTGATGGTCTAATACCAATGATTATATCTTGTATTGGTGGGAGTTGTCCCAAATCCATCCAAAATAGAGAAGGACATCATTAGATAGATTAAAAATAGGTTTTAGGGTAGTTGCAAGTTTTTAATTTTTAAAATTTTCAGGGAGCGGGTTGCATTGAAAAAATATTGCTCAAATCAACCAATTTTGATTGGTTTTCATCGAAAATTTCCAAAACTAATCCAATTCGTTTGATTATGATAACATTTATTTTATGTGGACATCGTTATTTGTATTTATGTGACTCCCATTTAGGAACATTGACTTCATAATAATCATAGTCTCGCAATTTCTTATTATCCTTTGAGATAACTAGTGGAATATTGGGGTAGTTCTCATTAAAAAATTGTGTTGGATGATAATGTGGCTATGGTAACATTTTCTTTGCTTTGTCATGGATCGATGAGCTCAATGGCAGGGATAGCCATTTAAGTGTTGATATTGCCTTCATTTGACACGTGTCATAGGTGGGATAGCAAGGGGATCTCACCTCATGGTATTAAAGCACTCATTAGCAATTTAAATTTAGTTTAAGTATATGACCTCAAGCTCCACCTTTTGAACTTGTATAGTAATTTGTACTAACAAATTCAGACAAAAGGCAATCTTATAAACTTACAACAAGAGTCAAAGATAAGGGGCATTATTAAGAAAGATTTCCTTCCTCCTTTCCCAAATAATGAATAATTTCTCAACATGAAAAAAATGCATTGTCGAGTGGAATTCCATGGCCTAAGGGAACATGTCACTTAGATGATTTAACTTCTAAGAGATTGAAGTGGGTAAAATTGGCCACAAAAAGGATGACACCCATGCCTAAGTTGACTTAGCAAAGCTACAAAACTAAAATAGGTGCTTCAATCTATTTGGTTGGTAGGGAAGAGTTTGGTGTGAGAAATACAAAGGTGAACTAATGGCTAGCTACTAAGCCCCCAAAAATGAGATGTTGGGAAAATAATCCTTCTTAAGGTAAATCATGTGTTTCAGACTTTTTTGAGTCAAAATCTATGTAGTAATTTTTCATTGAAGCCTCCAAATCCTATTAAGCTAGCTCTCAAGCATGCGCTTGGTTGCCAACCAATAATGTTGCATCACCTCAATTGATAATTTTATTGCTCATCCATGAGAAATTAAGTTCATTGATGGTCCTTGTAGCCACAGATTTATTTATTTTTGCATGTTTATACACACTGCAAGTTGGTGTTCACTTTTTTTGGTCATAATATAAGATATTCAATTGTTAATCGTAACTCTTCACTCCACTTCATCCTTAAATCGATCGCTAGATTGATTTTTTCACACCCTTGTTGGTTGTTTTATGCACACAAACCATCACATCGAGATTTTGATGTCGAAAAGCATTGTCATTACTTTCTGATTAAATAATATCAATGACAACTCAATATATGTGCACATATATAAGGTAATAAATGTGATAACCTCTACTCATGCTCATCGATTGGATGCTCTTCTTCAAGAAGATGCTTATGTTGGAAGCTTCCAATGATACCCACAATTGATTGTGTAGATTATTTTGTTGTCTAAGATTCAATAAATTTAACCTTATTTCAAATCTCTTTTGGAAGAAAACCTTATTCTTTGACTTTTGTTTGAGTTTGTAAAAGGGACATTTAGAGTTATTTATTTTCCAAAGTTTGAAATGAATTCATCCTATTTCTTCAATTATCTTTTTTGGGTTCAAATGCCATGATTCTTACTTAGAGCTTTGTAAAATTTATACTTATTGTAATGGAAGGGTTTTTGTAATTAATATTTAAAAAATAACCACTCTAATAATTCTTCGTGCATAAAGCATTTAACATTCTCTAGCACTAGAAGGCCATTTAATAGCATTCTCTAAGGTATTACAATGGGTCTCACACCTCTATTGAGAGGATTGTGTATTACTATTTGTTGATTTTTGTCAAAGTTTTTGTTAAAATTTTAAATTTAGGATTGTAAGTTTAGGTACTAACCTTTTGTTTACGAAATAAGATTTCAATTTTCTTCAAGGTCTATCCAATTCCATTGTGATTTGGGATTCTTGAGGAATGAGACAAAATATCAACAATAGAATATGTCACGAGTGTATATAAAATAATGTAAATGAAATATCAGCAATAGAATACATTACAAGTGAAAAGAAAATAATGTAAGGAAATAATACTATGAAAAGAGCTTAATTCTATTTATTAAATGGTAAAAATGTCACCAAGACTATCATGAGAAAACTCCATGCCTTTTATAAAGGTGAAGACCCATATTTATATTATTTATGGGTGCCTTTTACTCACGAGCCACACAATTGCATTATTTTTATTATTATTAAACACCATGGGTAAATACCATGGTGAATAGAATCAATGAATACTATGGGGAATTACCATAGAGAATACCATGATTTTTCAAAACCATGGGCATGTAACCCATGAATGGAAAAAATCCAAGATCAACTATATTGATTTGATGGAAAAGGTGGATAGCCACCAAATTCCACACAAACCGTATTACAAAAGTTAAATATTAAGCGGGAACTCTCGCAATTGTAAAATTTAGTAGAAATCAAAGATTAACATTGTTGATGTGATGGAAAAGGTGAATAATCGCTAATTTCCACTCATATCACCACCCCCCCCCCCCCCCCCACATGAAGCACTGATCCCCACTGCATCAAGTTCCTTATTAGATGGATAAACTTTTATTGAATTTGGCTCCTACTGAGACACTTGCCTTGATGAAGGCGCTGCCCTACTTTGACAACTTCATAGAGTTGTATGTTCTACGGGTAGATATCCTTTGTCTTAGTGTCCATTATTTGATCCACTATATCATGAAACTTGTCTCGAACCAGATGTTGGTCATGTCGTCGTTTGTACTTAGCATTTTCTTTTTGTGGGATATCATGAGCTTGTTATTGTAGGTGTTGGATTCTTTGAAACTTTTTGGCTACTTGATATGCTTCAACATGAGAATGGGAGGAATTTGTTGGTGAAGGTATGGTAAAAAAGGTAACATCCATGGGGGCTACTAGATGGAACCTTGAACACATCCGAAAATAGTTGTGGCCAATAGAGTTGTGGAGAGCCCTATTATAGCCACACTCAGCATATGGAAGGTTGTCATTCCATGTATGTAGATGTTTGACTTGGAAGTGTGTAGACACTCTTGTAGGTGATGTGAATATGTCTCTAGACCCTTCTACAAGCTTGTTCATATGTTTATATTATGTAGAGAGATCTTGTGCTAAAGTTGTGGTGGTCACAATGACCTTTTATTCTCCTTTTAGTTGAACCATGTAGAGGACAAACTTGGAAGTATGAAATACTATTTTTTGGAATTGTTTTGCCAAGATTATTTAATTTCCCATATTTGGAACTACCTCTGGTATTGTGTAGAGTTGATCCCCCATAGTAAAAATGATACTACGAGGTCAAGACTCATAAAAAATATAATGTTTCCACATATAAGGTCATCCTTGAATAACATAACAAACTTTGAGTCGGGAAACACCACAAATTACCTCATCTTTGAAGGGCTTGATGCCATAGGACAGACGACATTGTTGGCTAACACATATGTTTCTTTGATGGCTAAACCAACCATTTGTGTATGTTTGTGGTTGTGGCACTATTAATAGCTTCAATCTCTTGATGAACTCAATAGAGATCATATTCTTATGGCTCTTGTTGTCAACAATGAAATATATTGGGACCCCCTTCACCCACATTTGTGAATAAAAAAGGCACTCCCCCTCCTCAAGGTACTTTGAATCTTCTAATTGGGTCTTCATAATTATTATGGTAGCATTGGGTTCCACATTGATTGGTCATATTTTCTTTATCTTGTTTAGAATCATCAAAATCTATGTTAAGATCCTTCTCCTTAAGCTCAACAAATAACGATTGTATTGAGTGACATTCATATGTGTTGTGCCAAGGGATTTTGTGGAAATCACGCCACTTTCCAGTGTCCTTTGTCTATGACTTGGGCTAGTTGTCTTGAGGTTGGATCTCCTTGCCCTGTCACTTTTTCTGTGAGTTAGGCCACATTTTCCAATCTTATATTGTGGGTGATTTGGAGACCCAAACTCCCGACTATTCATTTGCTTCAATTCTACTCAATTTTGATAGTTGATTGATAAGCAACTCCCAATGAGGAGATGTCCAAGAAATCCATCTTTGTTTGGATGTACATATGTAGGCCACCGAACACTTCACAACTAGGTGCCACTCATAGTCACTAATACCCAGCTTTGAGCATAGGGTATGGAAAATATTAGTGTTGTGTTGTAGCAAACAACCCTCCAATTTGTATTTAATCATAATAAAAAATGAACCCTTTTAAATTTTATCTTATATTTTTCTCTCTTTCATTAAATTTCTACCCTTTAAAAACCAAAAACTTTCAAAAATTCTAGTTTGGACTGAATTTGCAAAGGAATTTTTTTGGATTTTGAAAGGAAATTTTTTGGGTTGAATTTTCAAAGGAAAATTTTTGGGCTGAATGTTCAAAGGTAATCTTTTGGGCTGAATTTTCAAAGGACATTTTTTTCGTGTATTTTTTAAAGTGACCTTTTTTTAGAGTAAATGTTTTGGGCTAAAGTAAATCTTTTATGATGATTTTTTAAAAATGAGTTTTTGTCTAAATTTTTAAAGTGAGATTTTTTTGTAGGACTTTGAGGGAAATATTTTGAGCTTCATTTTTAAAAGACATTTTTTTGGCGGAATTTTTAAAGCGACTTTTATTTAAAGTAAGTGTTATGGGTTGAAGTATGTATTTTGTGCGATTTAAAGTGAGTTTTTTAAATTAAATCTTCTATGATGATTTTTTGAAGTGGGTTTTTGTCTAAATTTTGATAGTGAATTTTTTTGTAGGATTTTGAAGGAAATTTTATGAGCTTCATACTAAATTATCATGGGAAATCAAAGAAATTGCAAGAGAAATATGATCTAACAAGAAACATTAAGGCTCGTAGAGAATACGAGAGAGAATATTGCAAAAAAATGAGAGAAGAACGCTCAAATATTGAAAGGGAAAATCAACCTCAACTAGAAGTTGAAGCAGGTATGTAAATGTAAATATTATAAATGATATTTAAAATTTAACTAGTGTATTGTGAAACTTAATTTTTATTTGATGAACTAATTTGAAAAATATTTTGCAATGTAAAGACAGAGAGATATTCCTCATAACATTGATGATGAGATAGAAAATGTTGAAAGAGAAAGGGAAAAAGATATTGAACCAATGATTGAAGATGTTAAAAATGTTGAAAGAAATTCAAGTGAAGAAATTGAATCACGAGGTATGTATATATATGTCATGTGCATTATTGAATTTATACATATTTATTAATTTTTCAATTTCATTCAAATGCTATTTTTTAATTTAATTATTTATTGAATATTTAAACTCATTTTGTACATTTAATTCTCATATGTACATATGAAATCAATATCTATAATGAGATGTTAGAAAATGCTGACACTGACACATATGGAGATAAAAAAGCTGACTATGTTATACGATGTCGTGTTAAGCGCATTATTGATATGTTCTTCAAAGATAAAAATGTTGCAGTTCAAGCCCAATTTTTCAGAAGTCTTTTAACATCAAAGAAATTAAAAGAAGCATTAGGGACCTCACGAAAAACATTGCACAAACATCAGAAATTTCGATTACAAATAGATGTAAATGATGAGCTCGCTTGTTGGACATTTATTTGTAGGCAACCATACAAAGATAAACTTGGAGAAGATGTTAAAAAAATAACATATGAATATAGGATGAAAAATTCACGTGTTTCACCAAAAGTAAGGGATGTGATGCGGCGAAGAATATCACGAAATCAGTACGAAGAACATGCAAAACATATCTTGGACACCATTCAGATAGACTCTGTTCAATAAGTTCATAGAAGAGAATCATGGAATTAATGTCTCAATCAGTGTTTTTGTGCCAAAAAAACCATGGTATGTTAAACCTATCATTGTACGCGACACTTGTTGTTGTCGTTATCATGTGGAATTTTAGTTATATTATGACACATTCATTAATTTTGGTAAAACATTTTGGAAAAATTCACCTTCTCCTTCCACTATCCATGATTTCATATCCCAAATTCTATGTGCAAGAGAAAGCCATGAAATATTTTACTAAAAGAAAAGTGTTGGGGGTAAAAAAATGTGATCATTGTGGAAATTTGACTTTATTTCACAACAAATATCCTATTAATATAAATTATCAATCATTGTCCAACCTAAAAGTGAAACGGAAGAGATATGAATATATTCACACATTGATTGGTTCAAATAGTACTACAAGTGATAAAATGATTGATTTACAAGAAGAAGAAATTTTTGTGACAGATTTTTTTAGAAATTTTGAGGCAGAAATTCATAAATACACCAAGCATTCCCATAAAACTTGATGGCAAGACTTGCAATTCAAAAAATCCAGTGAATTTTTTCCACTAGGAACCATATTGTCAATAGTTGATTTTGCAGAGAATTACACATTTGTTGCACAAAATGAAATACAAAAGTGAATACTATCATTATGACCAATTCTCTATGCTTGTCCATATTCTATATAGACACGTTGAACAAAATGTTGATCATATAGAAAACACTAGTGAAAATCGACATGTTATTAAAGAATATTACTTTTATATCAACGATGATTGTACACATGATACACATTTTGTACAACATTGTTTTGATATATTTATGACTCATTGAGAGGTCGTGGAATAAAATTAAATGAACATTGGATATGATCAAATGGATGCGTATGTCAATTCAAATCTTCATGATAATTCTTTTAGTTGTGTCGTATTCATATGAAAACCTGCATTAAACATTGTTGGAATTTCTTTGAGACTAGTCATGGAAAAGGAGAACATGATGGTGCAGGGGCATGTATAAAACAAGCACTTCGAAGATATCAAATGGACGACTCTGCAGACTGACTTGTCTTAGCTGAACAAGTTTTTTAATGGTGCATCGTTGCACTATGCCATGAGACTAACCGGTCAAGGGAAGTACAAAGGTACATGCACATATATACAAATTAACTTGCACACACACACACACACATATATATATATATGATCTAATTTTTAATAATTTTCTAATTTTAAACATTATCTATCACAATGATTATCTTTGATCATATATAAATTGTATTTTAAATAACATATTTATATTCATGTTTGAATTTTCCATATAGGTTTTTTGGCATATTGTGGTCCAAGATGTAGATAGATCGATTGGAAATGATGTTGAAACAATAAAAGGGACTCAAAAATTGCATTCAATTAAAAAAAATGAGTACCAAAATGTGTTTGCATTTGATAAAAGAAAATATTCTTGTTTTTTTTTCATGTTTGCATAGAGGACACAGAATCCAATGATGTTTGTGAAAACAATATGTATGTAAAAGATTGGCAACATACAGAACTAAATACAAAGGGGAAAATGTTTGTTGCAAACTTTGAAGAGATGCAATTAAAGGAGACTATAGTATCATCTGAAGGTGATCGAGTTTCTGATCTTGTAAGATGAGATAACATTTCAATTGCTTTCAAATGATAGAGATCTAGAAATGGGTAATAAAATCAAGTACACATGTTAATTTTAAAGTTAATTTTTAATGTTAATTATGATCTAAAATTGTGTACTTGTTTTATTGTACAGGAGATGTTTTTGTTGTAGTTGCACCTATTAACAACGTAGAAAATGTCAAGTATTATTTGATGTGTTGCACTGAAGAAAAGATTAAATTATTGGAATACTATGATGATAACAGGTTTATATATGACAGAGGGTCTATTATACTGAAAGGTTATTTTTTCCAACAAACTCATCAAAGTTAGAATATTATTTACTTTCAAGACTATGAACCTAATGTCATAAGTTGTCAATATGGTCACCTGGTGTGTGCAGCGCGCATAAAGTTGATAGAAGTTCAATCAAAGAAAAAATTGAAACTTAAAAAATGGAAAATGTCAAAAGTTGACCATGAACGGATCATTGAGGATGGCATTCCATTAGAATTTTTTTGATTGAATTGCCCAACAATTTCTTCCCCTTGGATTCATCTTTGAGAACTTACAGTTCAGGTACAAATTGTTAGCCTTTTATTTTTGTGCATTCTTAAGTTGTACATTCTTAATAATGTATTAAGATACTTGAAGTTATATGTATATTGTCTGTTATGTACAAGTGTATTGAAGTTTTGATTATATTGATGTTTTGTTTGCACATGTACACAACAAGTAATTTATACATGTACACATACATACATTCTCTCGTCTTAAACGATTTCATACATTCTCTGGTATGAACTAGTTAATTTTATGTCATTATTGCAAAATGTATGTATCTAGCATATTTGATATAATGCAAATTTTAAGTTATTATTGTATTAGACATCTAAAGAAAATTATAATATTCATTCAAATGCAAAATGTGTACCATGTTTTGTAATTTTCAGTTTTATTATATTAAAAGTTAACTATCAACTCACAACCATAGTAGCATTTCTATGGACATTAATGCAAAATGTTGTATATCATATTTTTGAATGCAATTTTAAAATTGTATGATCGTTTTAGACACATCTATGTACACATAGAATTTTGTGATTGTTTTTAGATGTATTTATATGTACTATATATTAACATTATAAGAATTATTTCAAATGAAAAATGTATGAATTAAACGCAAATTTGCTTTTATTGCTACATATTCATGAACTTAAATATATTTATTTAACTTTTAAAGCATCAAACCACACTCACACCATACAAATTGTGCATGGTCATGCTTTATAACTTATATGTTTATGCACATGTTCAATTACAACTTTATATTAAAAGTTAACTATCACCTTTAATAGACATCTACACATAATTATAAAACATTCACACATGTTCAAATGCATAACATGTACCACTTGTATTTTGTAATTTGCAATTTCAATCTAGATTCATTTTAAATAACAAGTAACAAAACAACAAGTTTTAAAAACAAAACATATTTTAAGATCATCTAAGTTAACATTATAAAAACATGTGAAACATGCAAAATGTAACAACTAAATGCAAATGGACTTCAACCGTTGTTACATATTCATGAACTTAAATATGTAAAATCATCTATGATTGTTTTAAATAACACATGATCATGCAAAATGTACTTAAAGATCACCTTTAATAGACATATTAATCATATAACATTCACACATGTTCAAATGCATAAGATGTACCACATATGTTTTATAATTTGCAATTTCAATTTAGATTCATTTTAAATAACAAGTGACAAAACATAATCTAAGATCATCTAAGTTAACATTATAACAACATGTGATCGAGTATGCAAAATGTAACAACTAAATGCAAATGTACTTCAATCATTGTTATATATTCATGGACTTAAATATGTAAAACCATCTATGAATGTTTTAAATGACACATGATCATGCAAAATGTACCAAAATATCAATTTTAATACACATCCTAATTATATAACATTCATACATGTTCAAATGCATAACATGTACCATGTGTTTTGTAATTTGCAATTTCAATCTAGAGTCATTTTAAATAACAAATGACAAAACAACTTGAGTTTTAAAAACAAAACATCATCTAAGATTGAATATAAGTTAACATTATAACAACATGTGATCATGTATGCAAAATGTAACAATTAAATGCAAATGTACTTCAATCATTATTAAATATTCATGAACTTAAATATGTAAGTCCATCTATGATTGTTTTAAATAACACATGATCATGCAAAATGTACCTAAATATCACCTTTAATTGACATTTACATCTAATTATATAACATTCACACATGTTCAAATGCCTAACATGTAACACATGTGTTTTGTAATTTGAAATTTAAATCTAGATTCATTTTAAATAACAAGTGACAAAACAACAAGTTTTAAAAACAAAATATAATCTAAGATCATCTAAGTTATCATTATAACAACATGTGATCACATGCCAAATGTAACAACTATCCAAAATTTAAAATCATTCAATAAAAGTAAATGTAGTTCAATTATCCAAAATATAAAATATATCCAAAATTTATATCATTCAATAAAAGTAAATATAACAATGTATCAAGTGTTACAAGTATAAAGTTATTTAGAAAAGTAAATATAACATATGTACTATAAAAATACTAGATCAAATAAAATGTTGTGTGCATCAATTAAATAGAGAATTTGGCTACAATGTATTTTCCAGCAGCTACCTTGTGCTATCATCTGAAGAATGGGGAACCTACACAATGTGTAATTGCATATATATACACATGTATAAGAAATTTGTGTACATGCATTAAAATTAAAATTTTATGTTTGAAAATTGAATGAGAATGTAAAAAAAAAAAATCATGTAATACCTCATGTAGTTCCCCCTTCATTGTCTCGTGTTAGCCCTAATTTCATATATATATATATATATATATATATATATATATATATATATATAATAGTTAATGTTTTAAAATTGAATGAGAATGCAGAACTTCAATAAAACAAACAAAATCAAAAAATCAAAATTAAAAATTAAAATTTCATGCAATACATCATGTAGTTCCCCCTCCATTGTCTCATGTTGGCCCTGCATCAATGCATCCTCGAGGATAAATTGTATAATATACATGTACAAGTGTGTGTGTGTATATATATATATATATATATATATTTTTTTATTTTTTTTTCGTGGAAAAAAATCTTTATTTTTTTGATAAAAATAACAGACCGGCCTCTTAATGGGGTTTTTACAATGCTCCTTGAGCTGTATGAGCTTTTTATGTCGTCACGGAGGATCTACCTCTATTTCAAATTAATATTTCAAAAGTAACACCAGTATGAACGTAAATATTCTTTTCGCTGCAAAATATCTATTGTTTTAAAAACCTTCTACTCTTACTGCTTCGTATTTGACATCCACTAGTTGTTCCCAAGCCTTCTATCAATGCAACATAATATGCTTCATTATTTGTTGTTCTTCTGAGCATATTCATTTTCCTTTGGAGGACTTTGTTAGTCGCAATATTTCATAGCACATACGTAATCACTACTTTCCTTGGATTTGGATAACAAGAAACATCTCTGCATAATGTCCATTTTTCAACCATGTTTAGTGGGTTTTTCGATCCCTGAAAAATAAAATAAAAAAATAAATTATATATATATATATATATATATATATATATATATATATATATATATATATATATATATATATGACATGAACATTTATTGCAAATGCCTTAGTTTATGGGAGAAATGACATGTACATAGTTTCCAAAAACACTAAGTTCGCCCCTGCATTTAGCTAAAAAATTTATAATAGTTTGTTGCCAATGAAAATGAGTAACAACACATCCTATCCATTATGGTTGGTGAGGTGATAGTGGAACCCTATGAGGTGATAGACACAAACTTGTTAGAATTTTTTGACATTACTGAAGCAGTCATAAAAAGTGGAACACAAAAAGTGGGGGCACCACCAAGATTTTCCAACTGATTCTCCTAAGTATGATGAAGAGCTTGCTGCCCTAAGTGTGATGAAGAGCTTGCTTCCTCAGAGCAAGGAAAAAGAGACTAACATGACACGTGTGATTTTGAAAGCATCCTTGTTGTTAAAAAGGACAGGGGCCATTGGAAATCCTTAACGAAAATCCTCAACCTCCTTTAGAACATTAGAGCTCACCAGATCAAAGAGACAGCATGGAAGATTATGTCCCAAATCATGATAATAATGATGTTGCTACACTAGAAATGATTTTTTATGCCCATTTTTCAGGAAGAACAACACTACTAGAATTGTTGAAGAAGGCACTGCAAATCTGAAAGAAAAATTCCACATCAAACCTGATTCCCAAATGAATTTGGATTTGTACTTTCAACAAAAGAGAAGCAGATTAAGGGCATATCATAAATACTATGTTTTAATAACTACCCAGTTTATGATAATTTTCATATCTCCCTTCCCAAACTTGAATTGGGTTTGTTAGAGGCCTAATTTCTCAAGCAAGCAACGAGGTTGGGCAGAATATATTTTGTACTCAGAGTTTGAGAAAAATAGTATTCATCACTTCTTAAATGCACCATCCACTAAAGAAATGGTTTTTAACCATTGGCAAGATGATGATGACAAAGTTGAAACCATAAACTAGCAAGCTTGTGTGACAATTATCACAATGATAACAATGAATTTGGCGTTGCTCTTAGGCCATGAAATACAAGGGCAGGGAGTGAGGCATTCCAAAGAAACAATGTAGCCAAAACTAAAGTTTAAATCAATGGCGTATGTTTAAAACAAAACGATGATACATATGCAGTTGGTGGCATTGTTGATGTCAACAATGTCAATGGTGTTGTTGGGAAAAGAAGTTGATGAGTTTCCTGAGGTAGAGGATGGAATTTTACAGTCACCCATTGATACAACTAATGACAATCTAGGTTTGTGCCTACAATTTTCACAGGGTTGCAAATCTTCCAAAAAAATGGAGTTTTCACCAAAGAGGAGGGTCCAGAAGTCCTACAAACTTGGAATGTAGAAGAGGAAGGTTGCAAGAAAACGATTATATTGAATATCATGAAAATTTAACCTGCTGTGAAATGGACATTAACTATGTCCACTTCAAGTGTTTCTAAGAGTCCAAAGAAAGTTTTGAAAGGGGTGATAAGCAAACGAAAATGCTGAGTTGTATTGTATGTCAATTGTGTAAATTTAGGCATTGCAAACAGAAGTATGGTATGGACGATATGACAAGAAAAATGCCACTGGTTTATGGTAAAAAATTTAAACAACAGTAGGAGAATTATTTATGCAGAGTAATAAAAATTAATTCTCGGTTTTAAACATTTAATTTAACAATTTAACAGAGTTCAATTGAAACAAAACAATTTAACAAAAACAAATATGCATACATATAAATGCAGTTTTTGAACAACAAAATAATAAACTTTAATTGTAATTTTTTTTTCGAATTGCACAGTTAATTCTGATTCGTTTCTATCAAAAATTAAAAGCAGAAGAATAGTGTGGCTTGGCATGGCACTGAATACTTCTCAACTTGGTGACTATGAGGATGCAAAAACGTAACAAAGTACCAAAATTCGTTGGTTTGTTAGTGGTTTATGTTGTTTAAGTCGTCATTAGTGGGGTACTTATTCGACTTTGTCAATTCTAAACGTAATCAAACCTATTGGGCGAAGGCCTATCAATTTAGTAGGTAGTCGAATTTGTCAATTCCAAGCACAATCGGCCCTGTAAAGTGAAGGTTATCGATTCAGTGGCTGGTAGAATTTTCATTACAATGTGATATCAATTTTAAAACCAATGAAATGATAACTTCAAACTTTTAGAGTCTATAAATCTATAGACTCTAAGTTGTTATATAATGATGTAGGAATGGAATTTAGAAAAAAAAAATATTTAACTTCAAGAAAACAAATGTCAATTGTCCATTGATCAAGTATTTCAAAGGTGGACAAAAACACTCTTTCGTAAAGGTAGTTTTATGTAGATTTTAAAATATTTTAATAATCTCATAAATATTAAAAAAAGTTAACTATTTATTTAACTTCACTTGTAAATCAAAAATTTTAAATATTCTAGAATTTAGAATAAAATTACATAAATACCAAACAAACTATCCTTGTGTACGACCATCAATATAATTTTGAATTCCTACCACATTTTTGTTTTGTTATTTTTTGGGAGGCTTGAAAGTTAAATTGCTACATTACATGTACATCTTCATGTACTGCCATAAAGATCATACACTAATTCTAAATTTTTCTATGTCATGTGACTTGTTATTTAGATATTGTGGACCTATGCAAAAGATGTACTCATTATTCTCGAACTGTGGTGGAGGGTTCTTTAATATATTCTATAATATTCACCATGGACCTATGCAAATTGGAGACTTGTTATTTTTGGGGAGGCTTGACAACTAAATTACTACATTACATGTACATCTTCATGTACTGCCATAAAGATCATACACTAATTCTGGAGTTTTCTATGTCATATGACATGTTATTTAGATACTAAGGACCTATGCAAAAGACGGACTCGTTATTCTTGACCTATGGTGGAGGGTTCTTTAATATATTTTTTAATATTCATTGTGGACCTGTGCATATTGGAGACTCATTATATTTTGGGAGGCTTGACAACTAAATTACTACATTACATGTACATATTCCTATACTGCCATAAACATCATACACTAATTCTGGAGTTTTCTATGTCATATGACATGTTATTTAGATGACATGGACCTATGCAAAAGAAAAATTTATTAGATGACATCTACATTTTTCTCAAAATAGGATTCAATTTAAATTAATTTTCCATTAATATAATAATTTTTTAATGTTATAATATAGATTTTATAAGAATGGAGATAGTTGAGATATAATTGTATTGGAAACACAATATTATATTTCGAAAAACAATAATTAGGAAATAGATCACCAAAGTTGATTGAAATTATTGTACTAATTATAAAATAATTGCGTTACTGAATTCTTTTGACTGTGTTTAAAGATTCAAATTTGACAATGTGATTAATTGTACTTCCATAAACATCATACACTAATTCTGGATTTTTCTATGTCATATGACATGTTATTTAGAAACTGTGGACCTATGCAAAAGACAGACTCATTATTCTCGACCAGTGGTGGAGGGTTCATTAATATATTATGTAATATTCTATAATATTCATCGTGGAGGATTCTTTAATATATTTTGTAATATTCACCGCGGACCTGTGCAAATTGGAGACTCATTTCTTGACCTGTGGAAGATTTCATGTTTCAAACTGATAGGGAAGTCGTGTAACTGATATTTCAGTGCAGACCTTTTTTGAACCTGTGAAGAATATTTTTTACAGTCAGTCTTGACATATCTCATGTGAACCTGGGTACAACTTGCATCTTACTCGGTTGAAAATTATGCTTCATAATTGTGGAAAGTATTTGTGCTTCAAATATGTGATCATGTGGAGAATAAGAGAACTCAAATTTATCTTTTTCCTCAAAGCTCATTGCAAGCCTTTGTTGAAAGCACTATTTTGAAATTAAAGTTATAGGGAAATTTGCTTGGGAGTTTAGCTATAGGGAAGTCTATTTCCAACCTAGTTGGCAATGATAAGATAGTTCGAAGATAGTTTGCAACGATATGCTTTTTTTTTAATGTTTTTTATTATATTAATCCAGTGCTTGCTATGTCCACGGATAACATCTACATATTATTGTTTAGAGAAATTAAATTAGATAATCAAATTACAAAGTTGAATATATCATAGTCTGAAATAGTCCGAAATAGTCTAGATAGATACCCATGAGGAAGAAGACTAGTAGAATCATAGCCATACATAGTAGTTACATGAAAAATGATTTTTACATTGAAATGAATTCCAATCCCATGCTGCTAATTTGAAAAAAAATAAAAAATTATGAAACTAAAGAATGTGGCAAGTGCATAAGATTACATGGGGTTGAAAATGTGAACAATCCTTACAATGGGTCAGCCCTTGGCCAGAGGTGAAAGGATCAATCCTCTCCAAATGGATCGTCATATGGTGATGGTAACTAAGCAGGGTTGTGGAATGCACTGTTCCATTAAGGATGGATGGAATGCTTGCTAGCTTACTGCCCTTCATCAATATTAGGTCCATTTCCTTAATAAGCCTTTTAGACCCTTAAATCAATATTTTGTTCATTGTTCGCGTGATATATACGTAATATGAATCAATGTTCTATTTCAGTTTCATAAAATATTTCACTCCGGCGAAGCATATTATGAGAGTTCAAAATATTATGGAAGTCATAAAAAACATATTCTATAACCAATTGTGCCATGTAACCAAGTTCTAAAATCTAATGAAAGTGCAAGACTCTGTCTTGGTTAGGACAGAGTTGTTGTTATCACAGAATTGCTCAAAAAATATGACAAAATTTTAACCAAAGAAAAACCTCTAACTATATAAATTATTCTCCTTGGAAAAACAGAAGTTCTACCTTTGAAAAAAATAAAAAAATTGCAATGCATTTCAAAACTAGCTCACCTTAAAAATCTCAATAACTTACTACTATTTACACAAAATATTATTTTTAAAAATCGAACTTACTACTTCCATTTCCACAAAACATTACTTTTAAAAATTGTTTTTATACTTTCATAAATAAAAATATATGTGAGCGCACATTTGTCTGCACCTTCACTTAGATAGTTCATGCTTTAACTACCCAAAAACTGTAAACATATATATATATATATATATATATATATATATATATATATATATATATATATATATATATATATATATATATATATATATATATATATATATATATATATATATATATATATATATATATATATATATATATATATATATATATCCTTAAACATGAGGCTTCCATTAGCCTACGTAGGAAAAATAAAGGTAATTTTAAAGTTCTGTCATTATTCAAAAACTTAACACCCATGTGTTTATGTTTCCTGCGGTTCGTATATCGTCGGTGGAGAATTTAATTTCCATGGCGTACTGATTTGCTCAAAATCTCCATATGGTGATGGTAACTGAGCAGAGCTATGGAATGCACTGCTCCATAATTTCGTAGTAATATTGTGGCTGGATCACACTGGATTTTAGAGAAAAGTACCTAACTTAATGTTTTTTCAATGAATAATTTTTTTGTCTCATTCATATTAGTTTTTATTATGTCAAATATATGCAGAATGTGTGTAAAGAAAATGACTAAAATATAATGTGGAATAAAATTGGTGAAGTAGGTTAGCTCTAAGCCCTCTAGTTAAGAGTAGCCTAGAGCGGTCCTAGCTTCTAGCAGATAGAGGACTAGAATGTTTAATAGGCCCTAAAGAATAGGCCCATTCGAGGGGTTTCCACACCTGTGAAATTAGCCAATAGCATTATAAATAGAATTATAAAAGAAAATACACGAATTATTATGAAATAAAAACATAATTGTTATGAGCAAGATTATGCAAGAAAGGAGGATTTATCTGAGCACTACCTGAAAGGAAATATATAGATATTGATGCTGACATAAAGAGTGCAACTAAATACACAGAGAAAGATAACCCTAGGTTCCAAAGGAACATTTTCGATGTGATGACAGAAAAAATGGATTCATATGTGTAACTTCCGGCAAAGGGGAAATAAATTATTACGAGATAACTCCAATTATGGAAAAATAAGAGGCCTCCAACCAATAGAAAGGTAAAAAACTAACTATTCTAGAAATACCCAAATGAAAGAGGAGTGTGGGAAACTTCTACAAATAAATCATATGGTATTCCACAGTCGAAATCTTGGACCGAAAAATATATATAATTCAATATTAACCAACGAAAAGAAAATGACCATATTCGGGTTGAAAAGATAATAAAACCATAATAAATTTGGTGTGAACACAACCACGAGAAGAAAAAATAATTTATTTATTTAATAAGGTACTAAAACTATATCACAATTTATATTACATACACTCACTAGGCCAAAGGACATAATCTGAACTGTGTGAATAGAATATTAGCGGACAAGCTAAAAGAGCTGTAAAGGCTCTTGCCACCATACTATTTACAAAGATAACTTCGTGACATTAATGGGGCCACATAAACATATTGACAGTTAAAAATATAATGACAACATTGTTCCATTTTGACACTTAAAAAATTATGGAAGTCATAAACAGTACATTCTATAACAAACTGTGCCCTATAACCAAGTTTTAAAATCTAATGAAAGTGCAAGTTTGCATGAACTCTGAAGAATACCTGGAATTGAGACAAGGAGACGAGGTCGAGCACGGTGAGGACGCAGAGCAGACAACGACGAGACGACGACGAACACATCTAGGCCACAAGGAGATGACGAGGAGATGAGGACGAGGACGCCCTAAAAACACTGCAAAAAACATGAAATTAGAATACAACGAGGAAAAATATTTAGCGGAAACACAAGCCAAACTGAGCAAAAAAAAAAAAAAAAAACCACCAACGGTCACGCAACAGAAGCCTTCTCCAAGAGTCACGCAACAGAAAAATGCTGGAAATCTTCTTGTGATCTGAGGGCCGCTATATTTATAAGAACAAAGTTCCCCCAAAATTTTAACATCGGTTTTTCATCCTCCAGCCAAAAATCTGGTTACCAGTGTCGTAAATGTAAACGGCATAATAAGTTCGATTAACGGCAGAAAATTTTTTGCCGAACTTGTGGGAGAGTGAAATTTTCGAGTGTGTTTCTCATGAAAATTTCACCCACCTTCATGCATTCACCCCTATATTATTATTAACATATAGCTTTAGGGATACATATACATTGTAGCCAATACTTTTTATATATAAATAAATAAGACCTAAAGGCCAAAACCACTGTGACTAAAACATTTAAATGAGCCTTCGTTTAAAAAAAAACTCATACTATTCAAAAGTGTTGCTCAAACACTTACTTTCCTGATTAACACATAGCCCAGAGATATTTCCTCAGAGTTTTCATGAGCAACTCTTTTCATTCCTCCTGAGAGTTTACCTCTGAGGTGATGCAATCATCCAAGGAAACATAACCTTCTTCCACGTGACTTTCTCATCATTTTCCATTCGTGCCCTTGTTCCACTATTTCGACATGTCGTCCCGTAATGATCTCCCCATGTATTTCATCCACCACTCCATACAAAAATGTCGAAAATAAACTCCTGAGATAGCTCATCATCACACATAGGCACATGGGTCCCTCCTTCCGCTCACGTTATCAACTATCTTGATGGGATTTGATTTACCCGCCTTCCACGTAATCTAAGACCTTTTCTTCTCAAATCTTTCAATGTGTATACCTTTGATTATCTCTCAGATCCCATTCCTAGGGTGACTTAATCCTCCATTTGGATTTTTCATTAGCTCATGGTGTTTACCATTGGACCATCATCCACCCCCCTTTCCATGTCATCTCAGAGACAGTTATCCCGACGATTTCTTAAAAACTATCTTCTTGTTTCTTCCTGGTTTTTATTCTCAGGGTGACTTGAGAAGCCACATTGAATGACAACTCACCCCGTCATCCTAATTAAATCATGCCACATGTTATCACTTGGTAATTTTACTGGCCTGCTTCAGAAAAATGGCCAAGGTAACCATTTCAGACCACTTCAAACTATAAACTGACCTTTTCCAAACAGAGAAGGCTCTCTCTTTCAAGATTCACTCAAAATAGAAACATTGATGCTCAGGAAATTCACACATAGGTCAGGTTTGTAATTTTAGGACAAAATCTCAGAGATGTAGGTGGTGGAACTTAAGGGAATTCAAACCATTGGGCAATGGATTCATGAACTCATAAACATAATGAAAGACTCTCGGTGACAGTTCATAATACTCGTGGAAGCAGAGACAGTAGAGTTGATGCTTGCTCAAAATAATTTGGTCATTGTAGCAGATGATAGAACAAAAGAAAAGTATATAGTGAACTATTACTAAGCATCAAATTGCTGAATTCTATAATTTAAGAACACAACAATTTCAAACTAGTATAGAGCATCAAAGAAGATGAATTTTGTATAGTTCCTTTTATAATAATGACAAAAAATAACTTGCATTGAGATATGAAAGATGAATTCAATGAAAACTACTAAGATAAAGACATATGAGTACTTGCTTAAATGGAATACAGAGCATTAAGCAATGAATTATGTATACTTAGCCCATAAAATACTTAGACATACACAAAACTCGTAAGGTAACAAAGAACATACACTCATAAAGGAAAAACATATAATGAACAGAACAACATTATCTCACTAAATCTCTAGAAAGAGCATACATACTTCTGCACTAAAAAGGAGTCTTTATTGATATCTGGAAAGTATAATAAGTCCCCCCCCCCCCCTTCTTTTCATCAAAAAACATTCATTTATACATATGAGCCTTTAGAGCCAAAGTCCTAATTCAAATTAACTAGTACATCATAGTCTGCCTTATGTGCTCAAAGATTTTGACATGAATATCACATAATAAAACTCCACATATATACATTCTAGAATAATTGAGCTACAGGAAGCATGTCTCAGACTTCTGGATGAGCTGAGTAAAAGTTGTTTTGAATTAGGAGTCTTTGAAATATTTAACTGTTGAACTTGTTATCTGGATATGCCACCTAGAGTCTTCTAGAGAATGACTCTTCTCGAACTAATCTTAGTTTCAGAAATATTTCCTCATGCATCAAGCTTCCATTTGATACCCTGACTTCCAGCTCTATACCTTGACCATTTGACCCAGCTCCTTTGCCTTGAATTGATGGGCTATATTTGGACAATTTTTGGTCTCTTCCTTCATATACTTTTCTTGTACAAATGTAGTTGTGCAATGATCCCAGTCCAAGGAATCAGTTGCAACCTTCCTAAACTCGACAATATTTCCTTGTAGAATACCTTGATAAGTTTGATGTATTTTAGTAGAAAAAGGATCTTGATCTGGATATCGTTGTAAATATGACAAGTTTTTCACATATAAATATAATTTTAAATTGAAAACAAGCCTTCCATAACTTTCAATAAGATCCATCTTGGGCAATACATTAATGTCTGGAAATCCTAGATGCAATTTTCATGTTGAAGCTCTTTCCTATTGGTGGAACCTGTTATCACTCCGCCAGATCTCTAAGGTTGAAGAAGAAATCCCAACAAAGGTAACCACAGACCAATCTTTTGGCTTGGTATTTAGCCCTACCAAGTCGGAGAGGGCTCTGTCTACAAAAATCACAGCCAAGAGAGCTGGATGAAAAGGTTTTAGGCTAGCTATGAGTTTAGGGGTTTTGATTTGATTTTATTGGGTTGTTGGATGAGGATATTAGGTCAAAGAGGCTAGGTAAGGGCAAATAGGATTAGGATTGCAAAGATTCAATGGGGCAAGGGAGGTAGAAAAACTAGCATATTAGGGTTATTGGGATGGAATGATTCAGACAAGTGAGGAGCTAGGAAGAGCATGAAAGCTAAATTCTTCCTAAACTGAAAGAAAGATGAACAGGCTATGAAAACTTTCTCAAAACAGAGCATGTGAGCTGAATTTTGTTTCTATAACTTGAAAGTGATCATACGATAGAAATGAAATGTAAAATGGACCATCAATACATTCATACAAATGAAACAAGAGAAGAAACAATGCTAGACAACCATACCACAGGTATCCCAAAGAAATAGCTACAACACTTTTATTAAGCTCCTACCAAAATGATTACAATAGAGTCTATGATCAATATGCCAACATCCAACTGATTCCAACCTGTGAAATGACTGAAAAATTACATGATATAGGCCTCAAAACCACTTTCTCTCATCCTTAGGGGTCGAATCCCTGAGTTGAGGAAGAGATCCACAAAAATGTGAACTAATAGTTGAAGTGTACGAAGGTCCAAGTGACTCCTCCCTAATTACAATGAAACTGATTCATTTGACTTCATGATGACATTTAACCAATGTATTTACCTCTAGATAACTTATCCACATAATATTTACATTTACTTTCATCAATTACATAGGTAAAATCATCATTTCCCAAGATAAAAGTAAAAAATGTAGTGAAAATTGAAAAATATCATACATTTGTCAAGCATGACATTTTTGTGCCAGGGGCGCCCTCCATCTTGCATGTCACTTTTGGAGGCCTTCCTGGTGTCCAAATTGAGCTCAGGTTGTCTTGTTGGAAAGCCTATCCGGTCTACTTTCCATGTATGTCTTTAGTTTGTAGAATGGAGTTGATTTGCCCTATAAAAAAAGTGATTCTCCCACAGCTGGTCAAGAGTGCATCATACATGCAAAAAATGAGGCAGAACATTGATTTTTTCTATGTTTTTTCACCTTTTCACCTGCCAGCTGGCCAAACTAAGCCTAGAAAAGTTGTTTTCTAGAATGCATTCATCATTTTGCATCTTCTCATGGTCTTCATTTGGCCAAAAAGTGTCTCAAACAAGCATTAGGGGAATTTTGAGGTCTAAAATGGGCCTCCTAAGAAAAATGTACAACAAAAATAAACTTTATAAGAACCAATAGGATTCAAGATGATGATGTCAACCATGGGGATGATTCACCATTTTTTAAGTAAAAAGGTAAAAAGATTAAAAAATAATAAAATAATAAAACTACTTTTTCAACACGTATTTTTAACTTATCTCCTAAAGTTTTTACTCAAATTTCGAGCAGAAGTACTCGTTGGATGTAAAATTTAATTCCTCGCGCAAGGAGTATCCACGTTGCATACTTTCGATGGACCCTGCTACACGAAAAATGAGAAATACATAAAAATGTGATTACAATCATGTTTTTCATGTATTTCTAATTTTTCGTGTAGCAAGACCCATCGAAAGTGTGCAACATGGGTACTCATTGGATAAGGAATTCAATTTTGCATCCAACGGGTGCTCCCGCTTGAAATTTAAGTAAAAACTTTGGGAGATAAGTTGAAACTATGAGTTGAAAAAATAGTTTTTCTTTTTTCCCTCTAAAATTTGATGATGTAATCAAATCTTATTTTATTATTTCCATTATTATTTTATAATTTCCTTAGGAGGCCCATTTTAGACCTCAAAATTCCCCTAATGAGTGCAGCGCCTAGGGCGTTGTGCTCTTGACAGTTCAATTGTCACAAAATTGTATAGGATTGCTGAAAAACACATAAAATTCAAAATTTACCCCAAATTTTTTCAAAATTGGTGAAATGAATGTTGATGATGTGGTTAAGCATGGAGTGAGGATTCAACTAGTATGTCAAGCCTCCTTTTCTCTTCTTTCATGGTCAAGGCTTCAATTTTTGCATTGGCTTGTTTAATTTTTGACCTTGCAATTTTGGATTTCTTGGAATAATGTTTGACCCTCTTTCTCAATATATCATTATCTCTATTTTCTCTCCATAAGCTTCTCTAGGTGTTGGTTAGCCCTGGAAAGCCATTGCTCCTGGTTCTCATTGATTACCACTGTAAATTTTTCATTCAAAGTGAGTTGATTAGCAAGCTCAGCCTCCTTTTGCCTCTCTAGTTCTAGATCTCTTTTCATGCCTCTAGTCTTAAGCCTTCTCCTTGGAACTTGTTCTTCTGCCTCATTGGTTTCACCATATGTTTATAATGTCTCTTCAAGAAAGACTTTAGCTTTTTTTTCCTCTCTTTGAGCTTTGATGAATTTCACTTCATCAATGACATGTTTGGTCTTTAGCTGTTGGTTCTCCTGCTGAAGAAAGGTAATGCAAATTTAGATATCTAAACATTAGTTTGTAGCTCCTTAATCTTGGATTCTTTCTCCTTGATGATTGTGCTAGTGATCTCATCATCATCATGCTCATCTAGGTCAACAAGGTCAAAGTCTTGTTCTGTCTCATGGAGGTCCTCTCCTCATGTCTGATCTCTTCCTGAATCTCTGCCTCTGTCATCTTTTGCTTCCCTTTATCTACCTGCTTTGTCGGTGTAGAAGGCAAGGCCCCTTCCCTTATGTGTGGAGAAAACACATGCCTGTGACCTCTCTGGTATGTTTTTTCCAATAGTTCTATCTCAGCCTACTTATTATGTTGAGGTTCACTGATCTCATCTCTGCTAGGTGACCATGTCTCAATGTGAAATGGAGATGATGGTGGTGAATTGGGTGAAGGAGATGATCTGATAATGATGCATGAACTTTGGGCTGAGATGGGGGAATGGATGTGGAAGGATGAGATGAGGAAGGCACGTCTTGTGCATGCTGAATAGATGAATCAGTGAATATGTCATTAGCTATGAAAGTACTCCATGAAATGTTCAATTGTTTGAGGTGATGGAGGACTATGATCTTGATGAGGGAGTGGTGAAAAGGATTGTTCATTTGGTGCTCTTTTTCTCTCTTTTGGACAATATATGCCATCTTGTCAATGCTCCGGAAGAGATAATAAGGTATGCTGAGCATTTTGACCCTTGTGAAGTGCGTGAGTAGCCGGATATGATAGGTGTAAAGTCTAGAGAATCAACCTTCACAAGAAAAGTATTTCGTGATGATTTTCATCATGGGGGAATATCTCTCTAGGAGGCAAGAGAAAGGAAAAATCTTCTTTCTTTCATTATTGTACCTAGGTTTGATGTATGGCTCAAAGTAATGCTCCTGCAAGTCTTTTTGCTTGAACCATTTTTCCCCAACATTTGGGATTCCAGTGATAGCTAATATGATGGCAATAGACACAGTGAAACTGACACCAGCAAGGGTTACCTGGTTGTCATGGAGATTGGAGATGAATATTCTGCTCAACATATGATGATGTTGGACCCTTTGTATTTTCTCACAGATTCAAAAAATCCTACATGCTTAAAACATGTCGTAGTCATGGGAGAGGCCATTAGTTCCCTGGTATTTGTTGGCTCAAGTCTAAGGATTCTCCCTCCTTTGTTTGGCCTCCTCTCCTTTCTTTCTTCTCCCTCACTGTAGTTTTTGTCTTGTTCTTCTTCCATAGGTGTCTTAGTGTGAAAACCATAGGGAGATGGAATGATAACGAAAAATGAGTTTTGGGAAGTGGGAATGGGATGGGGAAATTTAGGGGGATGGGGGAAGGGGTTTATGAAATGAAGGAGGTGATAGGGAGTAGTAATGATGAGGGATTTAGGATAGGGGATTTAATTATAGGTTAGGTATTTGGGAGCCTAGGCAAATGAAGCACCTAGGTCTTAGGGTTTCAGAGGAAAAGGGATTAGGGAAAGGGGATTATGATATAGGGGTTTTGGGAAAGGTCAATTAAGATATGAGAAGGGAATGGAAGTGCTAGGGAGTGAAATATAAATGTAATTGGGGATTTGACAGTGGTACTAGGGTTTCAAGCTCAAAATAGACACCAAATATTTTAAACAAATTCAAACACCACAAAATTGACTTGATAAGAAGAGGGATGGTGCAATTGTGGCTTACTTGATTGCTGGAGGTTGTAGAGCATTGTTGTTGAAGTTTGAGAGTGATGCCATGTGTTTTGAAGCCCCCTGAGCGTTGTCGGGCAAGCGTACAACGCATAACACAGGCGCACCCTCCTTTTGCCAGGAGCACAACGTACAACATAGGCACGCAACGTAACACACAAGAGTGCCCTCCTTCTGCCAAGAGCGCAGTGTAATACACAGGAGCGCCCTCCTTCTGCTATGAGCGCAACATTGCCTGTCTTTTGCAAATTTTCGCCTTCTTTCTTGGATTTCCATGCTTTTTCTAAGGTTTCTTGATGATGGCAAGAGAAAATGAAGTTTGAATTGATTTTTATTTTATAGCCCACTTTTGCAATGTTCAATTTCACTTTTAAAACCTTACAAAATACCTTTTAACTCTGTCTTGTTTGCTCTGTAGATTGATCATGTTGGAGTAGGAAATCTTCATATTTTGAAGTTCGATGTGTTTTACATATGGAATTGAGTTGGAATATTTGGTAAATTGAGTACTTATTACATATAATGGACATAAAATTACATAAATAAAATAAAATTACATCTCTGTTTTTTGGAATAAAATTACATTTTGGAATGAAACTCACACTTGAAATCAAAATTACAACTTTGGAAACCATATTTACATGCTTGAAAATCCTCTTTTGATGATAAAGGGATATTATTTGGATCACTCTCATACTTTTGCTGACATTATGCAATGAAATGGTGTTTTATTGGACCTTGGAAAATGAAAACCTAGAGACCTAATGAAGACCTTGAATGACCAGACTTCATGGTGACCTGAATGACATAATGACATGATGAAATGGACTTTCATGACTGAAGTATGCTCAGCAAGACATGAAGGTGGGCTAGCAAGAACAAATTTTTGAGGAAGAGTGAAATTTTTTTTACTAGGGCTACCATCGGTGAGTAAATTTTTTGAATGAAGACCTAGGTGAAATGACAAAAATTTCTAAGCGAGTCCCTAAAATGATATGAAAAGAGTGTTTTTTATCACTGATGGGAGGATGCAAATACTGACACTAATAGAACCCCATGGTGCAAGATGCTTCCAGGCATATTGAATTGCATCCATGCTACGGTCAACTCGAACAAGCTTAATAAAATCTTGCAGCCTGAGCTAGAACTCTAACTTTCTCTTAACCTTCTTAAGCTTAGATTTATTTTCAACACACCAAGCTAGCGCAGGAGCATAGTCCCTATTTTGCAAACATTCTACAACCTACTGTGCATCCATAAACACATTAATATCAACAAGATCTTGTATGGCACTATTCTCGGAAAGTTTCATAGCAGTGTCATAATTGGATAAGCATAGCATATAGTAAAAAAGAATCCTCTTCACTCGTATGTTGTTCCATTCTTGTTGATTTTCTGCCCGAAGCACACTCAAATGGTCCAGCTTGTCACGACACCTTTGAACTTGCAACTGCTCACTCTTATTGCTCTCATCTAGCTTTCTACACCCTGAACAATGTCGAAGTTGACTATGTGAATTTTCTCTTCCTTGTCCATCGCCTCCAGCATCGCATGATTTCCAGTCAACTTTGCAAATTTTGAATACATGCATGCATCATTCAAGGCCTTGTAAGCCAGGGTTAAATTCTCAAAATATTTAGATCGTTCATCACTGGAATGAAACTGGGGCTTCTGCTCAATGCCCTTAGAGAGATGTTTGGCCAGAGTATCAGCAAAATGAGACACTATTCTCTATGTAGGATCCTCGTGATGCGATAATCTGCAAATAGGCAACAAATTTCCCTGCTCTTTCCAGCTCTACATCGACAATATTTCCACAATCCAGCAACGAATGAAATAAATTGGACCGTTGCACTTACATATGTCGATCCAGGGCATCGATTTCGGGCTTAGGGGGTCATGTTCTCTTTTTCCCTTGAGAGGGTCCTGCTATTGTTTCCCCTATCATCGTTTCTGAGGCGGAGTGGAGGGATCTCATATCAACTGCTGCATAGGCAGGCACACGCTCTTTTCAAGCCCTGAAGCCATGAGACAAGAGAATTCAGATGTTGAACAACCTCTTCTTTTGACATGTCCTTTTGTGTTTCTTCTGCAACACCTGACATTACAACATTCATCTCTTTCTCAACAGTTTGATTTCTAGTCCTCATCGATTTCTTTAGATGTTCAAATAACACTCTCATAAGTTTGCAAACTCTTGACAGCTTAGCGCTTTGGTGTAGGGCTCTCGGTCTTGTGTGATGGTGCTTTCCCGGAGTTGGTGCTTGGCCTTTGGGCTTGTAATTGACTTGGATATTTGGCCCAAGAGCCAATATTCTTTACAAATTAATAAAAGTAACCTTCGTTATTAACCTGAGCTTTGGAAAGATTGGCTTTAATAGCCAAATCCTCTTCTTTTTTATTTTCCAAGATGATAAGCTTTTTACCCAAAGCCATTCCTTCGTCCTTTCACTAAATGATCACCAATCCTTAATCCTAACAATTATTTTGCTTATCTTGATAAATAATGACCCTTTTAAACCAATTTTAGCCAAAATGGAACTTTTGCAGTGAAAATTGCATTCTGCTGCGAAAGTTTTGAAACTTTTGTAGTGCAACTTATCTATTTTGCACTGTTGCCGTTGCAAGAGTTTCTTGGTGTAAAGTGTATCAGGTGCTAGCACTACCTATCACCCCCGCGAAGTCATCATCCACTAGGTGAATCGATAAGCGCACCCATAGTTTAATTTTCATCCTTACCGCCTTTATAGCATTTAATTATTGCATGCATGAGTTAGTGGTTTAACGGTTGTCTATAATTGAACTAAGTAAATAAGTATTATTATTATTGTTTTGTGAAATGACATTATAATCCTAGTTTTTATTATTAGAGAAAATTTCTTCTTCGAGTTATGTTAAAACCATCGATATGGAAAAATCCAAGAAAAATATGCCATTTCAACCACCAATAGGGCCATTGCTGGAATAAATTGATTAAAAGATCCTAAATACTTTCATGTTCTTTGATATGGTTTGCACTATGGATTATGGAATTTCATCTTGGAATGTAATGTATAAAATACTTGAATAGGCATTACCTGAAGAAGAAAACTTAAGACCTACATTTGCAACTACTGATTGACGAGGCAATAAAACTTCTGAGGAAACACTCCAAGATGTCGCAAAATCTCGCTTACACAAAAAAATTTCCCATTCAAGACTTCTTCCCTGCACCGATATGATTCACCAAGTGGTTCACAATGTAGATTGTATAGAAAGAGAATTTTTCACCTCTCACGACACGTTAATTAGTTCTTTCAAGCTAGAACGCCTCCAAGGTATGTGTAAATTGTTTAAACCACAACTCATGTATAATTCTCAATTTGTTAATAGTTTTGTTCAGGAGGAGTGCAATAATACTGAAAAGAGCTTCCTAGTTTAATAAAAGATTGGAGGAGAGACCTCAACAAACACAAAGAGGAATCGTCACACAAATATTATATACAGGCCCTAAATCCCCCTTTCTATTATGTTGCCTCTATGTAGTATAGAATCTTTTCTTACCAAAATGTCTCACAATTTCCATTGGACTAGGTCCCTCTCATCCATAGAGTTGTTGATGGGCTTCCTTTCAATTGGGCTGACATGTCGGCTGATAATATCGCCAAACATATTCTCTCTGTCTGCACCAGCAACCACGCATAATCCTCCCTTTTATATGTTGGCCATCGTAATGGATGCCATTTGTTTCTCTTTGTATTTTATAGCAGTGGGCTAGAAATGGACACGTTGATCCTCTGCCCATCCATAATTATCATGGTAAACTTTGGGAAGAGAATTACTGTGACCATTTTTACCAAATCTACCATATTGTTACTATTCCTATTTATCATGCCATTTTTTGTTCTAAACCTCCAAGAATGTCTTCAGCCACTATGGATTGTTTGTTGAGAATTGGATATTAGTTCTCTGAAGAAAACATTACTTATGTCAGGGTTTGGGGAAGTTATGGTACTCCACATGTTTTACCTTCGCTTATCTTGAATAAGCTTACGTGCAGAGAGGTTTCTCATCAAACAGTAGAGACATGGGTAACCCTTGAATTAAAGAAAGCTTCCAAGAGAGTGTGGCCCTAGTTCTTGTCACAATTTGGTATTGATACTCTGCATAATTATATTCATGCTGAAAAAAGAGTTAAAACCCTTGTATGCTTTAAAATTGGAGGCCATTCCTGCAAATTTTCATGTTCCTACCAAGCTAATTAAGGGAATAATTGTTGCTACAAATATAAAAATATATTGTCATGAGACTATTCACTGTGATGAATTGTTCTGTGGAGCCGCTTCTTATCAAAGTGTATGCAGTAAAGCTAAACAATTACCTCCATATAGCTATCACCATTTTTTGGTCTATAGAGACACAAAAAGGTCTCCCTTTCCATTAAATTTGTTGCAATTTCATAAAGAGGGAATATCAGTAAAGCTTTTTCAACACAGAAAGTAACTTTGCAAGCAACTATGCATGTTCAGGTTCCCCCTATTAAGTCCCATGAACAAACAACTTTAAAAAATCCAGAGGTTAAAAATAATATCAAGGATTGGAAAATGTTTGAAAATATTACTTTAGAGCATGTTAAGCAAGTGAAAGAAATAACCATGCCTGAAACAAGTGCTAACCCTACCATTGGACAAATATTAGCTGCTTCTTCCCCTAATGTCCCTAAGTCTGCTCTTGCAGAACCAAGTGTTATTTCTAAAACACCTATTAGTGCTCAGCCTAGTGTAGAAATGATTTCAGCATCTCCTAATCTTATTATTCAATTGGATATAAAATAAATACCACCTATAGAGGTATTTTATAACCCAAAGTGCAAGGTCATTCTAAAAAAGAGTAGAAAGAAGAGAAAAGTGGTTGATACACATGCCTTAACAATAACTAGTGCCTTACCAACAACTCTCTTGGAGGTAATTTGGGAAGGTTCATCAACACCACCTGATGAAGAATATGAAGATTTTGCCCAATATGCAAGGGATTATGTTTTTTCTAGTATGGAAAAAGCAAAAAAAATTAAGCAATTTATAAACCAAAAATATGAAATAATACATCGTCTAGAACAACACTTTTCATAGTTGAAGCTCATATGTAAGTTCAAATTTCCTTAGTCAGAAGATGATATAAGTATGAAATTAAAGAGAAGGATATTAAGATAAATGAATTATAGGAGAAGAAGAAACAAGTTGAGACAATTATTTTAGATCTTGCTAAATTGCTAAATTTGCACATGAAGCTCGTGACTTAAATCAATAGCTTCAACATGAGCAACAACTTTTCCATAACAAATCAGGCACAATACAAGTTCACGAAAAATTGGTCAATTATTTTCTTGATGATTTGACTGATATTGAAAATCAGTACGATGAAACCGAGTGCAAGCTCAATGAGCTTTTGAAATGGCACGAGGATCCGAAAATATTCTTTCCAAAACTACCTGGAATTAATGAAATGCAGAAGTCTAAAGTCATTCATGTTTCGAAGACCAATGTATGCTTGGTTAATGAATCGGTAAAAGATGTTGAGACACTTTCTAATTATGTTGTCTGATCTATCATTCAGTGTCTAAAGAGGTGAAATGTTGCCAAGTGATTTAGAGGAGACTCTCCCGAAAGCATAAGTATTGAAATCAAAGTTGGAAAGTGCTAAAACAATGTTTTGTGATAGGATTGACAATTGTAAAAGGTGAATTTCAAGTTGGCGTGGGAGTTCCTAATTAAACCTCACAGTTACCTTCATGTAACTAAGGTTATTAATGAACAAGCTAATCAATTATTACCAGTCTTACAAGCTCAAGTGTATAATTTTCAAGTAATAATTAGACCTCACTCCACGTGTTGGCTCATCTTCTAGAAGTCTATCAACAATGGCAACCACCCACTGGCTCTTCATCAATAGTTGTTCCTCCGAGTTGAAAATTTTCATTTCAATTTAAAAAATTGTAATAATTTTCTATTTTGCTCACGCTTGTTTTTTTGTTTTAGTTGAGAGAATTATGGATATGAAACTATTCTCATATCTTGTTTGAAAATTATTGTAACAACCCTCCGGCCCAAGGCTAAGGGTTCTAAATTTTTGAAATAAAAGGCGCATTTTCACTTTTGTACAAGTTTCTTTTTTAATATAAGTTGAACCACTTTTGATTCCATGTGTCAAAGGAGCACAGCATAATTGGTACTATTATTGGTTTTGTCTTGCTTAAATTGTTGATTGAAATCATTTAAGTTTATTCATTCTTATAAGTGAAGGATTTAATAATCCATTTTTGTCTTATTGTATCTACCATTTGTAAGCATAATAATTCAAGATTATATGTGAATATTGTTCATATAGAAATTCAATTAACTATTTAATTTAATTGATTATCATTTACAATTTGTTTCAATTAAATGACTTAATGAAGAGATCTATATCTTTAGTTATTGAGTTATCTTCCTATTTCACATATGCAATTTTACCCAGGTTATATATTAAACGATATAGATTAATTAGAGTTTATTCGTTTTGCTTTGCTGCTTATATTTAGAATCATTATCTCATTTTTAGTATTTCACTTGTAGTTCCTATATTCTTGTCTCCATTCGTTGGAGCATCTTCCATAGGGGAAAATGGACCCATTCAAAACTAGTCGGAACCACCATCCCAAATGGAAAAGATTCTAATGTGGGCCATGATTGAGTGGTTTCCCAAATGTTGATGAGGTCAACTATGGACATCAACATTTTTGGTGCTAGAAGGAGGGCCATGTGACTGTGAATGGCAAGAAGATCACATCATAAAAATACCATCTATTCAAAGAGTTCATCTCCACCCTTAATCTCTCTCATAACTTCCAAATCTCCTTCATGATATCCTCCCCCACAATTCGATGTTGTAGAACCTTATCATACACTTCCTAGTACTATTTATAGATCTTCCAGTGAACCTTCAGTTAATACACCCTTACCTCAAGATCAACCCGTATCACCTAAAATTCAAAGCATTATGCAGAAGATCAAAGGAATCTCAATATAAAGAGATCAACTCCAAGTATTTGAAGCTTCAAAAGGAAGTGTTACATCATCACTAAAGAGTTTTGGCATATTTACCAGAGGTCAAAGTGAGAAATTAGGAGTAAAACCCTTTGAGTTTCCACTAGACACTCATCATTGGAAGAAACTCAAGTCAAGTTCTGATTCAAAAGCTAGTGAAACTATTATTGTTATTTTTCCTCCTCCTTCTACACCTACCATCACTCCAACGACTGCACAATCATCTCAAACTCTTCCTCCCTCATCCTTATCCACATATCCTTCTTCAAATCAACCTGTAATATCTTCCATTGTTACAATTACCACAAGTACCTCATCATCCACAATCTCATCGTCATCCGCTGCAACTACTTATTCTACTGTTACTGGTATAATCCCTGTGATTACCATAATGGCACAAAAACCCTAGGAAACCCTTGGAGTTGTGAATGTTGGGGGTCAACAACATCCTCTTCCTAAACATCCTAAATGATGGATGCCAAAATTTAATCTCGATAATGATGTACCTCGTGAAGAACATATCATCATTTTATGCTAGCTATCAATTTAAAGGATGTTCAGGAAGAAAATGTAATACGTATACTTTTTCCTCGTACTTTTGAAGGAAAAGTTACTTCTTAGTACTTTACACTACTTTCTAAATCCATAACCAATTGAGATACTTCCGCAGACATATTTTAAAGAAAATGGTGATGACAAGTCATCAACTTCACTAATAATTGAATTGTCCAATATAAAGATGGTTCCTGATGAACATGTTTTCAAATTATGATTTAATAAAAATTTGAATAAGATACTATGTATGTCCTAGATAAGTCAATATGTTCAAGTTGATTGGTATATTGGAGCTCTTCCCACTTCAATGGATATGCTTGTGGACTGAGTCACAAAGACTATGCTTGATGATAATATGAAAGAAGCAATACATGTTGAGAATCGAATGTTGCCATGGAAGAGAAGAAACTTCCACTCAACCAACTAAAAAAGTCACATTTAAGGAAAAGAAGAAGAAAAAGAGCACTAAAGATGTGTTTGATATGGAATTCATTCAAAAGGCTATCAAAACTCTATCGAACAAGTTTATTGATCTCAAAAAATAGTTTGCAAAAGGATCATCTTCTAGAAGACCATTTAGATAATTTAGAAGGGCTCAACAAACTTCTCCTTCTAGAGAAATTTCAGTTGTTGATGAAGAAGAAGATGAGGAACAGGATTCACGACAAGTTGGAGATGAAGAAGTAGAAGAATAAATAATTGATGCTAACGCGACCTAGGATTTCATTGGTTCCTTGTTTGATGAAGAAGAAGAGGTTATGGTTATGACAACGAGAAGCAAGAATCTATAAGTACCTCTTCATCCCCTGTGAATAAAATCTCTACTTGTGCTCCATCCACTCCTACTTCTGTAGATAAAACTGTCGCTCCAAATAAGTTTACTTCTAAAACTTTTCTAACTCCAAATAAGTTTACTTCTAAAAATTTTCTAATTTTTAATAATATAGAGTATAATATTATAGAGGACACGAAGAAGACCAAGGCTAACATTTCATTATATGAAGTTAGTAAACTAAAACAACAACAAAATATTTTATTAATTTCTTTGAATGCTACTTCAAAATCTCCCCTACCAACAACTGTTGTGGCTATTAAAAGTAAACCAAGTCGAAGCCCCTTATTCTTCTAATAAAATGAAACAAGAAGATGTAATTCTCATAAGCGATAGGTACAATTCACATGCCTCACCTTTTCTCTTGACCTTTGAAATATCTAATAAGAATGTACATAATTGTTTAGTTGATTTTGGGACCTCTTCTAACATCATGCCATATTTTGTTTGCTTAAAAATAAATGTTGCACCCAAAGAATCATCCACTCAAATTGTACAAATTGATACAACTGAATTCAAATTTTTAGGTGAATTGAAGGATGTATTAATTATATTTTCTTCTCAACCTGAAGTATTTCATATCATTGATATTGTAATAATTTATATCCCTTATTCCTACGATCTTCTCTTGAGTAGATTTTGGTTAGAAAAGCTAAAAGGTTACTTTGCAACTGACTTGTCACACTTATGGCTGCCATATAATGGCAAGCCCAATTAGATAAGAGTTGATCGGGAAAAACATATGAAGCACACCATCATTAAACTGGAAGAATAAAAAGAGCCAATTTCCTTTACCAACAATATCTTAGGAAATTACTATGCAAGATCATATTTCGGAAATTTTACTAAACAATTATCTCCTTCTTCGTCTGATACTATATGCTTAGAAATTGATTTTTTTTCATAGATAGATACGTCTATTTGTGTAAATATTGTAGATTCATTCATGGATAAACCTGTAAATAATCATTTTTGGTTTATGTGTTTTGATGGGTCAAAGTTTAATGATGGTGTTAGTAAAGGATGAATTTTGATCAACCCCAATGGGGAGAAAGCCATGCTTACCTATAGACTTGAGTTTGAATGCACAAATAATGTCGTTGAATCTGAAGCACTTGTACAAGGATTAAGAAAAGTAATAATCCTGGATTTCAAATATCTAAAAGTTTTGGGTGACTCAAAAAGCGTAATCAAACAAGTAAGAAATAAAATCCATTGTGTTTATAGTCAACTAAAAATTTATCAATTTCTTATTCAATAATTGACTTCTCATTTTCTTGTGTTTAATACTAGTCCCATCCCAAGATTACAAAATGCATGTGCATATCTTTTAGCAAATATTTCCTCTAGACTTATCCCACCTGAAGACTTGAGCCCAAATCATTTTTCAATTGAATTAATATTTAGACCCTCCATACCTGATAATATCTCTAACTGGAGAGTTTTCAATGATGGCGAAGACGTCATAAATTTCTTCACTTCAAAGGGAATGTATGATGACCAAATCATTGATGAAGGCTCTCATGATAAATAATTGAACTAATCTTCAAATGAAATCAAATTTGAGAACTCCATTCCCAAGTATATAGTCAAATTAGAAGACTTTTATGATCTTAAGGATAGGTTTAAAAAGCCTGTAAATTGTAAAACTTCAAGCTCTTCCTTGAGCTTTGAGGTTATCAATCATGGCTCATATCAAAATCCTCAAAATGTAAACCTAGGTCTTGGATTGTCACTAGATGAAAGGCTTGCATTTATTCATCTACTTGGAAGATATAAGGACTTTTTTGCATGAAATTATGATGATATTAAGACCTATGATACTTCAATCATCCAACTTACAATCCTAATGCTTCCTAACGAAAAGCATATCCAATAGAAATTAAGAAAGATTCATATGAATCTTGAACCTCAAATTAAAGTTCAAATTATTGAAAGCTCAGATTATCTTTCCAAATAGGAATTCTAAATGGGTATCCAATCTTGTTCCAATTAGGAAACAAAACGGAGATATAAGAATCTGTATTGATTTCATAAATCTTAACAAAGCATAAAAAAACATAGTTTTCCGTTCCCTCCTATGGAGCAAATTCTACATTTTTTTTTTGGATAGGAGTTAATGTCCTTCCTCAATGGGCCCTCTAAATACAATCAAATCCTTTTCCATCCTAGTGATAGATTAAAGATAACTTTTAGGACTAAATGGGGAACCTTTGCTTATCAAAATATGCCATTTGGACTTATCAATGTTGGGCCAACATTCTAGAGGGAAATGTATATTGCTTTCAAATAATTGATAAAGAAAATCGTTGTTGTATATCTCGATGACATCACCATATTTTCAAAAAAATGAATTGATCATATTCATGACTTGAAACAATTTTTTGAATGATGCAAAAAATATGGTATATCTCTGAATCCTAAAAATTCATTCTTTGCTCTTCCATGAGGTAAAATTTTGGGATTCATGGTTTCTAAAGATGGAATAATTATTGATCATGATATATTTAAATTTTTTTCAGAAATTGCACTCCAAATTAAGAAAAAGTCAATGCAGTCATTTTTAGGTCAAATCAATTTTGTGAGGCGTTTTATTCCTAACTTTGCACAAATAGTGTCGCCGCTACAAAATATGATTAATAAGAATGCAACTTTCAAGTGGAATGCAGCACAAAAACAAGCATTTGACTCTATTAAGCAGGTTATTATCCAAGCCCCCTCCTTATTTTCTCCATACAATAAATTATTTTATATACATTTGCTTTTGATCAGTCTTATGTAGTTGTTTAACTCAAAAAAATTATCAAGATGCAGAAGTACCTATAGAATTCAAGAGTTCTAGAATACAAGGATATGAATTAAAATATTTAAATGTTGAAAAGTAGGCATATGCAGTGTTCAAATCAGTAAAACATTTTAGACCCTTTCTAAATAAATCACACATCAAGTTAATTGTGCCTACTCCATTGTGACGAATCTATTAATTCAAAAAGACCTTGGTGAGAAAAGATACCATTGGGTCACTGCACTACAAGAGTATGTTTTGGAAATTAAGTGTGCGAAGATTGTCCAAGGTAAATGATTGTGTAAGTTGGTCACTCAGACTATTGATTCACAATCAAAGAATAATTTAGAAGATTAGGAGCCAAAGGATCTTCAACAGGTTATGTGTTATCTATGATGCTTCGAATTCACAATATGTTGATATAATCTATTTTTTGACTCATGAAACTACACCTTTACATTTAGAACCTAAGAAAAAATGTGATTTAATATTAAAAGCAAAACATAACCAACTTATCAATGGAATACTATTTAGAAATAATTATGCTTCCATTCTACTGAGGTGTTTAGAAAAACACGAGTCTGACAAAGTGTTGAAAAATTTACACGATGGACCAACTGGAGGTCATTTCAGAGGTGACACTACTACTCATAGAATCCTTCATGCATGGTATTACTAGCCTACGATTTTCAAGGATGCACATGCATATGTCTGAAGATGCAAAATTTTCCAAACTTTTGTTGGGAAAGAAAAGAAAGCAGTGTTTCCCTTATAGCCTGTAATCATTGATCAACCCTTCAAGAAATGGGGTCTCGACGTAATTGGTGAGATTTTTCCTAACCTTCAAAACAACTTATATTTATTTTCACCGCAATCGACTATTTTACAAAATGGGTGGAGGCCCTTGCTCTTAAAAATGTTACTGTTGAACAAGTGATATCTTGTATTGATCAATTTATATCACTAGGTTTGGTCTCTCAAGCACGCTAATTTGTGACAATTCCACTTATTTGTTCACCGTTTCACTCACTGAATTTGTTATTAAGAAATTATTCAAATTAAAATATCCATATAAATATTATCCCCATGGTAATGGTCTAACTGAATGAACTAATAAAAACCTTTTGACGGTCATTAAAAGAACCATTCATTCTAATCAAAGAAGTTGGCATAAAGCTATCATATATGCTCTATGGGCTGACAAAATTACTTACAAAGAATCAATAGATGCCTCCCCTTACTATTAGTATATGGGAAGTCATTCTACCTCCAAACATTGCTTTGCCTTCATTAGCTCTAATCCAATCCATGCAAGAGCAACCTTGTTCTAGCTTATAACAATGCTTAGCACAAATAGTTAAGCTAAAGAAAACAAGAGAAAAAGTTAAATAGACTTATAACAATCACCAAAAGATCATCAAACAATAATTTGACAAGAGTTCAGATGGTGACAAAAATTTCAATGTTGGTGACTTTGTTTTGAAAAGGAATAAGGCACATGAGGATAAATGTAAACATTCTAAATTTCAGAAACTCTGGCTAGGTCTCTTTTAAATCTCTAAGAATATTGGTTGATCCAATATCTAAGAAGGTTTGGGTTGAAGAAAACCTTCTCGTGAATGGGAAAATTTTGAATATTTTTCTGGAAAATTTAGTTTCTCTGTAAATATGGTTTTCTCGTTGTTTATTTTTTTATAACAATTTGCTGCATGTTCTACTTCTTATATGTTTGAATATAGAGAATTATGATTTAAAATACTGTAGACAAGTTTGAAACTTGTATTACATCTAGTATCATGTCTGTATTTTATGGTTAATTCATCCTATTTAAGAAAGTGCTATTTGGAAAATACTTTGAAGTATATCCTTTTCCAGAAGTATTAATTTTCCCTCACATGCTAAATTTGCTATAAGAATGGTTGATCATAAGATGAAGAGCTACCTGAATACCATGATATGCATTTTATCTATATAACTTTCTTATCACCCAACTTATTATTCGCCATTGCAAAATATGCAATCTCTAAAACTATGATAAAAAGGTGATTAGCAAAGCAAACATAAAAATTCACGGGAAGTGTATGTAAACCCGTCAGGGTACTGAACAAGCTCGTTGGCAACGAGTAAATGCATACATGATAAGGAAACTTTTTTTTAGGGTACTGAACAAGCCTTCTGGAAGTGATGCGATGTCAAATAATAGAAAGTTGAGTTAAACGTCATGCATAAATTGGTAGTAAGTTATGCTTAGTAATAGAATCAAAAACATAATTTCTTATTTAAATAAATAATTTTTTGTATCCCTTCCCTTCTGGATAAAGGTGAAACGAAAAGGTATGAGGACAAGTCCTTGTTTCTTATTATTTAAATCGCCATAAAATTTTCATCATGATTTTTTATTAAGTAGTTTGTTCTTCGTGCAATATTATATGTTTTTCTCTCTTCATTAATATAAAAGGGCATAACTAGTTCACCTAGTGTGTCACCAATTGTTGTGGCAAACAGCAACCCCCCATTTTGCATTTAATCATAATAAAAAACCGAGACCCTTTTAAATTTCTATCCTATATTTTTCTCTCTTTCATTAAAATTATACCCTTTAAAAACCCAAAAAACCTTCAAAATTCTATATTTTTATTAATGTATAGCTTTAGGGTTAAATGATCATGGCAACCAACACTTTTAATATATGAATAAACTATAAAGCCAAAACCACTGTGATTTTAACATTTCAGATGAGCCTTCGTTCTAAAAAAAAACTCAAATTATTCAAAAGTGTTGCATGAACGCTTGCTTTCCTGCTTGGCACGTAGCTTGGAGATATCTCCTCAAAGTTTTTGCAAGCAACTCTTTTCATTTCTCCTGGGGGCTTACCTCCAGGGTGACACAATCATTCAAGGAAACATAATATGCGAGTCCCTTCTTCCACGTGGCATTCTCGCACTTTTTTATTTTCACCCTTGTTCCACTATCCTAACACGTCATCCTGGAACGATCTCCCCTGGGAATTTCCTTCATTGACCCATACAAAAATTTTGCAAATAAACTCCTGGGAAAACTCATCATCACACATAGGTGAATGGGTTTTTCCTTTCGCTCACGTTTTTAGCTATCCTATCGGGCTTTTATTTACCCTCCTTTCACGTAATCCCAAACCTTTTCTCCGTGGAGCTTTCAATGTGTATACCTTTGATTATCTCTGAGATCACATTCCTAGGGTGACTCCATCCTATACATGGAATTTTAATTAACTCACAACGTTTCTCATTGGATCATCATCTACCCCCCTTTCCATGCCATCCTATAGCCAATCATCTCAATGATTTCTTAAAAACACTCTTCTTGTTTCTTTCGGGCTTTTATTCCCAGGATGGCATGAGAAGCCACATTGAACGACATCTCACTCTGTCATCCCAATTAAATCACACCACCTGTCACCCCCGCAAAGTCATCATACCCACTTACTTAATCGGTAAGTGTGCCCAAAATTTAATTTTCGTCCTTACCACCTTTCTAACATTTAATTATTGCATGTGTGAGCCAATGGTTTAACAGTTGCATGTAATTGAACTAAGTGAATGAGTTTTAAATATATTGTAGTTCTGTGAAACAACATTGTAAACCTAGTTTTTATTGTTACAACACAAATTTTCTAGGAGTTTTTCTAAACTCATTGATATCGGAAAAGCCAAGAAAAAAAACCAGTTCAACAACCAATAGGGCCAATGCTGGAAGAAATTAATGAAAGGATCCCAGATACTTTCATGTTCTCTAATATGGTTTGCACTATGGATTTTGGAATTTCATCTTGGAATGCAATGTATAGAATACTTGAAGAGGCGTTACTTGAAGAAGAAAACTCAAGACCAACAGTTGCAATTGTTGATCAAGGAGGCAATAAAACTTCTGAGGTAACACTCCAAGATGCCGCAAAATCTTGCCTGCACAAAATTGATGCCCATCTAAGACTTTGTCCCTACTGTTGTATCTTAAGATACAATTCCTTGGCTGTGGAAATGAATCAGTGCTTAAGACATTTAAAAAAAATGTGCCACAGAAGTAATTATATCAGGTGGTCTTTGTTCAATGCCTTTGGAAACTAATTTTTTAAAACCCTTAATAATCTGGTATAATGAAAGACTCTAATGCCATTAACTGTTGATATTTTAATGGAAAAGAAGAACTGTAGAAGAAACTCAAAATGATATGTTGTAACACAAAATCTATCACTTTAAATTTTAGAATGAATTTATGGAGAGAGAGGAAACTCAAAATAATATGTTGTAAACACATAATCTATTACTTTTAAGTTCCAGAGAGAATTCGTGAAGGGAGAGGAGTTGGAGTGAAGGAGCACAAATTAAGGTTATTTAACTCTTACTCACAGATGTAATTAAGAGACCGAAAGCTACTTTACTTCACTTCATTCCAGGAAGAAGGAACACAAAATGGCACAGGAAAAACGAATCACCATCGACAGTTGCAAGAAAATTGATGCTTCTTTCATTAATTCCTCAGAAAAGTAAGTACCAAAGTTTTAGTCTTCAAGAGGTCTGAAACTCGGAACCCTTCTTCTTTCTTTCTATCTTGCTTAAATAGATCAAAAATAGTTCGTAACTGCTAGAACTTCTTGAAACTACTTCGACTACCTAAACTGTTAAAACTACTTATTACATTGCAATTGAGGACATCATTTTAGCTTCAATCTTAACAAACAGAGAAAAAAAATTAAAACTTGAAATATTATTATTTTTGCTGAATTTGGTTTGTTGTTGATGCGTCTCCCTGAAGTGCTGATGTGTCTCCTTGACAGATCGGACATCCTTGCCCTGCATTTATTCCAAAGTTCAATATTTGTCTTTTTTTCTTGTTGTCATGTCTTTTCTGTTTATGATGTGGTATTCGAATAATTCTGCAATAATGCATCTTTGCCCAACTTGACCTAGCTGTTGTGTTTCCAACAGTGCCACCATGTGCTCCCTTTGCCCGACTCTGCCTATGCCTCTACGTTTCAAACAATGTTATCATGTCTCCTTCTGCCTGACTCTGCCTCTTCTGCTCGTGCCTATAGCGTTCTGTCTTCTCTTCTCCTTTGCTCTGTGTTCGGTCACTTACCCAAGTCCACTGCCCGCGTTCATGTTTCTTCATAAAACAACGCAACTTCACATAATCCTGGACTTTAAATAAATTCAAATTTTCCTTTGAAAACTATCACATCCGTCCCTTTATCGCATTTCGCATTTCGGCATTTATAACATATTCATGAGTGTCATTCCTCATGAGCTTGCAATGTGCGATTGGAATATATTAAATCATAATTCAGAGTTGCATCGTGTTCGACCCTCGTCGCACTTCGCATTTCGGCATTCATAACATATTCTTGAGTGCCATTCCTCTTGATCTTGCGATGTGCGATGTGCGATAAAGGTAGGGATGACATGGCAAATGGAGGTGGGGCTGATCACAAATCGCAATCAGCGATATGAAACCTTGTCGCATTTCGGCATTTATAACATATTCATGAGCGCCATTCCTCCTAAGCTTGCGATGTGCGATTAGACTATATTGAATCATAATTCTGAGTTGCATCGCATCCGACCCTTGTCGCACTTCGCATTTTGGCATTCATAACATATTCCTAAGCGTCATTCCTCCTAATCTTGTGATGTGCGATAAAGGCAGGGATGACGTGGAAAGTGGAGGTGGGGCCGATCACAAATCGCAATCGGCGATATGAAGCCTTGTCGCATTTCACATTTCGACATTTATAACATATTCATGAGCTCCATTCCTTCTAAGCTTGCGATGTGCGATTGGAATAAATTAAATCATAGTTCTTAGTTGCATCGCGTCTGGCCCTTGTCGCACTTCGCATTTCGGCATTCATAATATATTCCTAAGTGCCATTCCTCCTGAGCTTGCGATGTGCGATGTGCGATAAAGGTAGGGATGACGTGGCAAGTGGAGGTGGGGACACCTGACTCCACCCTAGCGTGTAATGTTCTGAACGCATCAATCAGCCCTACTCTTGAACTGTTATGCACGCGAATAAGCACGGCTCAACCCGCCTTCACATCTCTGCACATAATGTTAATACACCAACATATAAATCAAAAATCTTTTTTCGGTATACAAAAAATATTACATTTTCTAACATATATGCTTTTTTGGTGTTATGAGAAATATTTCAAAAGTAAATGCAAATGAGCTACAACACCTACACTGATATGATTCGTTGGGTGGTTAAGAATGTAGATATTGAAAAAAGACAATTTGTCACCTCCCATGACACATTAATTAGCTCTTTCAAGGTATAGCACCTTTAGGATATATATAAACTATCTAAATCACAACTCGTTTATAATTCTCAATTCATTAACAATTTTGTTAAAGAGGAGTGCAATAATACTAAAAAAGAGCTTCCTAATTTAATAAAATATTGGAGGAGAGATCCCAACAAACACAAAGAAGAACCATCATGCAAATATTCTATACAATCCCTAAATCCCCCTTCCTGCTATGTTTCCTTTATGTAGTGTAAACTCTTTTCTTACCAAAATGTCTCACAATTTCCATTAGACTCGGTCCCTCTTATTCATGGGGTTGTTGATGGGTATCCTTTCAATTGGGCCGAAATATTGTCTAATAATATTACCAAACAAATTATCTCTTTCCGCACCAAAAAAACAACCAACCATAATCCTCCATTTTATATGTTGGCCTTCGTAATAGATGCCATACGTTTATCTTTGGATTTTCCAACGATGGGGTAAAAATGGACACTTGTTGATCCTCTTCCCATCCACATTTATCACTATAAATTGTGGGAACAAAATTTCTGTTACCATTTTTACCAAATCTGCCATCTTGTTATGATCCTTGTTTATCAAGCCATTTTCGGTTCTAAACCTCCAAGAATGTCTTCAACCACTATAAATTGTTTGTTGAGAATTGAAGAGTGGTTCTCTGAAGAACACTTTACATATATCCGGGTTTAGGGAATTTATGATACTCTAGATGTTTTACTTGTCTATGTAGAGGGGTTGATCACCAAACATTGGGGATAGGGGTAGCCCTCGAATTAAAGAAAGCTTCCAAGAGAGTGTGGCCTGAGTTACCCTTGAAAATTGGTATTTATACCCTATAGAATTATATCCATGCTGAAAAATAGTTTAAACCCTTGTATGCTTTAAATTTGGCTACCATTCCTATAAAATTGCATGATCCTACCAAGTTAATAAAGGGAATAACTACTACTACAAATATTAAAAAATATGTTCATGAGACTAATCACTATGTTGAATTGTTTTTTGGAGCCACTTCTGATCAACATGCCTGCAGTAAAGCTAAACAATTAACTCTAGATATTTATCATCATTTTCTAGTCTACAAAGACATGAGAAGGTCTCCCTTTCCACTAAATTTATTGAAATTACAATAAGAGGGAATATCAATGAAGGTTGCAGGTTCTTTAACACAAAAATTCACTCTACAAACAACTATGCATGTTTAGGTTCCTCCTATTGAGTCCCAGGAACAAACAACTTCAGAAAATCCAGAGGTTAGAAATATTATCAAGGATTGGAAAATGTTTGAAAATATTACTTCAGAGCCTATTAAGCAAGTGGAAAAAATAACCATGCCTGAAATAAATGCTAAGGATACTATTGGACAACAATCAACTGCTTCTTCCCCTAATGTCCCTAAGACTGCTCTTGCAGAACCAAGTGTTATTAATAAAACATCTATTAATGTTCAACCTAGTTTATAAATGATTCCAACATCTCTTAATCCTATTATTCAGTTGGATATAGAAGAAATACCACCTATAGAGGTATTTTATAGCCCAAAGCACAAGGCCATTCTAAAAAAGAGCAGAAAGAAGAGGAAAGTGGATAAGACAAATGTCTTGACAACAACTACTGCCTTACCAGCAACTCCCTTAGAGGTAATTTGGGAAGGTTCATTAACACCACTTGATGAAGAATATGAAGAATTGTCCCAATATGTATGATTTTATGCTTTTGCTACTATGGAAAAAGCAACAAAATTCGAGCAATTTATCAAGCAAAGAGATGAAAGAATGTATCAACTAGAACAACACTCTTCATAGGTTGAAGCTCAAATGCAAGCTCAAATTTCTATGGTTAGAAGCCAACATGAGCCCGGAATTAAATAGAATGATATCAAGATAAATGAACTATAGGAGAAGATAAATAAAATCGAGGCAAATATGTTAGATCTTGCTAAATTTAAGCATGAAGCTCGTGACTTAAATTTGTAGCTTCAACACGAGTAACAAATGTTTTGTAAAAAATCAGGCACAATATGCGCTCACGAAAAATTGGTCAATTCTTTTCTCGATGATTTGATTGATATTAAAAATTAGTATGCCGAAACCAAGTGCAATCTCAATGAGCTTTTGAAATGGAAAGAGGATCCGAAAAGGTTCTTTCCAAAACTACCTAGAATTAATGATATGCAGAAGTCTAAATTTATTCATGTTTCAAAGACCAATATATACTTGGTCAAGGAATTGGTAAAACATGTGAAGATACTTTCAAATTATGATGTCCAATTTATCATTCAATCTCTTAAAGACGAGACTCTCCTGGAAGTAGAAGTATTGAAATCAAAGTTTCAAAGTGACATAACAGAGTTTTGTGATAGGATTGAATAATTGTCAAAGGTAAATTTTGAGTTGACTTGGGAGTTCCTCATTAAACCTCACGATTACCTTAAGGTAACTAAGGTTATCAATAAATAGGCTACTCAATTACTAATGGTCTTACAAGCTCAAATGTTTTGTTTTCGGCTAAGCTTTATACCTCACTCACCTCCCGAGCTGGCTCATATTCTAGAAGTCTATCAACAATGGCAAGCATCCATTGGCTCTTCATCAACAATCGTTCCTTCGAATTGAAAATTTTCGTGTCAGTTTTGGAAGTTGTAACAAAATTTATATTTTGCTAAAGTTTGTTTTTGTTTTAGTTGAGAGATTTACAAAGATGAAATTATTTTATTATCTTGTTTGAAAACCATTTAAACAACACTTGGGACGAGGGCTAAGGGTTTTGGATTTTTGAAAGAAAAGGTCGAGTTGCACTTTTGTACAAGTTTATTTTCTAATCTAAGTTGAACCACTTTTGATTCCATGTCTCAAAGAAGCAAAGTAAAATTGGTACTATTATTTCTTTTGTCTTGCTTAATTTTTTTATCATAATCATTTAAGTTCATTCATGCTTATAAGTGAAGGATTTAATAATTCATTTTTGTCTTATTGAATCTGCTATTTGTAAGCATAATAATTCGAGATTATATGTAAATATTGTTCATATAACAATTCACTTAACTATTGTCGACAGGGTCTTGGATAGATGGTGATCAAGTGCTCTGTTAAGGCACTCCTTGATGTGAAGTCATCGGTTCAATTCCTCGCCCCGATCAGGGTGATATATTGGACATGATGAAGATGTGGTCCTTCCAAGCTTACAAAATAAATAAATTCAAATAACTATTTAATTGAATTGATTATCATTTATAGTTTGTTTCGATTAAACGATTTAACGAATAGATCTATATCTTTAGTTATTGAGTTATCTTCTTATTTCACATATGTAATTTTACTCAGAATATATATTAAACAATATAGGTTAATTATTCATTTTACTTTACTACTTGTATTTAGAATCATTATCTCATTTTCAGTATCTCACTTGCAATTCCTATATTCTTAAGTCTCCATCGTGGGAGCATCTTCCATAAGGGTAACTGGACCCATTCAAAATGAGTCGGAGCCACCATCCCAAATGGAAAAGAGTATAATTTTGGGCTCTGGTCGAGTGGTTTCCTGAATGTCGAGGAGGTCAATTTTGGCCATCAACATCTAGTCTGGGACTATTTGGTTTCTCGCCCATTAGAGAGTGCTCCATCCTATGTGTTGGTCACCACAATAATGTTAGTATATTTAGACACTTAAGGATTAGTTAAGTTAAACTTGATATAATGTGTCTATTAGGTAGAAGTGTGTTTCTTTAGTATGCATTAGTTTCATTGTAATCCAATGATCACAATATTTTTTATGCATAGAGCGATATGATAACTGATATTCTCCTCGATACTAACAGTGATTAATCCATGGCTTAGCACTTGGTTATTCCATGATCTCTATTGGCATGGAGGGTCATGGTTGATGATTGACTATGAGAACTCTCTTATGTCAAATATCTTCTTTTGCATTAATAAAAATGCCTCAAGTAGCTATGTTAGTTGGGGCCATGGATTGTTTCCCTTTAAAAGGGTTTTAACCACGCAAAAATATTGGCAATGTGATCTTTAATTTGGTTGTGTGAGTGGTTACTAAAGGTGTTCATCTTGTATGGAATATACTATTTACCCAAATATGGTATTAGAGTCCGTTTGAAGAACAACTCTTGTTGGTGATTGAGATCATGGAGCCTGTGTTGCGTATTTCCAAGATCTATTGTTCTTGTATCATTTTGGTTTGAACAAAATTTTATATTGCATTTGAAGCATTATTTTAAGCTAATAACACCTTTCATTTCATTCAAAAAGGTTTATGTTTACCTTAGATACAACACTTTTTATCAGATATGGAGGCATAAAATCCAAATGCACTCTTTTTTTTTATAGAGTTCATATTTCAACTTTCTTTTTATATTTCTATTTGCTACTCTTTTTAGTCTATGTATGCTCTTTTCCCTACGCTTTGTGTGGTCTTGGAAAATAAAAAATAGAACGAAAAGTGTTTTCATGACTACATATGCTCTTTGTCATTTGTTTTGTGTAATTTTGGCAAATCAGAAATAATGGAAAAGCTTACATTTCTTGGGTAAGCTAACCAAGATATAACCCCATTGTTTTTAAGTTTTGAAATTATTTTTTGAACCGTTGTTTGTTTTTGGATGGGTATTTTTTTTTGGGTAAGCATGCAGTCCAAGGAAGATCTCCAATAACGACGATAATAGCAACTCCACCCTCCTTCACCACTATTATTATGCCTTTTGCACTAGCTCGCTTGGTTAAAATTAAATTTATTGAGTAAGATGTTTTGAGGCCAAATCTCTCATTTAAGTTACTTTTTGATAAAGAGTCATGCAAACTTAGGTTATTTCATAGCTTTATTGTAAGTGTATATCACTTGTAATATAAAAGTAAATCATTATAAAATAACTTTAATCTTTTTTAGTTTTTTTTTTTTGCATGTAACTTTCATTTATAAATTAAATTCATTGTAAAAATTATTCTTGTTTGTTTTTATAAAAATGGGTATTTTCATAAAGTAATTTATTCGTAAAAATGAGCTTATAGGAAAAGTTAGCAAGATTATTTTTCTTTTTAATTTTTCATCAACATCCATCACTATGTGGGCCAACTTTCTACCTACCATGTGGCTCTTTACTACCGTTAATGCATTTTCAAAAAATTGCATAACTCTCACATCCGAAGTTTGTTTTTAGTGTTGTTTTTTTTTTAAACAATCTATTTTTTGAGAGCTTTCCATTTTGATAGTTAGTTTCACCTTTTGAAAACATATTATTTACATATCTTAATATGACCACTCCAAGTGAATTTTTGTTTGCCAATACCGACTACTTCTCATAGAAATCCCACATGGAGGATGTACAAAGAAGTAAAGGATTATACTAGATTACCTTGGGACAAGAAATTCCCCCCACTGATACCAATAAGAGAGCTAAGTGGGATAATAGGAATGACGAATAATGGATTAATCAAAATGTCCATTTCTCCTAATTTGCAATTTCATATTCAAGGAATTGATGATCCAAATGTAGCCTAGGAAAAGTTGAAACAAATATTTAGTGAACCTAATCTTATTAGATCTCACCAATTAGAAAAATAGATCATGATTTTTAAGTCCTAATGATTTATCCTGCATTAAGGATTATTTACTAAGTTCAAAACACTTAGAAATTTACTTTTAGACTATCAAGTTGAACAAAAGGATGAATATTGCACATATATTATTCTTTCCATGCTTGGTTATATATATATATATATATATATATATATATATATATATATATATATATATATATATATATATATAAATATATATATATATATATATATATATATATATATATATATATATATATATATATATATATATATATATATATATATATATATATATATATATATATATATATATATATATATATATATATTACACACAAAAAAAGTTTAGCGCCTATAAAAATCCTTTTATTGAATCTTTTTGTGATTTTCTGATTAGAGAAAAAGACAAACTCTTGCATATTAGAGCGATTAGCAATGTAGGGACATATAACAAGGCCTCAGTGCCTCACCAAAAATACAGAACCAAACATCCAAAGAAGCAACATATTCACAACAACAAGCAAAATAAGGGCCCCAAACCCTCGCAACTAGCCTCGACTCCTACTAGTGTCAAAGGACCAAATCAAAGAGTAAGAAGATCGACACACATTACAACTATTGTGGGAAAAACGATCATATATAGTCCGAATGTTTTAAAAATATGGAGAAGCATAACATCATCCTTTATTCTTCTTCTAACACTTATTCTCATGGGCATACACTTTCTACTTATGGTTTCTCCTTCAATGCAATCTCTATTTATTCTTTTAATGAGTGACTTATTGATTTTGGATCATCTTATCATATGGCTACATATAAAGCCATTTTTTCTACTCTTAATGATTGTAACACTAGACAAATATTTGTTAGTGATGATATATCTTTCAGTGTTGTAGGGTGGAATAGTACAAATAGATAATGGTAATTTCAATGATGTATTATGTGTTTCGATTCTATCCTGCAACCTCCTATAAATATATCATATCACTTATTTAGGTGAAGGTAAAACAATAGAGTTTTCACCTCACCAAGTTGTAAAAGGATTTAAAAGACCATAAGCATGTCCTTGCCACTTGCATAATTGATGATATTACTAAGTTATACAAGTTTGACAACTTTGGGTCGTCACATTTTTTTCCTTAATTTTTATTGCTCGTAGTGATAACTCAAGCGAAATTTAGCATGAGTGATTTGGTCATCTAAAGTATCGCTCATTGTGAAACCCATGTAGTGAAATTATGGTGACATGTCTTCTTATTATTTCTTGGAAAGATGGTGTTTGTTTGAGTTGTGTTCTTAGTAGATATCATCTGGACAATTTTGAAAACGTACCTCTTAGCACACTTAAGCCCATTTGCAACATGCTCATAGTGATTTATGTGGTCTGATTTCTTCTCCTTCCTTCTAAGGGTTCAATAAATTATTAATTTCGTTGATGACTTATACATATGCACTTGGGTTTGTTTCTTAAAACTTAAGAGTGAGGTTTTCAACTTGTTTTTGGTCTACAAGGTCTGTGTAGGAAAACAACCTAGACATCAACAACAAAGGTTAAGAAAAAATAATGGAGGTTAATATGTCAACAATAAATTCACAACTTCTTGCACTACAAAAGGCGCTTAAATGCAACATACTATTCCATATACGCCAAAACAAAATGGCGTTGTTGAAATAAATAATCACACATTAAAGGAAATGACTAATTGTACAATTCAATCTAAGAGATTAAGTCTTCGTTGTTGGGTGGAAGCATTCAACTATACAAATTACATGGTAAATCACACTCTCAAAAAGGCTTTAAGCAATATAATGTTGGAAGAAGCATGGACCAACATTAAGCCAGATGAAAGCGACATATGTATCTCTGGTAGTATAGCATGGGCTCATATTATCGATGAAAAAAGGAAATCTTTACAACCTAAATGTGAGAAGTGTAATTTTGTTGGATATTTTCACAAATGTAAAAGGTTATAAACTTCTTCAAGCCCACTTTAATGAAATAATCATTAGAAAGATGTTAAATTTGGTGAATTTTTTTTTGCCTGTGAGCCTAATTTGGTGATTGTGCCCTCTTCATCTTGCGAGCAATCTTCGATGTTTGTGCCACCTTCTCCTTTTATTATAGTTTCTTCTTTAAATGATGATGAAAATCCACATTCTCCTTATCACACTCCTCCAAATGAGCCCATTTATCATGAAACTGCACTAGCACCACAACTTCCCAAATGGGTTTGTTCAACATGTGAAGCAACTAATAACCTTACCAATGAATGTACAAATCAATGTCATACTCATTCTCAGTTTCAGCAAACCTCCTCTCTTTTGGATCAATTTTCTCATGATCTAGAAACATTTGTGAAACTTTCAAGCCATCTTGATTTGTAAACATTAACGAATGAAGATTATTATTCCTTGATGGAAAATGATACTTGGGAACTTGTACCTCTTCCAAAAGGAAGAAAACTTGTTAGATGTAAATGGGTATACACAACTGAGTATGCATCAAATGTAAGAGTTGAAAGCCATAAGGCTTGGTTCGTTACTAAATGATTATCTCAAGTTGAAGGAATTGAATACAATGAAACCTTTGCCCCTATCGCCTAAATGAATTCCATATGCCTATCACCTAATTGAATTTCATATGACTTGTTTTATACCTTGTTGCCTCACTTGGATGGGAGGTCCACTAGATGGATGTTAAATCTACCTTCTTGCGTGGGGATCTATAAGAAGAAATCTAAATGTAACAACCTCTTGGCTATTTTCAAAGTGACTCTAAACTTGTTTGTTGCCTTAAGAATTCTCTCCATGGTGTTAAACAAGCTCCTCGAGCTTGGTATGTAGAAATCAAAAGCTTTCTTCTTGACACGAGCTTCTCTCGATATCATTTTGATCCCAATGTCTACACCAAGTAATTAGAAAGTCATCTCACAATTGTTGTTCTTTATGTTGATGACCTTATCCTCATTGGTAGTGACCCTAAAATTTTAACCCATGTCAAGTCAAATTCGTAAGAAGAAGTTTGAAATGACAAACTCAGGATATTTGCATTATTTCCTTGGCCTCAAAGTATTGCAAACCAAAAGGGAATTTCTCTTTCCCAATCTAAGTATGCATGTGGCTCTTTTCACCATTTCCACATGGAAAATTATAAACCAATCCCTTCTCTCTTTTAGTCTGGAGTCGAGCTTACTGTCACCTGCATTACACCCAAAGTTGATGCCACTTTATGCCATCAGTTAATTGGTAACCTCTTATATTTGACTCATACCTATCTTGATATTTCTTTTATTGTTGGCCATGTTGCTTCGTATATGCAAGCACCATACGAAAGTCATTAGAAAGTAGAAAAAATGATACTTTGATAAATTAAGGACATAGTTTAGTTTGGGATACATTAAGATTTAGGGGGGAACCCTTTGTTGGTGGGTTTCACTGATTTTGATTGGCTTGGTGACCTTGATGATTGAAATTCTATTGCAGGTTATGTTTTTAGTCTTGGTTCTGAATATATCACTTGGGTTTGTAAAAAAAAACGCGCCATTACTCTTTCTTCAATAAAAGCAAAGTATCAAGCAATGATAAATGCAAGTCAATAAATCTTGCACCATTTACTGATTCTTTTAGAGTTTGGATTCTAGTAATGACATCCGATCACCCTCTAGTGCAACAATCAGAGTGCCACCAAGCTTGCCAAAGATCCAATTTAGCATCAACGCAACAAACACATTGATCTACAAATGCACTTCATCACAAAGCTCATTCATGATCGAGTTATTGAAGTGCTCTTTTGCCTTATATATGATCAAGTTGTAGACGTTTTCATGAAGTCTCTTACAAAAGCAAAGATTTTTAGACTTTGATCTATGTTAACAGTTCAAGAAGTTGTCATTAAGGGGGGATACATTCTAATGCCTCCTCCCTTCTCCTATTATGTCACCTTTGTAAATCCTTCAATAATATCCCAAGTTGTTCTTAACGGGGGATGTTAAGATATTTAGACACTTAGAAATTAGTTAAGTTCAACTTGGTCTAATTTGTCTATCACGTAAAAATGCATTTCTTCAATATGCATTAGTTGCATTATAATATGACAATCATGATATGTTCTATACATATAGTGATCTAATGGCTCATATTCTCCTTGATACTGATGGTTGATGGACCATGGCTTAACACCTCATTGGTCCATTATCTTTATTCAAGAGCATGAAGAGTCATGGCTGATGATCGATTGTGATAACTCTCCTATGTAAAATATTTTCTTTTGTACTAATAAAATTTCCCCAAGTGGCCATGTTGGTTGGGGTTGTAGGTTGTTTCCTTCTTAGAGGGTTGTAACCACCTAAAAAATACCAGTGTTGTGATATTTGATTTGGTAGTGTGAGTGGTTACCAAATGTGTTCATCCTATATGGAATACACTATTTTCCAAAACACTTATTCCACAGGATATAAATCCTCCTTAAGGACATCCACAAATTTTTCTCAAGTGGGGCTCTTTCCTGACTTACATAGATTCATCCACTATGTATCCCTCCAAGTAACCTTCTCACTAAGCTTTGCCACGAGGAACAATTTTAAGGAGTGCAAAACTAATATTTTCACTATTATTATTTTTTGGATGGAGTAATAACCCTCGAGCATGTCCAACCATTTCTCCAGGGAATCTGCATCTATCTAACCTTCAAAAAACGAGATACGAAAGTTAACTTGTACCTTTAAGGGAGTCACAACTTCAAAATTGCTTCTTGTTGAACATTCCTTAGGCTTTGTCAGTGGTCGTCGAAGGATTTGGGTGAAATTTTCCATCGTCATGTTCTTCCTTTGTCGCACAAATGCTTACTTGATCAACTCAATATAATCTCCTACTATATCACTCCTTTCTTATTCGACCATGGGAGGTTGCTTGGGTTGGCGAGAATGTTTGTCCTCAAGTGAAACTAGCTTGAGATTCAACTCTCTATACCTTGACCTTGTAGGGGACATGCACTAGAAAATGACAAAAAATAAATTACTCTCGTATAGCTGATCCAGGTTGCTCGAGGAATGAAACAAAGTATCGACAATATAATATCTCACAAGTATATATAAACTAATGTAGAGGAATTATCAACAATAAAATATGTCACAAGTCATAAAATAACGCAAAGGAAATAAAATATGAAAAGAGCTTAATTATTTTTATTAAATGGTAAATTCATTGCTTTTACAAAGGTGAAGGCTAGTATTTATGTTATTTATGGGTGCCTTTTTAATCAGGAGTCATGCCCTTGTATTATTTGTTTTATTGTTAAATACCATGTGTTGATACCATGAGTGAATATTACAGTGAATGCAATCGATGAATACCATGGGGAATAACCATGGTGAATACCATGGATGAATGGAAAAAATCCAAGATTAGCTCTATTGATTTGATGGAAAATGTGGGCAACCACCCATTTCCACTCAAACCATGTTACAAGGGTTAAACATTAGGCAGAGAATCTCATAGTTGTGAAATCTAGTAAAAATTAAAGATTAATTGTGTGTTGATTTGATGGTAAACGTGGATAGACACCAATTTCCATTTAGATCACCTTGATGGTGATGACAAGGAAAATGACCAAAAATATGATAGATGATTGGTTTCCATAATGCAATTAAACCTTAATCATCCAAACAAATCTTATAAATTTGTTAAGACTAGTCTTTCAAGGCTTAATTACTAGTGTCATTTCATGAAGAATTGATAACAAAATGATTTTGGCATAAAGATTTACTTTGGATATTTTTTTCCAAGAAATTTACAAACTTGTTCATTATTTTGATACAAATAAAGTTTACTTATTTTATATGGGCTATTGCTGTCAACTCAATTCTTAATTCAATTGACTAGGCTAACTAGTTCATCAGACGAAATTCTAGATCCTTTTACAAGTTAGTGATTAACTTGGAGTCTCCCTCATTGATAACATTATTGAGATTTAGTGACACACATTTTTTGATTCTTCCCACTAATATTGTTACTTCTACACATGTGTTTGTTCCTTTACTCTAAATTTATGTATGGACTAGTAAAATAATCCCTATTTGATTTAGGTTACTTCACTTGCTTTTGCCTTCACTGAATTACTCTTTTTATTTATTTATTTAGAGGAATCAACAACTTGGTAAGACTTGTACTCACGAGACAGGGGGGTGATTATGATCACTACCATTATAACTCTAGGTGAACCCATACACACCCCCACACACAACCCACACGATTAATCGCGGTGGGATTTGGACCTCAAACCACATATTTCACAAAGACTCCATATCATGATCATCACCAATCGAGCCACCCCCTTGAGGGCATTCACTGGACTACCCCTCACTATTGTGTCTAAATTTATTTTTACCACTCCCTTTAAAGGCGTGGACTAGATCTACCCGGTGATCATTAAGTATAACATGCTCCATTCTTTATTCAAATTATAAATGTACATCTTTTGGACATTGCCCTGATTGGACACCAGTAAGAGGATGCCATCTTTCTTTTTGATGCACCAGGGGAAAGGAGCACCATATATAAAGAGCATTACCATTTCAATCTTAGATTAGTTAGACCTTTAGGCACTGTCTAACATCTATGAATGAGATCCTTGTGGAGTTGCCGACTCAAATCTTGAGATAGATTATGTTAGATCAACAAAGTTTCTTCCTCCTTCAAATCTTAGTGGTGAGCTACTTCTTTTAGACATAAAGGTATTCATCGCGCGAGAAACGATACTTCCAATCACTTCAATATGTTCTTTATCTTGGGCTTCTTCTCTTCAATGTTAAAAGATATGAAAGTTAACCTTAAAAAATATGAAAATTGCACATTGGTTGATGGATACTTTAAAAGAAGAAAACCTTCCCTCTTCATCTTTAGGTAATAGCCATGAAAAGCCATAAGGCTCTTAATTCTTTTCCTTAAACCCTATTTCAAATAATTGTATTTCACCTCATTTTTTATCCTTAAAATTCAAATCTTATAAATTAAATATATTTTTTTTATTATTTTTATAAAAATAATTTTAAAATTTCCATTTTTATATAAAAACCATGATAACAACATTATTAACTTATTTTCAGGCATTTGTTTAACATTAATAAACTTATTTTATTTTATAATAAATATGTTTGTTGCCGTGAAATTCATTCCGAGGGAAAACCCAAACAAGGGAAAAATTGTTCATCAGCAAAGAACCAGTCACAAACTCGACAACGCAAGGAAATGTAGAAGTGCCCTATCTGCTGAATGCTGTTTTTAAATTTTACATTTACATACTTGTATCATGGCAAACAATACGGTTTCCTTGGCCTTAGCCCGAGCCCGGGGTGTCTCTCTCTAATATTGATAACCCGAGCTCGGAAAAGACAGGATGCCTGGTAAGCTTATGTCAGGAAAGTGAAAACCTGATCGCGCTGCGAAGCGCTTAGGACGAGCTCAGGTATGATGCTTAAGGCTACTGCTTTGTAGTGTGTCAGAGACCACCTGAATTCCGAGTTTATAAAACATTTCGTAGTTATAAGGTTTGCCTATCGCTTCGTTTAGTAATGCCAAAGAGATCAAAAGCTTTTTTTATGTGATAGGTTTGTAGTTTTATATAACTAGAAACCTTATTTGTGGGATTGAACGTATGGCGATTTCAGCTGATATGATGATTGAAGTCTTGTCTCTTTCTTGCTGCAGAAATATTTGCAATGGAAGGGAGGATTCCTATAACAAGGCCTGCTGGAGCAAACCCCCCTCCAGCACAGTTATTTTCCCCGAATATGCCCCCAGTTAGTCCCCTTTGGCAAGGGACACAACTGCAACAACATTTGAAGAGCCTTCTAGAGAATATTGAACTTTTGAAGGCCTTGTAAGTTATCTTGATTTTCCTTTCTACATGCTTGTTTTTCTTCATGATTTGGTCAGGGACCATGATGTTCTGGTATGCATGTCATGGCCCCTTTTTTCAGGAGTCTAGGGGCAACATTAAATATATTCTGTTTGTTTATGAAATTGAAAATCAGGTTGTGTGATTCATCGGGATTTGCTGTATATTTTAACATCTTCTGTTCTTCAGGTTTATATTATATAATTTGATCTTACAATTGAGTTAAACTCACCGATATTTACATTTTCTCTTTATAGAACAAATGAATTGAATGCGATTGCTTTAGTCAAAGGACCGGGAGAGGTTGTCAGGCATAACTCAGAGAATCCAGAATCTGTCTCAGAATCAACTTCAGTTCTCGATGGGGTCTTTCCTGACGACACAAAAATTACAGAGAACTTGGGAAAAGATCAGAAATCTGTTCTGCAGGGCCTAGTTGAACTGATTGGAACGAAAAATATAGATTTGAACACACACCAGTCTATGGCCTTAGAGGCTGGAAAGACTGTGCAATCAACTTTACAGAATCTACTGGCTCCATTTGACGCTTTGATCCATCAAACAAGTCGATGGGAAGAGAGAGCAGTAGTGGCACGCATAGCAGACAAACGACTGAAGGTTAAGCGCAACCGACGATGGAGGAAGAAACGACGACAACTTGCTGCTGAAACACGTCACAAGGTAATGTCATCTGAATTTGACAACCTGCAGTCAAAATGCAATGTGGATTTGCTCTTTGGCTGTTTAACAATCAAAATTAGATATACGGGTCAATGTTTTGAAGTTTAGAATCCCAATTTCCGGCGATGTTGTTTGCTTATATGATATTTTTCTCTGATGTCTACTTTACAGGAACAGGAAATGTATGAACTGGCTGATCGGGAGGCTGATGAGTGGAGGGCAAGAGAGATTGCAAAGGATATAGCAAGGCGAAAGGTAAGAGTCACCGTTTAAGGATGAAGTCCCTGCTTTTTTATTAAAAAATCTGGCCAATGCATTTCAGGGAAACCCGGTCGATGCTTTCCCTTATTTCAATTTGAAGATGGTATTAGGGGTAAACCAGATTCTTTAGGGCTCAAGGCCAGGGCAACAGTCAACAATTGGCTATGAGGAGAGCAAGCATGCCATGGAGTGAGTTTTGAACCTGGGTGAACTTACCCCTTAACTCTTCTCTCAGCTAATTAAGTTTCACCCAACTAATTAAGTTACACCCAATTGACATAGGCATGAAGTCCTGGTCAAACTTTAATGACAAAATATTTGCTATGAAGGTTTATTTCATGTAATGATATATAGATAATTGTGGTTAGATTTGAGGTGTGGATATGACTAAGAGAAGCATTGGTCCCCAATTCTTCTTCTTTTTCTTTATTTTATTTTAATTTCCACATGAATACAATTTATAAAAAATGCCATTAACACAGTACCATTTAGCTGGCATCAAAGTATAACATGGACTGACTCCTAGTCATCTATAATGATCAAATTTTCATCAACAGCTAACTGATTAAGATCAGGCAGTTCAGCTGGGGCAGTTTGGGCCAAGTTTGCAGAAGAGATTTTGTGCTGGCTGCCTTGAGTGTCTCCCTGTTGCACTGCTTGGAGCTGCGGCGCTCGAGACTGGAGACACTGCATGTCAATACTTATATTTTGCATTTGCAGTTGCTGTGTAAAGAGAATGTTTGTTATAACCAATGTTGCGAACATCTCGATAACATCCCAATTTTATCTCGAAATCACGATTTTTTGGCCTAGCCGATGTTTGCCAATTTTTAAATATAATTTTATGGTATCTTAATTTTGCCAATGTTTGCCGATTTTTACCGATATTTTCTTGATTTTTACGATTTTTTGGTTTTCTGGACCCTTGCCAATTTTATCCCGATGCCGATGCTCGCAACATTGGTTATAACGACCTCCACAAGCATCCTTTGTGCTTTTGAAGTGCCATGTTCACAGCCTGCAAATAGTCTCATAATATTTTTTTTAAAATTGAAATTCATCGCCATATTTTTAAGGTAACATTGCTTCCTGCAGGGTTCCATTGACCCTCAAAGTTCCAGGATGGAGTTAGAAGGATTGATTTGCCAACTTGTCTGCCACCCTGTTCAGGTCTCTTAAATCATGTTTAATTTGACTGTGAGGAATCCAAGCGAGTGATCTCAAAATTCTCTTGTAAAGATAGCAAAGTGTGGAGTCAATTGAAAGGTTCCCAAAGCAAGATGACATATGAAGTTATTAGAGTCACCTATCATAATTAGAGATCTAATTGGTAAAGATAGAGCCAGTACGATGCCTTGGAAGAGAGCATACATGTCAGCCTGGTTGTTAGAGGCTATGCCTAGGCTCCATGGGTATTCCAGTGTTATTTGTCCTTCCGGTCCAAAGAGAACCCCCGCACCTGCCACTCCTTTGGGTCCCCAATTAACAGAGTAAAGCAAATGAATATTTGTTAAGGGGCTGTCAGAAGAGTCTAGTTTTGACGTCTATAAGCTGCTATCTTTTTGAAGCTTTAGCTTTTTAGTATACAAGATGAAGCATAACAGAAACTAGATTACTAGAATTTTTATTAGGTAAAATCATCTCGCTTCCTTCTGAAGCATTTTTTTTAAGGACACTTTTTACATCTATACACGTGTTTTTGTAGACTAATATATACCCAGCAGCATTGTTAGGAAATGTCGAACATCAGTTCAGAGAAAAAAAAACATTAAAAAAGTTCATTGAGTGGTTTCCCAAATGCCCAAAGCTTCATTTGGAGTGGCTAGAGTTGCTTGGAGTTTTCACGGGAATTGTCACTTGGTTGTTTTTTTTTTCCGTGGAAAAATCAGCAACTTTCTATTAAAGAAAAATAAAAAGTTACATTGTAGTAGATGCACCAAGTGCATTCAAGTATTATCCCAAAGGACCAGAGGATGTACTTTAATCACTCAAAGTAGCAAAGCTACAAAAAAGAATAAAAAATAAAATTTACAAATGGCCAGATAAACTGGCTTTTTCTTTTTTGCCTTTTTTCTTTTGGACTTTTTGCCAAACCCCAAGAAATGGAGTCGCTGAAACAATTGCCAACTCATTATTTCTTGGAAGGTTTTGGATTTCTTTATCTGAATCTGAGCTCTCAGAGACATGAGATCGCTTAATTCCACCTAGTCCTTGAATTTTACTCTTTTCCTCGTGTTGGTTCTCACTGGTCAAGATCACTGTTGAGTTGTTGGGAATGTCTACCTGTTTATTCTTGTCCTTCTGATTCACTTCTCCCTCCTTTTGTGAACCTTGAGGATTTTGTGTCTCTGGATGTTGCTGGGTCTCAGTTGTAACTTGGTTAAATACTATTATGATCCCTTTTATTTTTGTGGGGGAGATTGCTAGATGCACCTTGCTTAAGCATTACCGGAACAGCTTTTGAATGAATTGATTTGGGAAGATGACAACTAGTCTTTAATGTTCAATCTAGTTACACAGGACAACTTTCATGCTTAACTTATTAATTTTTCACATAAGTCTGATTCTGGATAAAATGGTAAAGTCTCTTCATTCCTCAGTTGTCAGTGTGCTTTCATTGAATAGAAAAATTACAATCATTTTATGGCAAAAGTGAGCGGCATGGTGACACCCTTGGTCTCATAACAAGTTGCATTGCTGCCAGGGGGAACACAACAAAAGTTAAATTTTAGCACAAATGCCCACATGGAAGAACGACAAGTGTAACCAACATAAGTAAAATGAGAACCAGCATAGGCCTAATCATATTCATCAGCAAACTGATTGCCTGGTAGGTGGTATTGTTTCTCCTTGAAACTCCATTTGGTGTTGGGTTGGGGTCCTGATTTATGGGCAGCTTCAACGCATGTCCCTTATCTTTACCTCCCCATATTGAAAGTTGTTTCATAACTTATAAGTGGTAACATCTCTCTTTAATGGTGGTGAATACTCTTGTCTGTGGTGCTCTTTACACCTCACTCTCCTTGCTTCCTACATCCTAAATTGGATACGCATGATTTCCCAGTGATGGTATTTAATTCAGTTGGACCTTGGTGACTATACAAATGTACTTAGAACAATTGCCTTGTGGCCAGTGAGTGTCCTTAGATTGTTATGAATAATATATATATAAAATAATACAGATAATGTAAACAATAATAATAATAAATAATGATTAATTAATTAGTAACTAGTTAATGAAGAGGTATGTCTCTAAGGACATGACCATTGGTGAAGAGATATCTGCCTAGGTATATAAGCAAGCCCTCACCCTCATTGTAATAATCTCACTTGTATTCAAATATTCTTCTATATAATTACTTGTCCAACAATGGATGTTTTTGTCTTCGAAGTATTCTGAAGATTATTGCAGGTATACAAACTTTGTTCGTTACATTGGTATCAGAGCATTCCTTTGAGTAGATGAACTTTGTTTGTTACACAAATGCTCCAATTCTACTGCTAACTTTATCATGCTTCTGGATCAATTGGACGGATGAACTGGCCCCTGCTTTGTGTATTTTATGCAATATAACACCGTCAAGCCAAATGGAACCTGTCTGCACACCTCTACTGGCATTATTTTGCTGCCACGTGGATGTTGTGCCTGGTGATGTTAGGATGCCAGTCTTATTGATATGCATAGCTTTGAAGGGACACAAATAAATATTTATTATTTTTGAGTTGAATTGCCACATTTCATGTCACATGAGATGAGCTCTACCTTGCTCAGCAATACATCTAGTCTACTAATGTTAAATTTAGATAACAACGGTGTTCTATGCTTGATGCACTTTTACTTCAATCTTTCATAGGCCCAATACAAGATAACGATCACATAAACTTGAAAGTAAAATGCTGATAGAACACAATAATATATCAATAGAAGACAAGCCAAATATAGATCAGATTTACAATTCTTTATGTCCAACAAAGATATGAGATATTGTTGCGTTACGACAGTCAACAGGATGCTTCAACCAACAACATCTTTCTCGGTCAGCTAGCACTTTCATGTGTCACACCCACAACCCTCAAAGACCGCTCATCACAAGTCAACGCAAGTTGAGCCAGGGACAACGCAGGAAAGTCAATGCAGCAGCTTCAGAAAAGTCAACACAACAAACTAGGGCTTTGGTCAAACAATTCGAAATTCCTCGATTTTAGTGCCCTCCTAAAATCGGAATTTTTGCAGAAGATTGTGGTCAAACAATCAAGGGTTGACCATAGTCAATGCTGCAGCAGAAAAGCCCTAAACATATCAGCGCAGAAAACAGCAGCTTCGCTCCACATGTGTGAGAAGAGAAAGGCCTCCAAAGGCTATCGAACCAATCAGATCACAAAGAGAGAACGTGTGATGAGATGATGAGAAAATGACCTCCAAGTCTCTCCAATTTATATCCATCAATGAGGGTGTGTAACACATCTCTTAGGCATGTGGGATAAATTTCGCTGACCTTGCACATGTGGAAAATAAATTCAAAATCAATGTTCTGCTCATCCGATCAAGATGATCTTTAGATCAATCTTGCACCTCTCTGAAAGAGGAATCCAACAAAAATATGACCATCGTCATATGAGCAATGCAACATGGAGTTTGGACCTAGTTGCCCAAATTAACACTCCCTCTCAACTAGGGAGAACTCCATCTGTGCACAAGTGCCATCCATCATGTACCAAACCAAACATCGTGCGTCATCCCGCCGTAACTTGCTTTGGTGGCTCTTTATTTCAGAACAAAAGGTGAGTCACAAAGACATCACACATAGCTGACCCGAAGTCAGCTTTAGAGGTAAAAACCTCTCTTGGACTCAAAAAGAGTCTCCTACTAACCCGAAGTTAGTTTACTGACCTGAAGTCAGTTTAGAGCATAAAACCTCATCATACTTGATCCCAGATCAAGGTGTTAAACACGTGCCATCCTAGATATAGAGAGTACGACAATCTCTAATGCATCCATCGGTCTTGCTATGGTCTCTATCCACATTTCCCACCTCATTTTCGAAATGAGAGGTACTTCCCATGAGTCTGAAACTCCATGGGTAGGATGCGTGTGGGGCACAGATCAGAGAGGGGCAAACCAACTCAATATCATAACGACGGGGCAAAAACACAATAAGATTCGGCAAGCCTAGCCCCGTATGTGCTTATAGATCCAAGAAGCTATCCCCAAGCCCCCCGGAGCTCCCAGAGCTCATAGTCCAACTCAAGCAGGACCCTCAGAATAGGGTCTTTCCACGATTCCAAGCATCTCACGGAAGGTTAGGAACTTGACCTTCCCCAGGGGCTTTGTGAGAATATTCGTGACCTGCTCATCAGTTCCTATATGATCGAGCCTTACGGCGCCTTGTTGTACCATATCTTGGATAAAGTGGTACATGATATCAATATGCTTGGATCGATCGTGAAACATAGGATTCTCAGAAAGACGAATCCCACTCTTGTTATCACAAAGGGTAACAGTGATATCTAGCACATGCCCGAATAGCTCACTGAAGGGCTTTCGCAACCAAACAACTTCACAATAGGCCATACTCGCTGCAATGTATTCGGCCTCAACGGTGTTCAAAGCTAGTGACTTCTGCTTCCTGCTCATCGAAGATATCGAAGCAGAACCCAAAGTGAAGCAACATCCAGATGTGCTCTTGCGATCCACCACACTACCAGCCCAATCGACATTAGTATATCCACGGAGTCTTGAACTCCCGGCAGTGTATCTCAACTCATGGTTGATTGTGTCCCAAAGATATCTGAACAGATTCTTGGCACCAATCCAGTGAATGTGATGAGGATCAATCATATGTTGACTCAAAGTGTTCACTGCAAAACATACGTCCGGATGGGAGTTCACTAAGAACATCAGGGCCCCCACGAGTTGTCGATACTCGGTAGGATTTGCTAGCATGGGCCCAACAACGTTTCCTCTCAACTTCATAAAGTTGAGTTCCATCGGTGTCGACACAGACTTACAATCCACCATACCAAATCTCTTCAGTAGCTTCACGACATATTTTCGGAAAATCTCGCCTGGCCTCTGCCAGACCTCCAAGCCTAGGAAGTAGTGCATCAGTCTTAGGTCTTTCATCTCAAACTCAGAAGCTAGCTCCCTCTTATCCTGATGAATGAGAGGGTCAACGCCTGTCAGGAAGAGATCGTCCACATAGAGAACCAAAATGAGAGGCCTTTCTCTATCAACCTTAAAATAAAGGTTTGGATCAGCGTTACTTCGAGTGAAGCCCAACTTCATCAAGTAGCTATATATCCTCTTGTACCAAGCCCTGGGGGCTTGCTTCAACCCGTGGAGGGCTTTCGTCAACCTGCATACATGGGTGTCTCTATCTCGGACTTCGAACCATAGAGGTTGCTCCACATACACCTCTTCCTTTATAGATCCATGCAGAAAAGCGATCTTCACATCCATCTGATGTAGACTCCATCCTTGCGTAGCAGCAAGGGTAATAATAGATCGGATGGTGGTATAGCAGGTCACAGGTGCAAATATATCATCATAATCTATGCCTTCTTTTTGAGAGAAGCCTCGGGCAACAAATCTTGCCTTGTACTTTTCAGCACTTCCATCACATCCATGTTTGATCTTATAGAGCCATTTCGAGGTGACAATAGATTTGTCCTCCGGTCTTGGGACTACTTCCCAGACATCTTTTTTCATAATGGATTCATACTCCTCGTGCATAACATCCTTCCAAACTTGATGCTTTACGACTTGTTCGAATGTTCCAGGCTCAGATTGTACTATCGTACTCATGGCTGCTAGATACCCTTAGTAGCTCTTCGGCTTCTTGCTTTCACGGAATGTCCCCCTTGGGGCAATATGTCTTTCGGCATCTTCGAGAGTATCCCTAAGCCACGAGGGTCTTCTCTTATTTGAAGGAGGTGGATCAATGGGATCCATAGGTCCTTCAACATCGAGCATTAGGTCATCCTTTGGCTCTTCCAGCTTCCCTGCTTCTTCATCTTCTTTGTCTTCCTTGGAGCTAGGAAGATTTATTACTTTCTTGAGGGCAACATCTTCATCGAAGATGACATTGTGGCATATCTCCACTTCTCTTTGACCAGGCACATATATTCTATATGCCTTCGAAGTTTCACTGTAGCCCACAAACATTCCCTTCTTTCCAGAAGCATCCAACTTGCTTCTCTTTTCTTTCGGCACATGAAAATAAACAGGACAACCAAAAACTCTATAATGAGAAACATCAGGTTTCTTACCAGAGAAGACTTCTTTGAGGGTTTTGGAGTCCAGAGTGGAATGTGGGCACCTATTTTGAACATACACAACAATGTTCACAGCTTCTCCCCATAGAAACTTCGGAAGACCTTGGTCACATAGGATGGCGCAGGCAACTTCCACAATGGTCCTGTTCTTTCTTTCAGCAACACCATTTTGCTTAGGAGTGTACGCAGTTGTGGTCTCTCTCTTAATGTCAACTTCTCTACAAAAGTCATTAAACTCATTTGACTCATACTCGGTCCCATTGTCGGTACTCAAAGCTTTGATTTTCTTCTCGGTTTGATTTTCCACCAAGGCCTTGAAGGTACGAAACCATTTGAATGCTTCGTCCTTCTTCAAAAAATATATCTAGGTCTTGCGGGAGAAGTCATCTGTAAAAGTCATGTGATAGGAATATCCTCCCAAGGATGTCACATGTAGCATACCAGATAAGTCAGAATGTATCAACTGCAAGATATCAGTTATCTTTGTGACACTTGAGGGGAATGGTCTCCTTGTATGCTTCCCTTCGGCACAACCCTGAAGGGCTTTTTAATGAAGGTGAGCAAACCTTCGGTGCCATAACTCTATTTGAAGAGTTGTATCACATGTCATAGCCCCCAGTGGACTTCCTTCAATCTGGTGGAGTGTATCAACTGTAAAACCAATAGAAAGAGCTTCCTTGAAGTTCTTCTTCTAGATAAGTACCTTTCCATCAACAAATGCCACCTTGAACCCTTTGTCCTCCATTGCCAAAATGGACACAGGGTTCTTTAAATCAGGTACATACAACACATTTTGTAATCGGATGACTTGACCTTGAGATAAATGGAGGGTCACAGTCCCAGTCCCTTTCACGGGATAGGTGGCATTATCTCCAAGAATAATTTCCAGATTAGTATCCTTCTCAACCAAATCAGAAAGGGCTTCTTTATGACCAGTGAGGTGCCTTGAAGCACCACTATCAATTAATCGGACATCCAGGGTGTCGGGTGGAGATGCAGCTGAGAGGGCAGATACAAGAATAAAATCATTTCTCTTATTATCAACAATATTAGACTCATTGTACCTGGAATTTCTTGACCTCTTGAAAGGTTTCCCATTTCCATTACGATCAGAGGGAGCCTTCCTTTTTCCTTGGAACCTGTTGTTCTTGCCATTCCTTCTCGAGTTGTTGTTGTCATCATCCCCGGGAGAGTCCCTTCTATTAGGGCACTCTCTTGCATAGTGACCAGTCTTGTTACAAGTGTAACATCTTCCCTTCCTTCCTTTGGGACCGACTCTACCATGGTTTTGATTTCTCAGGCCACCATGGTTCTTCTTCTTTGCATGAGCGGTGAAGGCAGTAGGGTCACTTCCATTACCATTAGAGACATACTCCATCATTCTTGTTTCCTCTTGAGTGCATCTCGTCAATATTTCATCAAAATCAGGAATCACATTATTATTGAGAATAGTGGTATTGAATACATGGCAATCATGGGGGAGACCTCCAAGTGCAATAAGTACCATCTCTCGATCATATATTGCTTCCCCAATAGGTAGGAGGTTATTCCTGATTTCAGTGAGCCTCATAAAATAGGATTGAATAGATTCATCCTTACCCTTCTTGATATTCTTCAATCGATTCTTGAAGAAGAGGATTTGATTAGCATTGCTAGCCCTGAACATGCTCACCAACTTATCATACATCTCCTTAGATGTCTTCAGCTCAGAAATGTAAGCAACCAAGTGCTTATGTATAAAATCCCAGATAATCATCTTTGCTTTGATTTCCCCTTTTTTATACTCCGTCTTCGTGGTAACAACTGCATTTGATGGAGGCTCTTGAATATTCCCTGTACATAGTCCATGACATCTTGATCTTCTAGCGCCAAATCCAAGGACATCTTCCATGCATGATAATCAGACTTATCAGTCAATTTATCATCAGCCTTGAAACCCTTGTAGGTTGAGAAGGCCATTTGTCCTTGATAGGATTTCTTCCTTCAGAGATAACTTCTAACACCAGCTTGGACTCTTGGACTTTGTCTTCACCTCCGCTCTGATACCATGTTAAATTTAGATAACAATGGTGTTCTATGCTTGATGCATTTTTACTTCAATTTTCATAGGCCCAATACAAGATACCCATCACATAAACTTGAAAGTTAAATGTTGATAGAACACAATAATAGATCAATAGAAGACAAGCCAAATATAGATCAGATTTACAATTCCTTATGTCTAGCAAAGATATGAGATATTGTTGCGTTACGACGGTCAGCAGGATGCTTCAACTAGCAAAGTCTTTTTCGGTCAGCCAACACTTTCATGTGTCACTCCCACAACCCTCAAAGACAACTCATCACAAGTCAATGCAAGTCGAACCAGGGACAACGCAGAAAATTCAACGCAGCCAGCTTCAAAAAAATCAACGCAACAAACTAGGGCTTTGGTCAAACAGCTTGGAATTCCTCGATTTTAGTGCCTAGCTGTACGGCCTCCTAAAATTGGAATTTCTGCAGAAGATTGTGGTCAAACGACCAAGGGTTGACCACGGTCAATGCTACAGCAGAAAAGCCCTAAACAAATCAGCGCAAAAAATCGCAGCTTCACTCCACACGTGTGAGAAGAGAAAGGCCTCCAAAGGCTATCGAACCAATCAAATCACAAAGAGAGAATGTGTGATGAGATGATGAGAAAATGACTTCCAAGTCTCTCCAATTTATATCCATCAATGAGGGTGTGTGACACATCTCTGGCCGACCTTGCACATGTGGAAATAAATTCAAAATCAACGTTCTGATCATCTGATCATGATGATCTTTAGATCAATCTTGCACCTCTCTGAAAGAGGAATCCAACAAAAATATGACCATTGTCATATGAGCAGTGCAACATGGAGTTCGGATTTAGTTGCCCAAAATTAACAACTAACTTGGTATTAGCTTAAGAAAAATAGGGAGATTGTGTCGGATTTCACACACACACAAACACAAGCTAGAAAAAAAGAGGAATTTCTAATTAATTCCCTGAATTTGCATTGCATAACAATATGGATTTTATCATATAAAATTCATTTTAAGGTTTGTTGCCAAAGGTAAAGATATGTTGTTAGCCTAAAAGAGACAATCCCCAAATTGTTTTTCTTACCCTAAACTTGTGTTTATCTTTTCATTCCAAGCAAACTTCTATATTTATCCTTATTCTAAAAGGAATTATTTGCCTTATTATTATGGTCATCAAAGAAACATTCATATTTCGTTGTAAGGGGCTATTGTTCTTGCTTTCTTGTCTTGGCAAAAGTGTTTTTTTCCCTGAAGAATCTTTTTTACTCCCACATGGTTTATATCATATGTGAAAGCCTGAAAGGTAATAAGGGTCTTGACTTGCAAACATTCAAGTCTATCTATTCTTCTCAAGGGAGAACTTATTTTTAAGGGTCAATTTGGGAGTCTCTGTTCCAGTGTCAGTCCTTTAACTCTGAGGCAAGTTGAAGAAGATCCCGTTTTTTGTCAAAATTATCTTTGGTCGTTTGATGCCGAGGACATGGTGAGCCCGAGACTGAATCCAATTAGAATCTAGTTCCAGCTAAAGTCTTGATGGAAGAGATTTGTGATCAACAACAACAGAGTGAGTTCTAAGCCAAGATGCTGCACAATATGATGACCATGTTCCAATAATTCACAGGAGAATATATATCCAAAATGTGGTCAAACGCAATTAACATATGATTGAAATATGGTCAAATATGGTCAAATATGAACAAAATATGGCAGAAATATGCCTAAAATATGGTTGAGATACGGCTAGAGTATGGCACTGTATGTATGGCCAAATATGATTGTATCCGTATACGAGTCATATGTATTTCAAGTGGAAATATTACTGTATGTTGCAAGTATGGTTCTGACATCTCGTGTCTTATTGTGTTGCTCTCTTTATCTCTTTGTTCACTGCTCTTTCTGATTGTGTGCCCCTATGACATTGAGCTCATATAACTTGCATTTAACTGCCTTTCAAGATTTTAGCGCTTAATGATTCAATATGCTCTGTGCCTATAACTTTTGATATATGATCAACTCTTCGAGATTGAAATTGATGCCTTATTCACATTAAAAGCCATTCTAAATCATGGATGACACTGATTGACATATTGCTTAGAAACGTAAGTTGGACCTTCTTTCGTTCCTAGCTAGTTGTGTCACATGAACTTGTAGTTTTTTTTCATCCTCAAGAATATCATAAGTAGAAACAAAGGGAAAAACAATTGCCTTTATAGAGCGCTTATCTCACATTGAAGTGAGAGACATACTTCTCAGCGCTTCAATTACAATTCCACGGATACCCACATGCTCTAAAATCACAAATATATAGGAGGAAAAGTTAGGCTACTTTGAGATAGATAAAGGTTGAAAAACCAGAAGCACTAAAAATTCACGTCAGTCCGTGACAACAATCTTCAACTCTAGGAATTGACCACTGTATATCTGCATAAAACGACACCATATCTTCAACGCCCACTTCTAAAAGATACTCTTCGTGACAACTAGGCTTGCCTTTTTTTCACAAAGGAAAAATTCGTAATTTTATTTATGAGTAAACAAAATTACATGTTACATGAGCTGGTAATAGTCCAAAGACATACAAAATGCCGCAGATAAAAAATACAAAGAAAAACAATTAGGATTTTCTCCCTTTTTTCTTTTCAACCTTACGCCAAGCACCTTGTGTTGGCGTGGTCTCGATAAGGACAAGTTGATTTTCTTTCGCTTGTGCTCCATTGTCCTTATCAGAGTCTGATGTGTCTGAAGTATGTGTTTTTTTGTAACCCCCACTGTCTGGTGCACCCGGTACCATATCATGTTGAGTCTTTGTGGTGGTGTCGAGTGGATCTTGCATTTCCTGTTCTTGTGTGCCCAAGGAGGTATCTGTTTGTTGATTCTCATGTGGTGAGGGTTCCTCCTCTTCGTCCTGTAGTTCTGGCTCCTCAGAGGGAAATTGCCATCCTTTAGCAGCTTTGCCTGGTTTCTTCTTTTTTCTGTTGTCCCTTTTTGCTGCCGGGCATGAGTTTTGTAAGTGTCCTGTGCACCTGCATATCCGGCATCTGAAGGCTGTGTTCTCATAATCTAGTACTGAGTCCATCTCTGTTGTTTATTATTCAGCATAATGCACTCTGGGAGTCCTTTGCTCAAGTCAACCTCCACACAGATTCGTGCAAAGGTGAAAATGCGCTCCTCCAGGCGTTGAGTCTCTGTTTTAATGTATCTGCCAAGGGTGTTTCCAATGCAGCCAAGAACATTTTCATTCCAAAAATGTAGCGGGAGATTGTAGAGCCTAACCCAGACCGGTATTCTAGTCACCTCCATAGTGTTGGCATCAAAATTTGGGAACCATGGTGTGATGAAGAGTCCCGTGGAGCCCAGAACCATGGTCCCTGGCTAAGAATGGAATCTCTGGCCTTAGTAGATGAAAATTTGACAATGAAGAACCCCTTGGAACGTAGGTGTATTTCACATTCCATGGTCCAATTTGTAAAAATCCAATGGAACAGCTCCATTGGTTTGGGCCAGAAGCAGTTGAATCTGCCTATTATTGCTTGGGATTCGTAGGCATTTCTATGCACATCAATATCTAGACTGTCTACGTTTATTTCAGGCACACTGTCCTGTAGTTCCACAATGTATGGCTTGGGAGAGCTTTCTGCAGGGGCAATAGGTGCAGCAGTTTTGTTTTTGTCCCCCTGTAAAACATTTCTGTATGTACCTTTTGTGTTTACTGTTTTGGATGCACTTGCACCCATGGGGGTTCCATGTGCTCTGTTTTGGCCCATCATTCCACCTCTTAGTCTAAGGTTGAGACAAATAGAAGACCCAGTAGTAATGGCATAATCATTCAGAGTGCAGAGATCAACTAAAGCTTTTCCCCCAAAAATCAATGACTGTAAATGGAATGGGTACCCCGCAACAGACTGGATTTTTTCCTTCAGATAAGGAATCGAGTCTGTGTTCCGAATCCATAAAATAATACTATTTCCTACGGGAGGCTTAATGAATATTTGGTATGGGACCGAGCCTATCTGAAGATCGATATTGCGGATATGCTGGCATCCCTTGGGTTCATTCATGGCAAGTGCGCAGACCAGTGTCCGATCTTTAGCATTGTAGATGGTTTCGGCTGCTGGCTCTTCCCGAATCACCTGCTTCTGTGGTGGCCAAGCAGGTTCTGATATCCCTGCAAATACAGTGAATGTCGGCGAGAGGGCACCACGCCCACCAAACCACTCAAAGCTCGCACCAGCACTTAGATCTCGGACAGACAGTAAAAAGGGTGCATCAATCAAGTACGAAAACCAGGGCGAGCGCACAGACCGCTAGGCAGTGCAACAGGGGGCCCCAAAAATCAACCCCTCCGTCGCCAGGCCCCTCAAATGAAAATACTGGTTCCCACTCCCCACAGAGACATCTCCGCGAGGGACGGCAGAGAACCCCCAGTGATCGATTCTATGGCAGCATCCCTTGAACAGCGAGATCCGACCAGCGGCGGCAGCGATGGAAGCAAGAAAACCTAGGTCGAAGGAAAAATCGCCCGCGCACTCCATTCTCCAAAAGATTCTATACAAACATCGGGACCATTGCTAGGCTTGCCTTATCAGACAGAAGGAGACCATTAATTGCTCAGCAACGACAACTTTCCCTTGCAAACTAGGTGGGTTTTCCATTTAACTTCTAAGTAATATGATAACTTCTACATTTACGATAGAATCAGGACATTTGTTTCTTAAGTAGGAACAAATTGAAGGGCATGTCCTGGATGTTCCTGATTCAATGTTTTAGGTACTTAAGGATAAGTCTTATCAATAGCTTGTAGATATGTGTTTTATTCCCACTTAAAATAGTCTGACTTTTAATATGGTAAACCCTTTAAGAGTAGATACAATTAGATGAGCAATTTGAATTTGTACTTTAGAAGACATCGAAGTGTCCATTTTATCAGGGGTTGCTCTTCTCTTTAAAAAGGCCACTGTACATCCTGGTACAAGTAGATTTGTGTCTCATAAGAGAGTTCTATATTGTATGGACAAGCTTTGTTTATATTGTTACATCTGTAGAAATTTCCATGAATTTGAGTTTTAATGCAAATTCAGAAATTTCACCTCAAACATGAAGTTTCCTGGATCTATTCCCTGTGAACTTTTAGTCATAGATCTGATCTGAACTATTCAATTACAGAAACACATACGTCACTTTACTTCAACCCAGATCACCTGGCAGCTATGCAACAAGTTTCAACCCTTAGCATATGTTTCCCAAGCAAATTACAGGTCTGAAATTGACTTATTACAGTAGTAAATCTTTACTTTTTTAAATTGGTGTTAAATCACTTAACAAATTCTGTTCAGTGCTATGTCAAATTGGGCATGCATAACTAGTGCTAGAATCTACTCAATCTTGGAGATGCCATAAGTTGAAATTCAAATTTGCAAATACACAAAGTTTGGACAGCTGGAATATATCTATATATATATATGAAACATGAAAAACAAGTACACATCATATCGTAGTACAAGCCCCCTTGATTATTAAATTCTTTGAGACTGAAGGCTGTCCTTCTGATTCTATATCAACAGCAATTTGTTGATCACCCTCTGAAAAACCTGTTCATTCTTTTGGGCTCAGGATGAGTATCTATGGCTGCAATATCTGCCAATATTTCATCTTCAGAAATTCCATCATAAGCATTACCTGTCCGAAACACTTGTCATCTCCTTGTCCTCATAGCAACTACTTTGATTTGTATGCATGTGCTTAATGTTTTGTTCCTGCAACTGCTTGCTGGAGAGATGGGACAAATCATGGCTAACTTCACATTCTCCTCTGTGGACTATTCGGGATGATGACTAAGATCAGCATCTCTGACTGACAAAACAGAGTAAGAAGCACACTCTCCATGGTGGCAAGTATTTCAACAAATCTCTCCTATCAAGAAGAGCCTATTCACATATTTTTGAGCAGGTTGGTAGAGGATCCGTGCAACTCTTCTCCTAGTCATTTTGCAGCTGAGTTTCACCAGAGGGGCAAGACTTAATCTTCTTGAAATCTAACTTCTTATGGATTTTAAGCAAACATTTGATAAAATCCTTTGCTCCTGAAGGCACCGCAGGCCAAGGAGCTTCCTTAAAACTTGGATCAGCCCTCAAAACAGTTCTAAATACACCAGATTCAATTAGAGCCCACGAAGGTCAGCTACCACAAATAAAGATGTATATAATAACACTGATGCTCCACACATATGCCTTTGTACAATAAGACCTGTGAAGGACTTCTGGTGCAACATGGTATACACTACCTACAATATCTTTCATCTGCATTTAACAAAGTTTGACATTCCAAAATCTATATCCTTCAACTCCCCATGTTCATCCTTGCTAGTGAACAGGAAATATTTTGTCTTGAACTCTATGATGAACCACACCTTGCAGATGACAAAAGCTACAATATTTAAAAAATCGAACAACCACAGTTTTATCATAATCTTCTGAATAATTTTCTCCTCCATCATTGATGTCAATCATGTGTGATCTCATTGCATCCATATTTACTTGGAATGTCATCCTTTTGACTACAGCGCTCATGACCGTCAATGAACCTTTCTCAAATGCTGAAAGACTAGCACGATCACCCTTACTGTTATTTCCATGATAAATGCTTCTTTCTAAATAATACTTCCAGATGCCTCACCTCTTTGTTTCAGGCAAAATTGGTGGGTAACACATCAAATCAATGGAAGTAGTCTTGTTGAGGACTCAAGGTTCTTCTCCCTCTTTGCCATTCTCAGGACATGCATCTAGACCTTCTCATTCAGGTGTCCGTTTTCTTCTTGTAGCTGAGCAATGATGGCTTATAGTATTGCAACCTTTCTTTGTTCGTTTTTCCTTCCCGAGTCTACTATCTCTTCAAAGTTCTGGCAGTCACGTCACAATCAAGGATTCAATTGCTCTGATACCTTGTGATCTGTAAACGAGGAATATTATGCAGAATTAAATATCTGTTCTCTGTTGTGAGTCTGGTGCCTAGTTCCTTGCCTTCAAAATTGATTACGAGTCCCTCATTCTCAATGTAGCTATGAGTGCAAACTACTCTGCAATACTATTTAGGATTGGTGAGATGGTCTGTTCTTTGGTGTAATCGTCATGATTCTGTGTGTGTATTCAGTCCTGAATGCGGTGGCTTGATTGGTGAATAGTGAACCTCTCTCAAATGTCCAATGCTCTCTCAAATGTCCAATGCTTGGGGCAAGACCACCCAACCAATGGTGCCAGCTTCTGATGAACCTGTTGTGATTCAACACCATCTGCTAATACTGATTTTGCACGAGGTGAGCTATTCCAGTGCTATTGGGTCTGGTGAATGACAAATGCTATTATAAGAAGAAACAATTAATCTGAACTCTACTTGTTGAATATGTTGAGCCTGTACTTTTGCTTTTGTTTATAAATGGCCCGCTCTTTTAAAGACCTGGATTCATGGATCCAATTGCTTTCTAGTATGATCAAACAACTTGCAGAAATTGATGAATCGATTGCTTCAACATTACTAAAAGACATCAATGTATCACTCAATGGAAATGTTCCATGTCTAATGCTTTCTCAACACTTCCATTTTGGTGACTCCAGTGAGGGAATAATTATGTATTCTATGCAATTAGCCAACAAGATTGTAGAGAGCCATCTCCTTTGGCTCAACCCTTACTCTACAATTTACTTAACAGTAAATGTCATATGGTTCTCAATGCATTCACATGAATGGTATGTCTCCTTAAATGCCCAACCTTTGGAGTCTCATTTGCATACAGTCATGCTCCAATTTAGCTTATGTACCATTCATTAATTGAACATAAATGAGAGGACAATTTTCTAAAGCATATAAGCAATGGAAAACATTTAAAGCATATGAGTAAAATAATCTTCCACATGCCAAAACTTAAAATAAATATGAACCAAATGATTTCACCATACATTGCCAACAAATGGGCGGAAGGAGAGATTCATGTGTTGTGGGTCACACTTTACAATCTTTATCATAGTTCAACACTCAGCAGGTGTCCAATCTGTTATGCAAATGCCCGACATCAGTGGCACAACCTCTTGAAGATGGGCATAGTCTACCATGTGGTGTACGCTTTGTATTACCCACACACAGCCTCCAAATTGCCCCCAATTGCTATGTATGACCTTACAAGCTCAATTTCTTGGGTATGGCCTCCCAAACTCAATCTCTTGCTACATACGCCTAAGGAAGAAGCCCAAGTTGTGTAAGGTTATGTGGTTGATGTTGAGAAATCTAGGGCATAGCATTTAGGTGATTTCTCTATTGATGATAACTGCTAGTGAATGCTTTTTACTTCTAAGATTAGGATCGTCCTTTTTCTATGTTATTATAGTGTTCTTCTTCATCAAACAACTACCAATGCATAAGCCATAAAGAGACAAGAGACACACAATGTAGGCTATCAGCTAGGGCCAAAACCTCTCCCACTCGAGAGGAAAACCGAAACAAATTCTTCTTCTTATAGGGACTTCAATTGATAAATACCAAGACCAAGACCCTTGACCTATTTGCCCCTCCAAGACCAAGACACACAACTTCTTAGCTTGACCCTTTCTTTCCTTGAGTCAACGATGGTCAATCTGCTAATTCTTCTTTCCTTCTCAGGTGCTCCTTAGACTTTGGCTTCCTGCAATTCTCAGCTTCCTTTAGAAACCCTAGCACGTGTGACTCATCAAGATTTGAACCTTGATCTCTTTCACTTTAGGTAGAGGCTGCTTCCTTGGCAACTCAGCTTGAGATACACCTTTGTTTCCTCCTTGCCTTGATCTTCTAATGGAGCTGCAATACTTCGGCCTTTTTTGCACTAGAGACAGTCCCTTTCCTCGCACGTGTGAGATCAACGTGACCCAAAAACAGATCCAAAGTGATGCCAAAGACTTCACTCTCCTTCTTAATCTCTTCGTTGATGATTAGGCTCCTTCCCAAGTGGCCTTCACACTTCTTATTTCAGAAATGACCTTTACCAAAATTCTGTCTTCTGAAATGAGGCCGAGCTTCCTATTTATAGTGGCTGCCCATTATAATAAGCCGACTTGACAGTGACCTAGGCCAACATGTCTTTCAGAGGGGTTTCATCACTTTATTTAAGGCCGACTTGCTAGGTGATGCTTGTGCTTGTCTTGTAGGGTCTTTTGACTCTTTTAATGACTTATACAAATGTGTAACATGCCTAAGAAGGGTCCTTCATACATGACATTGACTCAATTTGAATTTATGACCAATTCTAAGGGCTCACAATGGGAGCCATTACTAAAATAAAATTCCTTGCTCATGAAACCCATGAGACAAGCATTATAATAATAATTTTATTTTTCTTCTTTACATCAGTTACATAAAATCACAATTACACATGTCATTATGAAGACCGAACCTAGTTACATTTTTCAACACTCCCTCTTAACTAGGGAGGTATTCATAATGGTACTTGGTCGTTCTCAACCTGAAGAATTTCTCATAAGAAGAGTCGGATTGGTAACCCATTTGTTTAGCATCTTATTAACCAACATTGTCACATAGCAAGGCCTTGACTAACAACTCTATCTATCCACAAGATCATAGCACAATGATGGTGAGACCAATGATGTATAAACACCCTCATCATTGTCTCTCTCGGAACATACCCCACCCGGGTTCTCAGGGTGTGTTCCACCGGGACTATTCTTATCTTGGATTCCCAGTCCTCAAAGAATATCGATCCTTTATGACTACTCTTATCTTGGATGCTCTAAATCATCCTCAAAGAGTGTCAGATGCCAGATGTTCATCCAATCCTCCATTCCGTCTTCCTAGGTGAAGACAAGAATGAAGTGTCTATCTCTCCCTCTCAACTTAGGGAGGACAGAGCCATTCCACTGAAGGAATATACCCATTCCTATAAAAGGAAAGTACCCAAGCTCCCTCTTAAATAGGGACTTGACCAAGCTCCCTCGTGACCAGGGACTTGCTTCCACCAGCTCATCAGGTGGAGATCAAGGGACAACCAACTGCTTGTAGAGCTCCTTCCTTCAATGTCATGAGTTTGTTCTTTGTCATGGAGTCTACATACATTGGGACTTCTTCGTAGGGAACAAACTATCCATTGCTTTAATCTTTGAGCCATGTCATCATTTCTTTCATCGGAAAGTGATGCATCAGTGCATATCTGACCTTCCTTCATGCCATGCTGCTTTCTTCGTGCCATGTTTCCTCAAGGATCTTTCATCCTACTACATGGTCATTAGCGGTGGAAGACATCCATAGCTTTTCCCAAGGTAGCCCTACATATGCCCATCCAAATATCATTCAAAAATAGGAAATGAACATCAAATCAAAATTACCTTTGTGATGGTCTTTCATCATGACATCTTCCAGTTTGCATCAACATCCTGCATACATATTGACACATATCCAAAAGATATTCATTGTTAAGGGTCTCCATCTTTTTCAGACTTCCATCAAAGTCTTCATATCTTTTTTGGAGATATCATAGTCAAATCTTTCAATCCTTGGATGTTTATTGCCTTCATAGTTCTACATTCCACAATCTCTTCCTTTATTTCTTCACACATTTTCTTCCAGGAACTTTTGCTCATAGTTCCTCCAATTTTGTCAACCACCTCATATTTCAAATGAGGACATATTATATTTATTTCACCTAGACAAAGTGTGACTCATGCCTTCTTGCATCCTTTCATAGGAGGAGATCCTTTTTTTTTAATCATGTTCTCAAGATAGAGCATTGATCCATGTTGCCTGCAACCATATGACATGACTCTTCAATATTGAATATAAGCATACATACCTCATTTTCCTTTGGGTCATCCAGACTTCCTGCAACAACTTCCTTGATTGAAAGAGCTTCAATCCCTTGATCTGCTTTACCGTTTATGTTATCATACCATCATCCCATGAATTCCACAAGTGTGGAATTCTTGATTAAACACTTACTTCCTCTCTTGATCGGTGAACCTTTCAATGAAGATTCCATCAGAGAATCTTGAGGATTTAGAGTATCCCCATCCAACATATGTTTCCCTTTTTAACTGATGTATGATGAGCCTTGTCCTGGATGACTTTCATTTTTTCCATAAGTGCCTCTCATGCTTCTAATGAGGTACCTAAGAGCTATATCCTTCCATAGTTGACTGCCATAGATTTCAATTTTCAATCATGCTACTCTATGATGATGTAACGAGCTCTTGTTTCTCATGCTTCTATGATGCCATGATGCATCCTATCATGCTCTTCTAATGATTCCTATCATGATAGTTATACTTTACAACAGGAGAACTTGAAAAAAACTAGGTGAGGAAGACTATCTCAATCACAGTAGAGATCTTTTACTTCCTCTTTCTTGGACTTTTTCTTTTCAGCTTCCTCCACTTCCTCGGTGATATGGGCTTCTTCTCTTCCTCTTTTTTTATTGTCCTTTTTGAGCTTAGGACAATCTATTCTATAGTGCTCATATTCCTGACACCCATAGCATTGAATCTTAGCCATGTTCTTGTTTTTTTGAGAGCCAAAATTTCCCTTTCTTTTTGTCATCACAACATATGCCTGATTTTGTTCACCTAATCCCACATCAGATTTTTCCTTTAGCCTAGATTCTTCAATCTTGCATAATGACCACAGTTCATGGAATGAAGTAGCTTCTTTCTTCCCATAAATACTTGAAGTAAAGTTACCCCACTCCTTCGGTAGTGGATTTAGTACTACTGTAGTCTTTCTCTATCAGACATGACTTCTCCTAGATCTTGAAGTTGATCCCTGATCTTAGATATCCTAATAAAGTACGAGGTTATTCCTTATTCCTTTGACATCTTCACCTTGTAGAGTTCTTCCTTTAGAGAGATAACTTCCTTTGCAGTGCTTACGAAATACTACTCTACTAGTTTGTCATATATTTCTTTTGAAGTTTCAAGTTTTGATACATATGGGATGAGAGGAGCCCTGATGGATTCAATGAGAATCCTTTGAGCCCTAACTTCCCCCTTTATAAACTTTGCAAGTTCTTGAGCATCTTCTTTCGCTGGTTTGGTGATAGATCCTTTGACATGATCCATGACCTCATTTTCAATGAGATTCAGATCTATCCTTTTCTTCCATGCAAGATAGTTTGAAGCGCCAACCAATTTGTTGCTTTCCTTGCAAAAAGACATTTTGACAGATTTAGATGTGGACATATACTTACTTGTTCAGATGCTTCTTCCACTTGTTGCTGCCTTGAATTTGATGAGGATATAGATTATAGAAACCTTCTCCTTGATGAAGATAGATTTCTTCAAGAATGACCCTTGCTCCCTCAAAGAGGGAGATCACTTAGTTGATGATGACTTCTTGATGGTGTCCTTCACTGAGAAGTGCGTTGCTTCAATGAGAGGAAATTTCCTTTTAACCCTTTTGAAGATGGTGACAACGTCCTTGATCTAGCCTCCTTTGTATAGCTAGCCTTCAAGATGCTTCGACTCCTTAGGTGATGATTGAGTGTGGATCCCAGAAATGCTTCTTTGATTATAAACTAGGGTTTTGACTTTCTACAAGATGATGATGCGACCTTTGTCCTGAAGTGCTTTTCTTGAATGAATAGAATTCTAGTTGCTTTGATTTGTAGATCTCTTTGCCTTGAGTAGATGTAGGGTTTTGGCCTTCCTTTTTTTGATGACGATCTCAAGACTTCCTTTTGGTGTAGACTTCTTCGATCTAGGGTTTTGATACTTCGTTGTAGATCTCTACTTCACTTCAATATCCTTCAATTTGCTTTGGTGTCTTTCTCGAGATTTGATCCTTGAGTGCCACTTGATAAGATGCCCTTCCTTGACTTTGTCAACTTAGCTCTAATACCATGTTGAGAAATCTAGGGCATAACATTTAGGTGATTTGTCTATTGATGATCACTGCTTGTGAATGATTTTACTTCTTAGATTAGGATCTTCCTTTTCTTATGTTATTATAGTGTTTTTCTTCATCAAACAACTACCAATGCATAAACCATATAGAGGCAAGAGACACACAATGTAGGCTATCAGCCAAGGCCAAAACCTCTCCCACTTGAGAGGAAAACCGAAACAGATTCTTCTTCTTATAGAGACTTCACTTGACGAATACCAAGATGTATAAGAACTTTCGGTGAAAATCACATGTAAGAAAATTTTGTCGACACGTTTCGAACCAGCTAGTTTGGACCTTGTCCTGATGATGAACCACATTGGCTGGTTCGAAACACGTCGACAAAATTTTCTTACATGTGATTTTCACCGAAAGTTCTTATACACAATTTATGGATCACAGAAGCCAAATTCCTAATATGGAATACCAAGATGTTAATTTTGGGCAACTAGGTCCAAACTCCATGTTGTACTGCTCATATGATGATGATTATATTTTTAAGGATTCCTCTTTCAGAGAGGTGCAAGATTGATCTAAAGATCATCTTGTTTGGATGAGCAGAACATATATTTTGATTTTATTTTCCACACGTGCAAGGTCGGCGAAATTTGTAATGTAGGCTCACAAGCCCTACAGATGTGTCACACACCCTCATTGATGGATATAAATTGGTGAGAGATGATGTTCATTTCATCATCAACTCATCACACACATTCTACTTGTGATCTGATTGGTTCGTACAGCCTAGGAAAGGCTTCCCTCCCTCACACGTGTGAATCTGAACCTGAAGAAGTTGCTGTAATTTTCAGTTTGTTTTTAGGGTTTCTGGACAACATTGACTTTGGGTCAACTCTTGGATTTTGACTTTGATTTTTGGACAGAAATTTTGATTCCTTGAGGCCGCATTGGAGGGCACAAAAATCGAGGAGAAGCGTTGACTTTGACTGCTGTCTGTTGACTGCAGCTTTGATTGCATCGTTGACTTTTGCGTTGACTTGCGTTGACTTTTGGGAGCTGTCTTTGAGGGGTATGTGTGACACTTGGAGAAAGACTGATTTGGTTGTTGGAGAAGTTGGTTTGACCAACTCAAGACTTTGCTGGCTAGGGCATCCTGTTGACTGTTGTAACAAACATTTAGCTATCCATTTGCTGGACAAGGAGAATTACAAATTCTGATACATTATTTGGCTTGTCTTCTGTTGATCTATTTTTATGTTCTATCAACATTTTACTTTCAAGTTTATGTGATCGCTAAATCTGAATTGAGTCTTAAAGAAGATTGAAGTAAAACTTCATTTAAGCATAGAACATACCATGGTTATCTAAATTTAACATGGTATCAGAGGTGAGGTGAAGACAAAGCCCAAGATAGTGTGAAGGTCAATCACCGAAGAAGAAGTCTTATCAAGGATCAATGGCCTCCACATACAATGGTTTCAAGTTTGATGATAAGTTAACTGACAAGTCTGATTATCATGCATGGAAGATGTCCTTGGATTTGGTTTTGGAAGATCAAGATGTCATGGATTATGTGCAGGGGAAGATCCATGAGCCTCCATCAAATGCACCGGCTGCCACAAAGACGAAGTATAGAAAAGGGGAAATCAAAGCAAAGATGATTATCAGGGATTCAATACATAAGCACTTGGTTGCTCACATCTCCGAGTTGGGCACATCTAAAGAGATGTGTGATAAGTTGGTTAGCATGTTCAGGGCGCTAATCGAGTTCTTTTCTTCAAGAACAAGTTGAAGAATATCAAGAAGGGCAAAGATGAATCCATCCAATCATATTTTATGAGGCTCACAGAAATTAGGAATGATCTCCTTGCCATAGGAGAAGAAGTGGCTGATCAAGAGCTCGTCCTCATAGCTCTTGGAGGACTTTCCCGAGACTGGTATGTATTTAATACTATGATTCTTAATAATAATGTGATTCCTGATTTTGATGAATTGTTGATGAGATGCACTCAAGAGGAGACAAGAATGATGGAGAGAGACCATCCCGCTAATGGAGATGGAGGTGACCCTACTGCGTTCACTGCTCATGCAAAGAAGAAGAACCATGGTGGCCTGAGAAATCAAAACCATGGAAGAGCGGGGCCCAAAGGAAGGAAGGGAAGATGTTACACTTGTAACAAGACTGGTCACTATGCAAGAGAGTGCCCCAATAGAAGGGACTCTCCCAGGGATGACGACAACAACAACTTCAAGGGGAATGGCAATCAAAAGGAACAACAGGTTCAAAGGAAAGAGGAAGGCTCCCTCTGATCAAAGTGGAAATGGCCAACATTTCAAGAGGTCAAGCAATTCCAGGTACGATGAGTCTAATGTTGTTGATAATAAGAAAAATGAATATATTCTTGTATCTGCTGCATCTCCTCCCGACACCTTGGATGTCTGGTTGATTGATAGTGGTGCTTCAAGGCACCTCACTGGTTATAAAGAAGCCCTCTCTGATTTGATTGAGAAGGATACTAATTGAGAAATTATCCTTGGAGATAATGCCACCTATCCCGTGATAGGGACAGGCACTGTGACCCTTCATCTATCTCATGGTCAAGTCCTCCACTTACAAGATGTGTTGTACATACTTGATTTGAAGAAGAACCTTGTGTCCATTTCGGCAATGGAAGACAAAGGATTCAAGGTGGCATTCATTGATGGAAAGGTACACATCTGGAAGAAGAACTTCAAAGAAGCTCTTACTATTGGTTTTAGAGTTGATACACTCTATTTGGTTGGAGGAAGTCCATTGGGGGCTATGTCATGTGATACAACTCTTCAAACCGAGCTGTGGCATCGGAGGTTTTACAAATCCCTTCCTGAAGCAAGGAAGGTGGTGATAGGCATGCTCGAGTTTAAAGGGATCATGAAGGTATATGTCAGGGTTGTGCTGAAGGGTAGCATACAAGGGGACCATTCCCCTCAAGTGTCACAAAGACATCAGATATCTTGCAATTGATACATTCTGATCTATCTGGTATGCTACCCGTAACATCCTTGGGAGGATGTTCCTATTACATGACTTTTATAGATGACTTTCTCTCGCAAAACCTGGATATATTTCTTGAAGAAGAAGGACAAAGCATTCAAATGGTTTTGTACCTTCAAGGCCTTGGTTGAAAATCAAACTCGGAAGAAAATCAAAATTTTGAGGACTGATAATGGGACCGAGTATGAGTCAAATGAATTCAATGACTTTTGCAGGGAAGTTGGCTTTAAGAGGGAGACCACAAATGTGTATACTCCTGAGCAAAATGGTGTTGCTGAAAGAAAGAACAAGACAATTGTGGAAGCTGCCTGTGCCATGCTATATGACCAAGGTCTTCCGAAGTTTCTATGGGGAGAAGCTGCGAACACTGCTGTGTATGTTCAAAATAGATGCCCACATTCCACTTTGGACTCCAAAACTCCCGAGGAAGTCTTCTCTGGTAGGAAGCCTGATATCTCCCACCTTAGAGTTTTTGGAAGTCCTGTCTATTTTCATGTGTCGAAAGAAAAGAGAAGCAAGCTAGATGCTTCTGGAAAGAAGGGAATGTTTGTGGGCTACAGTGAAACCTCGAAGGCATATAGAATCTATGTGCCTAGACAAAGAGAAGTGGAGATATGCCACAATGTCACCTTCGATGAAGACGCTGCCCTCAAGAAAGTAAGAAATCTTTCAAGCTCAAAGGAAGACAAGGAAGAAGAAGAAGAAGAAGCTGGAAGGCAGGAAGAATCGAAGGATGAACCTATGCCTGATGTTGAAGGACCAATGGATCCTATTGTTCCACCTCCTTCAAATGAAAGGAGACCCTAATGGCTCAGGGACACTCTCGAAGATGCCGAGAGACATATTGCCCCAAGGGGGACATTCCGTGAAAGCAAGAAGCCGAATAGGTACCAAGGGTATCTAGCAGCCATGAGTACAATTGTACAATCTGAGCCTGGATCATTTGAAGAATCCGTAAAGCATCAAGTTTGGGAAGGATGTTATGCATGAAGAATATGAGTCCATTATGAAAAATAATGTCTGGGACGTGGTCCCGAGACTAGAGGACAAATCTGTTGTCACCTCGAAATGGCTCTTCAAGATTAAGCATGGAGCCGATGGAAGTGCTGAAAAGTACAAGCAAAGATTTGTTGCCCGAGGCTTCTCTCAAAAAGAAGGCATAGATTATGATGATATATTTGCACCTGTCGCCCGCTATACCACCATCCAATCGATCATTGCGCTTGCTGCAGCGCAAGGATGGAGTCTCCATCAGATGGATGTGAAGATTGCCTTTGTACATGGCTCAATAAAGGAAGAGGTTTATGTGGAGCAACCTTTGGGGTTCGAAGTCCAAGATAGAGACTCATATGTATGTAGTTTGAAGAAAACCCTCTATGGGTTGAAGCAAGTCCCAAGGGCTTGGTATGAGAGGATTGATACCTACTTGATGAAGCTGGGCTTCACTCGAAGTGATGCTGATCCAAACCTTTATTTTAAGGTTGATAAAGAAAGGCCTCTCATTCTAGTTCTCTATGTGGACAATCTCTTCCTGACACGTGCTGACCCTCTCATTCATCAATGTAAGAGGGAGCTAGCTTCCGAGTTTGAGATGAAAGACCTAGGGTTAATGCACTATTTCCTAGGCTTGGAGGTTTGGCAAAGGCCAGGCGAGATTTTCCTTTCTCAAGGAAAATATGTTGTGAAGCTACTGGAGAGATTTGGTATGCTTGACTATAAGTCTGTGTCGACACTGATGGAACTCAACTTTAAGAAGTTGTGTGGAAGCTGGGCTTCACTCGAAGTGATGCTGATCCAAACCTTTATTTTAAGGTTGATAAAGAAAGGCCTCTCATTCTAGTTCTCTATGTAGACAATCTCTTCCTGACACGTGCTGACCCTCTCATTCATCAATGTAAGAGGGAGCTAGCTTCCGAGTTTGAGATGAAAGACCTAGGGTTAATGCACTATTTCCTAGGCTTGGAGATTTGGCAAAGGCCAGGCGAGATTTTCCTTTCTCAAGGAAAATATGTTGTGAAGCTACTGGAGAGATTTGGTATGCTTGACTATAAGTCTGTGTCGACACTGATGGAACTCAACTTTAAGAAGTTGTGTGGAAGCACTGCTGGGCCCGAGCTGGGAAATGGCACCGAGTATCGACAACTCGTAGGGGCCTTGATGTTCTTAGTGAACTCCCGTTCGGACGTATGTTTTGCAATGAACACTTTGAGTCAACATATGACTAAGCCTCATCACATTCACTGGATTGGTGCTAAGAATCTATTGAGATATCTTCGGGGCACAATCAACCATGCGCTGAGATACACTACCAGGAGCTTGAGACTCCATGGATATACTGATGTCGATTGAGCTGGCAGTTTGGTGGATCGTAAGAGCACATCTGGATGTTGCTTCACTTTGGGTTCTGCTTCGATCCCTTGGATGAGCAGGAAGCAGAAATCAGTTGCTTTGAGCGCCGCTGAGGCCGAATACATTGCAACAAGTATGGCCTATTGTGAAGCTGTCTGGTTGAGAAAGCTCTTCAAGGATCTATTTGGGCATGTGCTGGATACCATTGTTATCCTTTGCGATAACCAAAGCAGGATTCATCTTTCTAAGAATCCCGTGTTCCACGACTGATCCAAGCATATTGATATTAGGTACCACTTGTCCGAGACATGGTACAACGAGGCGCTGTAAGGCTCCATCACATTGGGACTGATGAGCAGGTCGCAGATATTCTCATGAAGCCCCTGGGAAGGTCAAATTTTCAACCTTCCGTGAGAAGCTTGGTATCGTGGGTTGGACTATGAGATCTGGGAGCTCCTGGGGGCTTGGGGATAGCTACTTGGAGCTATAAGCAACCACAAGGCTTGGCTCGCCTTACCTTGTTGGTGTGCTTCTTCGCCACCGTTATGATATTGAGCTGGTTCACCCTCTCTTTGATCTGTGTCCCACACACATCCTACCCATGTCGTCCGGGACTGATGGGAAGTACCTCTCATCTGGCCAATGAGTTGGGAAATGAGGATAGAGACCATAGCATTACTGATGGATGCATCAGGTATTGCCGTACTTTCTATGTCTAGGATGGGATGTGTCCAACAACTTGATCTGGGATCAATTTTGATGAGGTTCTTACCTCTATATTGGCTTTGGGTCAGTATGTCTGAATGAGGTTTTTACGTCTAAATAGACTTCGGGTTTGTGTAGAGTGGCAAAGTCACTGTGACTCACTCTCGATGATATTTTCTTATGATTCTTCTATAGCAGAGCAGAGCCAACAAAGTAGAGACAACATGATGACACAGGATTCCATGATGATGATGATATATGATAGTACATGATGGTACTAGATGACAGGTTTGCACAGGTGGACAGATGGAGTTCTCCCTAGTTGAGAGGGAGTGTCAATTTTGGGCAACTGAGTCCAAACTCCATATAGTACTGCTCATGTGATGGAGATGATATTTTTGTTGGATTACTCTTTCGGAGAGGTGCAAGATTGATCTAAAGATCATCTTGTTTGGATGAGCAGAACTTGTATTTTGAATTTATTTTCCACACGTGCAATTTGTCAAGGTCAGTTAGAATTGTAATGTAGGCTCACAAGCCCCAAAATATGTGTCACACACCCATAGTCATGGATATAAAAAGGAGAGACATGATGCTCATTTCATCATTCACTCATCTCACACATCTCTCTCTCATATGATTGGTTCGTACAGCCTTAGAGGCTTCTCTTTCCTCCACACGTGTGAAACACGAAGCTGGAAGTTGCGGACTGGTTTTAGGGTTTTTCTGGAGCATTGACCAACGTTGAGCTTGGGTCAAACCTCACTGTTTGACTGCGTTTTTGAGGCAGGAAGTCTGATTTGGAGAGGCCGCATTTGTAAGCATAAAAATCGAGGTCAAACAATGATCTTTGACCACATAATTTATTGCAGCGTTGACTGGTTTGACCGTAAATTTTCACTGTTGGGTTGAGTGTTTTGTGGACTGGTTTTTTGGGTTGAGTTTGACCTTGAAGGAAGGCTGAGTTTGACTGAACCTCATTGAAGGTTGAAGGGCTGGTTTTACCAGCAAAGTCTTTGCTGGCTAGGGCATCCTGTTGACTGCTGTAAAAGACATTGTCTCTCTCTCTGCTGAATAAGAAGAATTACAAATTGTCGTCTCTTGTATTGGCTTGTCTTCTGCCGATTTATTTTATGTTCTATCAGCATTTACTGTCAATGATTATGTGATTGCTAATCTGAAATTGAATCGGGCTAATAAGAAGAAAGATTGAAGTAAACTACTCTAAGCTTAGAACATACCATGGTTAACTAAAATTAACATGCTCTCATTCCCTAGAGCCCCGAGCAGTGAAAAGAAAGAAAAATCAATAAGAGGCAAAAGGCATATGAAAAAGGGTGGAAAAACAAAGGCCAGGGTAACTGTACCACAATTACTCCTTCCTACATCTATACACCCATGTGTGGGCTTCCCTCGTTATAGATACCCTTGTATCATGGCATGTGGCTTGGAGCCTCCCCCCTATTACTCCATTCCGTTCCATCACTATTTCACATGACACTTGCCATTTGATGGATGTACCATGGACCTGTCACTCCCTTAGAGGTTGAAACCACCTAATATGGTCCTTGTTTAACCTCATTCTTGAGCCCAGAGACACTTGTACATTTTAAAGCCCATTATGGAAGGGCATGCCACTACAGAGTGCCCACTTGGTTCTATGATTTGTGAGCTCATTTGCTCAATTGCACTGATGAATTGTTGTACTGAAAGGTGAGGAGACGCATTGGATCTTATACAAGATTGCAGATGGGTTTTCATCTTGGGGTTTGGCCTCCCTATACGGGATCCAAGCCCTCAAGAGGGCCTTAAAGGCACTTGTAGGGTGAACGTTGAGAGCCATAGGCCTCCACCACGACAAAGAGCAGATAACACACCATGGGATCCTTCAACATCACCTATTGCTTGCTTGTGTCCCAGTTATTTGATGATGATGATGCACTTGGACCACATTTCCCAGCCGGCTACACACTTGCCCCACACACTTGGCAGTTGATCCAGGGCCCAGATGGGGTTGTGTCTCACCTAGGGAGACAAGGGAGGGCTTGCATCATCTTTACAATCCTTATAGATGGAGCACATGCTTGTTTGATTCAATTGGAGACCCATGAGGCCATTCTTTATGCCCCCACAACCATTTAGGAGCACCACAGGTTATTTGCTTGGAGATTAAGGGGCCACCCCCTTCATCATTGTTGCTGGAGCCCTCCTATTCATTTTGGCACATGAGGGACTTGATTTGGCCTCCCAACGACCATATTAGCTATTGTTCTATCATTTTGGCCCTGTTGGGAGGCATATTATTCATCTTGTGGAGCTATTGGTGGGCTTGTCACCAAAGTTGTGTTATTTTTGCACATTATTTTATTCTAGGGGCATTATTAGGCCAAAATTAGGCCCTTTGAATACCTAAAAGACTCATATAAATACATGAGAGCCTCATTGTAGCATTCATCATCATTTGGATTGGATTTCTTTTGTAAAAAAAGAATTCGGTCCTGAAATCTTGGACAAAATTTGGAGCTTTTAAATGCATTTTGATGTTTGGATAAATTTCGCACTTCTTTCTTAGAGCTTCTATGGCATTTTCATGGTGGATGGATATACTGTCTTTGTCTTGTAAGTGGATTATGATGTCATTATCTGTTATAATGTATGTCTAATGCATGGAATTTTTCTTGTAAAAAAAAGAAGATGCCCTAATTTATGCGAATTTGCTTGGAGCATTGAAAATTTGGTGAAATTTTGCATGTGTTACTCATTTAAAGGCATTGAAGAATGAATGTTCCTAGGGTAAATAATGTGCAATTAATTCCTTGAAACTCCCTTGTCTTGCTTTGAAGGTATAAAGCTCTTGGGGGTTCTTGGTTGTTGTCTTTTAAAAGGACAACGAAGTCCCTCCAGGCCTCCTTGAAACATCAAAGTTGCCTCTTCAAAATCATTTTGACTCCATTTCTCCCAAGGATTAGGCACTGTATCCCAATCTTGTTGATCACCTTTAAAAGTCCTTTTCATTCTTTTTTTTTTTGCCCTTACCCTAATAGCCTCCTAGGGCCTAGTGCGAAATACATTAGGTTGGCCCAAATTAAGAGCGAGTTTGTCTAGAGCTGCGGTGGGGTGTCCTTTAGGTGTCCACAAAATTTCAAGCATTTCCCATAGTTAGATTTAGAGAAAACCCAAGCCCTAGCTCCAACATCATTTTCGTTTCTAGGTGGCTTTGGTTAGTGGCTTTCAAAAGGTCCTTTTCACTCAAAAACTCAAAGGAAGTTCATTTCTCAAAAGATGTTAAAATTGGAAACTAGGGCTAAATTCCACTTTGGAAAACTCATTTGATGGAGATAATTATTGCATTGAATTCCTCTTTTCGAGAGGACCAAAATCGACCTAAAGATCACTATATTTGGACAAGGGGAAATATGTTTTTGAAGTGAAGCCCACACATATGTAAATTTTCAAGGTCGGCCACATCATCATTTAGGCTCATGAAGCCCAACAGACATGTATTTTGACCCTCATCGATTCATATAAATAAGAGAGACCACTCTCATTTGGAATCATCATCACTCAATGCACTTTTATCTCTCTCTCTCTTCTTGATATATCTGAAGTTTCTAGCGAAGGTACCAAACTGGTCGAAATTACTGAACTAGGTGCAGAGTCGAAAGTACCGAACTGGGTGTAAAACTGAAAGTCCCGAATTAGGTGCATAACTGAAAGTATCGAATTGGGTGCAGGACCAAATATACTGAACTAGGTGCAAAATTGAAAGAATCGAATTGGGTGCATAGCCGAAAGTACCGAACTGGGTGCATAGTCGAAAGTACCGAACTGGGTGCAGAATCAAAAATACCAAACTAGGTGTAGAACTGTGGTACCGAACTGGGTGCAGAACTGTGGTACCGAACTGGGTGCAGAACTGTAGTATCGAACTGGTTACAGAACAGGCCGAAGGTGTAGAACTGTTGATACTTTGACTTTGACTTTGACTTTGTATTATTTTACTCTCTCTGTGCTGAACATTTGATATTTATAATAAGAAGAATTGATCAAGGGTTTTCCCCATCTTGGGGTTTTTCCATGGCATGAGCCAAATATTGGTGTTCTCTTGTCTTGGCTTGTCTTTTGCATTTTATTGTTTATTATCTATCTACAGTAACTGTCAATGTGATTAATGGTTTATGTGATTGCTATTGGAAATTAAGTGGAGATTATCATTGGGCTAATAAAAGGACATTGAAGTAATTGTTGCAAGCATAGAACATACCATTGTTATCTAAAATTAACAAAAGACCCTTCCTCTCATCCTTGCTTGGCCTAGCCATATGTTTGGTGATCATCCTAAACCCTAGGGCCTAGGCCTTGCTTGGATCCCCTAGGTCCCTCATGTGGTCCCAATCATCATATGATAACCATCTCACAAAACCCCAAGATAGGTCCTTTTGCTTCCTTAGGAAGCCTTGATCTAGGCACATCTATCATATTGATCCATCTTCTTACCTAGGTCTTAGCTTCCTATCAATAAGCATTTCTAGGGGAGCCCTTTACCTTGCTTTTGAAGCAACCTAGCCTATTATCTGAGCCTCTCCGTTGAATGGGCTTTAGGAATCACTACATATACAATCACTAACCTTATCCTCCTTAGTGATTTCCTCCTCACTTGGACTCCTCCTGTCGGTGAAAATCTGAGAAGAGAAGGGGACATAGGCTGTGGTGACATTGGGCCTTTGTTGTGCCCTCTAGCTTTAGCCTATTTACTGGGCCTGCTAGTTTGTGCAACAACAAGGTGTATGATCAAAATGAAGCTAAACTGAGTTTAGGAAGAGATGCCACCAAAGCACTGTGTAACCCGTGTTAGAGAAATGGAAGTTAATTAGTTTTTCTTATCTTGACATTATCTTGTGATATTATTATTATGTGTTCTTGTGTTTTATGATTTATCTTTTATCATCAAGACTAATGCCAAACAAAATAGAAGATGACACAAGATGTAGGCACGCTGCCAGGGAAAAACCCCTCTTTGGGGAAAACCCAGTGAAAATTCATTTTTCAATAGATTCAAGATGAGACGACCCAGACCCTTAGACTGTAGGCTTCCTCCATCATGTCATCCCTTCACTGTGTTAGCACTGAGATCTCCTTGCACCGAGATCTCCCTTGCTTACACTTGAAACTTCATCCATCTTCCTCCTGAGATCCAAGTTCACCATGATCACCATAGTAGTAGTTCTGAGTTTTGCATCACTGTCTAGCACCGAGGCATCATATCTGAGATAACATCATACTACTGAGAAATATAGCACCAAGTATCAAGCATCATCATAGCATCAAGTATCTAATCATCATCATGACACAGCACTGAGTACACATCATTATCATGGCACTGAGTATTTAAAGACAGAGATAACATCACCGAATAACACCAAGATTCATAGCAGAGAGTAGCATTATGTCATAGCATCACTTTGACGAGTCACTGTATTGCTGTTCGAATCTTCCTTTATGTATCACTGTATCACATCATCGAATAACTGTCACAATCATATCACCATGCATCATATCATAGACTGTATCATCATGTTACCGAACCACTGTAATGATGTCCAAACTGTTTTACTGTATGTCCGAAAATCTCAGAGATATGTATCCGCATCTGCTCCTGTGGAATAGGCCGAGGTGCCTATTTATAGTGGTATGTCCGTCCTATTTAAGCCGACATGTACTCAAGAACTGTTGTGTCTATTTAAGGTGAACCGACATGACTGTGTGGAGGTTGTGTCTTGTTTTTAGGTCGACTTGAGCATGTTGTCTTGTATATAATTTGATGCCGACTTGAGAGTGCTGCTTTGAAGAAGATTTGCCGAGGATGATGACCTTGAAGAAGATGACTTGATGGAGGAGCCTTTTGACCAATGTTGCGAACATCGGCATCGGGATAAAATCGGCAAGGGTCCAGAAAACCAAAAAATCGTGATTTCGAGATAAAATCGAGATGTTATCGAGATGTTCGCAACACTGCTTTTGACAACCTAAAGTTACATGATTTAAAATCCCCCAAAAATTGGATCAATTTAAATCTGTAACAACTAACCTGGAAGTCCACAATTGGGACCTTAATCTAAATATGACCCAAGCATGAAACCCATGCTTTAATAAGTCATTTAATAATAATAATAATAAATTCTTTTGACAAATAGATTAATAATGAAGACCGAACCTAGTTACATTCTTCAACAACCCGTGCCCTAACAAGGGTCTGTCCATGCAATAAAAGGGAGCAAAAAACTGTCCTTGTTCATTCTATGCACAGGAGAGGGATGCAAGCTTTAAAGCCTCAGAACTTGCGACAAAGGGCTGAGAAGGCCTCCGGACTTATTGAAAAATGCACAGCCTCAAACAACTGTCTCAGTAGGCTGAAATAATCTCAGGATATGTTGCAGTAAAGCCAGAGATATAGCAAAGGTATACCAGAGATATGTCTGTGCCTTTCAATTAAGATTATGAAGAAGGCAGAAATCCTAAGTCTTATTACAAGAAGACCCAAAATGATACCTCAGTTTTTGTTGCAAGAAGACTGAAAGTCTCAAGGCTAATGATAGAATGCAGAAGGGCTTCACAAATGACTTCAGAAAATCTGAAATATCAAAATTTGTTTTGGTGTGAAATTTGGTAACTTGATCAGTGTTTCACGAGACAAATGTCAAGGCAGAATCATTGAAACAAACCTTGTTTGCAAGAAGAGGTCTTGAGCATAAAAGCGAAAGCCAACAAGCTATATATCACATTGAAATTTTTTGTGCAAACTTTTGAAAAAGATCAAATTGTTAGAAGGCCGAATGAAGAAGCTGAGCCACTTAATTTGGAGCTGAGCTGGTGTCTCTGTGGAAGAAGCAGCCGAAACAAGTTTGAAAGATCTTAGTTTGAAGGCAACAATGATGTTCAAAACGAGTATGAGGACTGGGAAGTCAAACATGTAAAAAGATCAAAAAAGCAATCAGGTCTGCAGTTTTGAAAGGTATGCATCATCAGTGATTTTGGTCAAGATCTAACTCCTTTGGCAGCATTCCTGAAGACTATGCCTATCAACATAGCTGTGGCAAGACCTGTATCAAAGTTTCTCCTTGGAACTGTTGATCTCTAGTACTAAATCTTAGTGTAGCTTGAATCAGTCATGGGACTGTAACGTATTATTGAAGAGACAACTATGAATGTTGAAGAAGATGTGACCTTTACTCATGAACTGAAGTTGAGCACTTCTTTGAAGATATCGCAAAATGTGATTGAAGGTCATTTTTAGGATGTTTTTAAAAAACTTTTAATATGGCAAAATATGTTGACTTTAAGGTTGTTGGAGATTGACACTTCTTTGCATCTGATGACCGAGACACAAGTATGCATATCATTTTAAGATTCACTGATTGTCTATAATGCTATGACAGAGTAAGAACTTCTAGTATTGAACTGTAAGATTTTTGGTGCCATTACTTGTATAGCAGAATGTTAGAAAAATCGTTATCACTGAGAAAGATCCTCCCCGACTCAGAGGGAGTTAAAATGAAGCATTGGAATATTCATGTGCAAGCAATATTGTAAGGCTGCCTGAGCCTAGAAGACAAATCATTTCCATGATAATGTTATTCAACTTTGAGAAGTTTGATCACAGCGAAGATGATTTCTTGTTGAGACAAAATGAACATTGAATGAAAGAAATTGAAGCAAAACAAAACCTTTAAAGGCCAAATCTCTCTTGATAAGGTCAATTCATGTGCAGATCTAGTCTACAATGTCACCACTATAGCTGGTCAAGGACATAAACGATTAAAGACATGTTAGATTAAAGTTCTTGAATGAATATGTATTGATATCATATATACTGTTGTAGAAAATATTGCATGGTATTTAGGTGCTGAGATCTAATGCTTAGCTCAGAATGATGAAGTCCATTCTATAAAGACCAAATCTCCAACAAAAAAACAAAGTGTTGCTGCTGCTACAATGATTTGTAAGGACCAACAAAAATTATTGGATGCAACATCCTTGATTGATTAATAACAATAATGGACTTCATCATGTGTAAACGGCTCTAGGTTTTTGACATTTGAAAATCTAGGGTTTGTAAACCCAAGTAGGCTAATAAGTGTTTGGATAAGAAATCCATAGGGTTCATGAACAAAAACCCTAGGATTGAACCTTGATCAACGTTTCCACTGAAAGAAGAAACCCTAGCTCATACAAGGAAGAATGACATCATGTTGATGATGAGGACGAGGTTGATGAAATTGCAAGATGGATGCAAGTAGACTAAATTTAAGAGGGAGCTGAAATTTTTCATAAAGTCCTCAAAAGATAAGTAACCTATATCACTCTTCTTTGATTATTATTGTTATTGTTTTCACTATTAGTTCGTCTCTTGTCTTTGTATAATTTGCTTAGGTATAATCAATCTTCCATGACCTCCTAGTGAGGATTGTAGATACATAGTGAAGGCTGCCAAGACTTTGCAGTATATGGAAGAAGTGGAAGAGTGAAGCAAAGCGTACATTCCCAGAATCGTGATTTGTGCTGAGAGATATTGTACTAGATGAAATTCGAGCTCAGAGGGAGCTAGTAGATCAACAAGTTTGAAGTATGCCTTGATTGTGCCGAAGATAACTTACAAATGGATCTACAAGATATAACGTACAATATATGACAGCATCGACAAGTACAAAGTGAGAGTTGAATAGAAGGTTCTCCAGAAAGATGGAGAGGATCATGACAAGACGACTGCTCTAAGCTGAGAGGTACACTTCTGTTAGAGTTATTATCTTTGATTTTTGCACCAGGTGGATGCGGAGATTGTTTCTCTCCATATAGTAATTGAAGAGGAAGAAGTGTACATAGAGCTCCCTCAGGTTTTTGAAGTACATGAGAAGAAGTCTCACGATTGAAGAAGATTTTGTACAATTGCAAGCAGATACGTTGGGCTTGGTATTTTTGGGTTAATGGATCAAGGATGATTCTATATTATGTGTCTATGACGAAAGCATAAGGACTCATGTGTCAAAGGGAGCAACTGTGGCAAAAAGAATTGCTTTCGAAACATAGGGAGTAGTTAGAGATCCCTGTTTTAGCTTCAGAGGGAGTTGACCTCTGAGTTTGAGATGATGGACTCATTGACACTGTTAGACTAGATAGCTGATATGCTGAAAGACAATAGTGGTAGAGGGAGCAACCAAATTACCATAGTAGGATATGTTTTAGTATGAGAGGGAGCACCTAGTCAGGGTGATAGGAAAGCAACTGTGATGATGGACCCAATGAAAGAAGTTGATTAATTGGAGTACTGGCATGGTACAATTGATCATGGCAAATACATTTATGATTTGAGTTTTGTCTCAAATAATAAAGTACAGTTGTAGATTTAGATTGGGCAGAGAGTGTTGAAGACAAAAAGAGTTCATTAAGATATTTCTTCAGTTTGGGCTCTGTTATAATATCTTGAATGAGCATGAAGCATATATCTATTGCACTCAGTATTGTAGAGGCCACATATATTGTAGTTGAATTGGCAAGTTGAGAAGCAGTTTGGCTATAGAGGCTACTTGTTGGATTATCTTGAAAAAGTGCAGGTGACGACCATGATGATAGGTTGAAGCACATTGGGATCAAGTACCACTTCATTCGAGACATCGTGTAGAAGGGAGGAGTGAAGCTCCAATACATCTCCATTGATGAGCATATAGCTGATATTCTTACGAGGCCTTTGTCCAGGGCGAAGTTTGTGTACTTTAGGGACAAGCTTGTACTTGTGGAGAATGCCTCTCTCATTGAGAGGGAGTGCTGATGAGATAGCATCATGGATTGACATTCTCCCTGTGTTATTATGACCTTAGTTGGAGAATGGTCCAACATTCTCCCTGTGTCATTATGACCTTAGTTGGAGAATGGTTTGACATTCTTCCTATGTCATTATGACCTTGGTTGGAGAATGGTCTGATGGACAAACATTCTCTTTGTGTCTCTGCGACCTTGGTTGGAGGATGGTGCAACAGAGGACAATATTCTTCTATACGAAGAATAGTCCTAGAGGCCGCTTAGATGAGTAGGAGCCTCCTAGCGTCATGCTCAATTCTCTTTCTAGAGTGAGCTTATTTGGCATCGGGCCTAGGATGAGGCCTTTGGAGTTTCACCTAGACTATCTATGGGGACTAGTTGTTTGATGGTGAACCAAGACTAGGTATGGGGACTAGTTGATGCATATATTTTAGGAGTACCATGACTGTAATTTTGGGGTGCCGATTGATTGATTGATTGATTCTAGTAATAATGTTTATGATGATGATGCTTATCTTAATCTTGATCCTTCCTTGAAGAAAACGTCAACTTGAGAACTTCTAGACAATCATTATGAATACCTCCCTAGCTAAGAGGGAGTGTTGAATTGTGTAGCTATTGTTAGTTTTCATAATTAATATTGCTATCATTGATGTACTTGTAACATTAAATATTTATGTAAAGCATGTTCTTCATGCTCAAAAGAAAATCATGTTAAAGTCATATTCTTCATGTACTTGTCAAAAGAAAAATACAAGAGACGTTCTTCACGACTTTCTCAAAAGAAAATTTGAATTTTGGAATTTTTGTTTTTGGCTCCACTAGAAGTCCAAGTCGGCCCTCCAGTGATCAAGTCGTCCTTGCTCCTAAGTGGCACCTATTCGACCCTCTCCAAAAGACTATAAATAAGCATTCGTTCTCCCTCCAAAGTGGCAATTTGGATCACTCATCTCAAGCATAGTTCAACTCCTCAAAGCGAAGAAGAAGAAGGTCTTGACAAGGAGAAGTCCGAAGTCAAAGGAGAGAGAAGACCTTGCATGTGTGGATATTTGACCTTCTTGCTGCTCGCACGCGTGGACTGTTCTGGGCTGAAATTTTTGTGGTTAGTCCAAATTTTCTGTGGAAGAGAGAGGCCAAATTTTGGACCTCTGTTGCAGACCTTGACCGAGTTGACAAGGAGCAGATTGAGGAGGGATTTGACTTGGATTCTTGGTGGACAGTTTGCTGGTCAGTTTGTCTATGGTCTTGATTTTGATGCCCCTCTTGTTGAATTGATTCTGTAAGGAAAGGATTGCTAGGTGTTTACCCCAACTGGGTTTTCCGAGGGTAAATTTTGTGTTGACTTTGTGCATTGTGATTTCTATTGTTCCTTCTACTTTTATGGTTGAATTTCTGAAGTGTAATTGCTTGATGAAGAAGTTGTAAATGCTAAAAGAGTATATAAATCATCCGAAGTAATTATCAGTGTTCAAAAATTAGTGCTAGTCCATATTGCACTTGAAATTTCAACAAGATCAACAAATGTTTGTTAGGTCTGAACAGAAAAATGTCAACAGAGGTCTGTTAGGTCTGATTAGAAAGAAATCAGGTGGAATATGAAAGCTAAAGAATAAGATTAATAATTGGCTCTTGAACATTTCTCCCTTGTCCTCAGCCTTCTTTTATAAGGTGGCCTAGGTAGTTGATTTTTAGGAACTACCATTTTGAATTTATTTTATAAAATAATCAAATAAAGTAGTGTGAGCCTTTTGATAATTATGTCACTTTTAAAATATAAATTGCTTAAAATAAAAGTTCCTAGGATAAAACGTGACAAACAAGGGGAGGGTGTCCCAGCTATCCAATACAAAGTTACAGCCCATCTGGGAAGAATTGTAGAAATTTGTGCATGTATGCAAGCTTAACTCAAAACATAATTTCACCTCTTTGACTAAAGGTTTCCTGGATCTTACCCTGTGATTTTCGGCCTGAGGGCTGTTATGAAATATAGAATAAAACAACTGAAATTGAACAATATTCAACTCTTAATGAACCAATCTTCTTGGCATTCCAAGGAAAATGATGCCAATGTGACTTGAAGTTTTAACCCTATAGGGCAATCTTATCATTACTACAACCTGTTTTGTCCAAGATTTTATAAATTCCTTCACATAGTCTTTTATTTTTCAACTCTTGAAAAATTGATCCACTCAAATCATGATAAGAAGGGTTTTTGAAGGCTTGATCACATGTAACTATAGCATCTAGTATATGATGATAATAAGGGGAGGGGGCAACATTGCAAGCTATGGTTGCATCATACCAGAAATTGGCCAATGTATCAAAAAGGAACTTCCCTACAACCCTCCATTGATTATCAATGGCTGGCCAAGAACGGGCACAAAAAATGATTCAATCATCTTTCTCTTTGGATTGGGTGTGGCATTCTGATCTTTGTCTTTTGAAGAGATGAGTCCAAAAGGATTGTGAGCAGGGTGAGTGGAGGATGCTTCAAAACTAGGGTTTCCATGTACAACTTCTCCTCTGCCCACACTTGGGATTTGTCTTTGAAATTGAATATGCCCTAAGTGGCATTTGATCCTGTGTTTACCCACTTTTGATTTCTTTCCCACAATTGTTGTGTTTTAACTTCCCTCCATCAATACCTTTGCAATGGTTCCCTCTCCCTTTTTGGAGCCATGAAAATGCCATAAACAAATCTGCAAATAAAAAAAATTCTGTCTTAATTTGTAAAGAAGAAAACAAATTAAATTATACTGGAATGAATGTTTGGAATGTGTGAACATACCTTCAAATGAGCACAAGAATTTGCCAACAAATCTCCTTAGATGCATACCAATTTCCAAATCCCCACTGAAAGTTGCCCCAACTTAGCTTTGAATCAGCTTCAAATTTACTCCAGGCACTTGTGAATGCTACAATTCCAAGTTCTTCAGATGTTAGAAATTCATGGTTTTAGGAAGGTCGAAAGTTTTTTTTTGTTTCTTTCTTTGTTTTTGGAGGCTTACTGGGCCATGCTGGACTGGTTGACCTCAAAAACCAGCCAGCATCATGGGACTGGCCTTCTCGGTCCCTAAAATGGATGGTTGGCTAGTTCTGTCCTGTACTGGCCTGTCCAGGACAGAATTGGTGTAAAACCAGTTGATACCACTGGTCTGGGCTGTTTTAGCCTTTAGGACCAAAACAGCTAAGAAATGGCAAGATTGTTTTCAACCATCCCCCTTTGATAACATTTATTTGAATGATCGTATTTATAGAAGATTTTTAGGGAGTTATATGCGTTTTGTGGAAAAGTTGTTCAAGTATATCTCTGCTCATATTCGTCTAGTGGAACTTTCAGCTTTACATATTGATTTGGCTGGTCAGATCTGCAGTAGACTGAATACCTTTCGGAAGATGTGGAATTTTTAGTGATTAGTGCTAGGGATGATATGAAGGCCCTCCTTTCCTGCCTTGGGGAAGGCTCTTTCATCAGCAGGCCTGTAGCCTGCTCCTCATGTAACTAACTCTTAATGTACTCTACGAAAATTTGGTGTAACATAATTTCCATTTTCTTTTAAAAAATGGATAATTTAGTATATCATTCATTAGGAGGTAGCATCTGTGCTAGTATATATTGTTATGGGATGGAAATTGAATCAATTCTACATGCTTTAACTAATGTGCCATTGATGCCTAGATAGATCACGGCAATTATAAAGTTAGCCAGTTTTTGAAGACTGACACCTAATATGAGAGCATACGATTTCTTGACTAATGAATCCTTCAATTCCAAATCATGCACTTCCGAATGGATTTTATGCTATGATATTTAATCATGTGAGACTTTACCTAATGTCTAATGCATCCTGTTCCAGTAGTATATTGAAAGTTCTAATCTCTTTTGATGAAGGTAGTTTGCATAGTCTTCAGTTCCTTCTTAAGTAGGAAGCCTCAGATGGTTTAACATGGATGTTGTATGGAGCATTCTAGTGCTTAGTAAATGGTTGGTTATTAACTATGGTTGATTTTTGGACTTAAATAATAGTTTTCAGGCTCATTGTTCTATATGCTGAGAAGATCAAATGTCTTCATATTTTATCAAAATAAAGTTTGAACTCAATTTGTTTATATTAATCGTCAAAAGAAGCATTTTATAAAAAACAATAAAGAATTGAACTTTGAATTTTTCATCTTAGTGTCGTGAATGTACTTTTGAATGCAAACTTACTATTTTGATTTTTGTTTGTATCCACATATATAAGATGATGTCTTTTTATAAAGACATGTTTTTCTGTCATTCTAGCCATTGCCGGTGTTATTGGAGTTCAATCAGATTCTTATTTTTTATGGCTCATGTTGAGTCTATACTTAACATTTGTAGTGAAGATGATTGTCAGTGTGTTCTCAGTTTGATTTATTTATTTTTAATTTTATACAATTTAATTTTAGATATGTACCATAATTCTGTTTTAAAATTTCATTTGTCTTTTTTCTGCATTTTGGACCTCAGCGTGAAAGGTCCTCTGTTTGAACATGCATACATGCTATGTCAAACGATTTTAATTTCTAATTGCTTTTTAATGATATGACACTGAAATGAAAGCAAAGATGGATGATTGCACACTTCAAAGGCCACAATATCTCGCTGTAAACAATCTGATGCGAAACATTCAATATAATATTTATATGTTTTTTGGAGGTACTTTTGTAGTAAAATATCTTAGGGTATGCTGCAGAAGTTGATATGAATGCTGTTCATTGGTTCCTTTATTTTTCAGAACTTCTCTCCGTATTTCTACCAGGTTATGAATCTTAGTATGGTTGGTTTGTATTATACCTATAGGTGGAAAAGATGAAAGAGATAGCAAAGATCAAATCCAATGAGGAAAAAAGAAGACTGGAATCAGAGGTAAGTCATGCACTCTCTCTAATGGTCACCTTTTAACAGAATAAGAACATTTATTGGTATTCTCTTGTCCTTGTAACGGCTATAATTCTTTAATTTTAAATAAAGTTCATAAACTAGATTAGTTGCACATCTGTGACCTTTCTTTGTTGGCTTACATTTTGCTTGGTCTTTATGACTGATATGTAATGTGTTAATTAAATATTTGTTACATTAACCTTCAAAATTAAGGTAGAGATCAATTGTTCTCAGCAACTAGTAACTGTGAAGAAAACTACAATTTTTAAGTTTCAAAGTCATGCTGGATAATCTTATTAAACTACATCTGGAAGTTGAAAGTCCTGTTTGAAAGGATCGAAGAGGGATTCATGACAAGCCCCTCAGCTGTTATAACTCACAAGACAAAAGAATTGCACGAGAGGATAAAAGCTTCCTTCCCAACAGCAAAAGGATTAATAGTGTTACCTTTTGGGGTTATGCCAAAAGTGTTTTCACCTTGCTAGGAGAGTGCCAGGTCTCCTAGCCCATATGTGATGCTTCATGGACATATGGCTGGCTTAGTTTGGGTGGTGATTGACCTTGGTTATAGTTCTTGCATGACACCCATACCTAGGAGTTGTTACCTTAAGCATTGGGTGCACATAATGTGGGAATTGGTTGCTCTAGGGGATGCACCTACCTAGGAGGAGCGCTAGGCACTTGGCGGAGGGCATGTAACCCTTGAGCATGGAACCATGTGACATACATCTTAGACGTTGGAAACTTGACTTGGGGATGCTTGGGTTAAGGAGCATACATCATGGAGGTTGGTTATGGATGTGGACACATGCTGAGGAGAAACATTGGAGGATGGTAATCACATTGGCACACATGAGAGGAGAATTGGACGCTGTAATGTCCTCTTCTAATTAAATTTCCCAAGGGAGGACAAAGTATCCTATTCAACCTTGTAGGCTATAGTCAATTATAAGGGGGGAAACCCATTATTCAATGTTATTGGGGTAACATTGGATACATTGGGGTAGCTGGAGGAAAACTTATGAAAGAAGCCAAATTTGGGGCAAAATGGAGGGAAATTTGTTCGCCCCTCAAATTAAAATTAGGAGAAGAGACACCAAACAAAATCTATAAATAAGAGAGGGGAATCATTTTTCTCATCATGGATTGTTGGTCTTTATGATTTGTGAGTTGAGGCTTTGAGGGTTTTAAGACCCCTTTCTTTCTAATTGGTTTTGGTTGTGAAAGATTCCACCCTAGCCAATCCCCTTATCTCTACTCTGTTTGGCATTCTGAGGCATCTTTCATCTAATTTTGGTAATCAAGGGAAAACTTTTGAGGATTGGTTTGATTGGGTAGCTAAGGAGCAGCTCTGTGACAACCAAGACTGTCCAAAACAATTCTAGGGACAACAAGGTAGCAAACCATCCTTATCTTGAAGCTTGCAGCCAACTTAACGAAGGTCTTTTTGTAGCGGTGGAAGCCCTATCTGGACAATGAGGGCCTCCGAGTCCATTTCCCTGAAGCAGCGGGGATATCTTGTGAAAATTCCGTTACCTGGAATCCTACTGCAACAACTGATTAAGTTTATTCTATTTGTTAAATAAATTGAACAAATTATTTACTGTGTTCTACGGTAAATATCAAAACCAATACACTGCAACTCGGGAAAACTGGTGTAGCAATTGAGGGTTTGATTATTATGCAATAGTAAATCTGAGTACAAATCTATGGTTGCTTTAAATCTAGCAAACCATACAGAGAAATAATTGACAAAGAGTCTAGTGAGAAAAATCTCACTCCCACTGGTGATTCGACACTGACCTTGGCTCAAGATGAGCTGCTCTGCGCTGCCTCTGAACAGTCAATGCGTCAGCCTACGCAGTATTGCGTCCCCACAACTAGGAACAACTTCCCCTCTCACTAACTGATCAACTGTTGTCTGGAAACTACACCCTCTTGGCCTCCAGAGTCCAGTCTATCTCTTTGGCTTTTGGCACTGAATCAACTCTGCTTCCCAGCAAAAATTCGAATCTCCTCTAAAGCACTACGCTGCCTCTGCGTTGCCTCTTTGTGGCACTCACTGCCTCTCTGTTGTGCACTCACCGGATCTGGAAAATCTTCCTTTGGCCTTACTATCCCTGCCCCTCTCACTGCTTCGAGCTCACTAGCTCTCTCTCTGGCAACTCAACGTTGCTACTCTGGAAATTGATCTGCTAGTGAAATCGAACTGCTCAAGTGTGTTCTCCAAGCCCCATTGATTTTCTTCTTATGATTTCTCGTTGAGACATCAACGACCACGATTAGAATTTATAATCGATGGCTAAGATTAACTAGAACTCGATCCATGCCTTTTTCTAGAACATTAGCACCTAACTTAATTAATACCTTTTAATTAATCATACTTCCTAAGTTTAGACTTGGGAAATATTAAAAAAAATGATTAATTATTTTAATTAAGTCGTCTCTAGGTGGAATTTCCAGAAATGATTTCTGGGTATTGGAGTACTCATGTATTCTAACCTCTCTACAAAATCTCGAGGCTATAACACATCCGATGCTACACAAACTAACACTTCCTCTTAGCGATGAAAGTGTTCCAGTACTGCAAATGCAATACACTGTCTCTGCACCATCTCCTGCTGCGTTGTTGATGTTTGGCTACTACTGTCCACCAACAACTGCGCAACTCTGATATGCACTGCAGCTCTGTTGCTATTGGCCCTGTTGATTTGCTTCCAACTACTGCATCTACACTGCAACTCTGTTGCTGCTGCCATTGTAACATAAGCAATTGTCTCTCATCTGCTGCTGCTACAACTGAGAGATGTCCATCATACTGAACCAACTGTGTTCAGTCTGATGCATCTGTCACCCGAGTCTTGACTGCTGCTAGTCTCTGTGCTGTCACTGAAGCCTCTGCGTTGCTGCTGACTCTGCATTGTGCCATCTGCACTGCTGCCAACTCTGCTTTGTGCTGCTTAGTCTCAGACCGCTACTAGCTACTGCATCTATCACTCTGGCACCTGACTGCACCAACTGCCACTGGTCCATCCTGTTACTGCTGCTAGGGTCTCCCGTAGCAAGGTATTGATCTAAGAGGTGGACTCCTCAAGGATCCTGCCCATTTGTAGTGCTCTGGGGCTACAAAACCAAATCACCCCACCTCACCTCTGGAGGTATGTCGGTGATCATGGAGGACAACCTATCAATCTCTGCGGATGCAGCATGTTGATCCTGCTTGTCCTCTTTGTCCTTCTTTCTGAGAGGACATTAAGTGCTGTAGTGACCAAGTTCACCACATCTGAAGCACTTGACCTTTGAAATGTCATTCTTTCTCTTGCACTGCTCTTGCTGCCCCTTTGATGCGAGGGATGCATTCTCCTCTTCCTTTACTTCCTTCGTCCCATTGTTGTTGCTGCCACTTATGGTCCTCTTCACTAAATCTCGCCTCATCTCCTCTTGCTATAGATCTTTCCACATTCTATCCCAATTTGGAAAGTTTTCTTTGCCTAGGATACTCTGGACAAAGACCTTCCAGTCTTCGGAAACGCTATTCAGAGCAAACCTCACCAATTCTGTAGGTTGGGGCACTGACCCGATCACAGACAGTTGATCCCGGACATCCTGAAGTCTAGTAAGGAAGGGGTCTATATGCTCCCCTTTCTGCATCCTGGTACATCTCAGCTTCTCTTCAAGATACATCTTCCGCTGCTCAGAAGATCCCTGGTACAATGTGGCAAGAGCATCCCAAATCTACTTAGAAGTGTCCTTGCCAGCTATGTGTGATACCACGTGATCTCGAACCCCATCGAGAATCAGTCTCTTCACCTTCGCCATCTCCTTCTTGTAGGCCTTCAGCTGATCTGGATGCGTAGGTACATCTACCACGTTACTAATATAAGCCTTGAGAACGTATTCATCTAGAAGACAGGAAATCCCGACCTTCCAGATCACGTAGTTAGATGAACCATCCAACTGATCCTAATCTCTCAGCCTTGCCGATGCCATCTTTGAAAAAATGTTGAACTCTTCCACTTCTCCTATGCGCAACTGCTGCTAGGCTCTACACACTCCCTGTTGGAGTGGGCAAATCTGCTCACAACTACTGCTACTCTGCAGTGAGAAATTGAATTTTTGGGCCAGAAATTCCTCAAGGAAAGAATTCCCTCAGTGTATGCTCTTCCTTCCTCTCGACGCTATTCTGCTCTAGCAAACTGCTGCAGAATAATTGCGTCCCAACTGAAGATATGCTCGCAAGAAAATTGCTGCTGCTCCCTTTGCCTCTGACAATCTTCGATCTCGAAAAATTATTCTCTGTCGACTCACTCAGAATTAATTTTTCCTCAAAATTTTCCCTCCTGGAGTTTCGAGCCACTGCTCACGTAGTGCCTCGAATCTCCCTCTTTCCGTTTGCAATTGAGCTCTTCCTGCTTCTATTTGCGCTCTAATACCATGTGAAAATTTAGTTACTCGGGTCTACTGTAACAACTGATTAAGTTTCTTCTATTTGTTAAATAAACTGAACAAATTATTTACTATGTTCTACGGTAAATATCGAAACCAATACACTGCAACCTTCACAAAATAAATATTGCGGAATAAAAATAATGTTGGACTAAGTCCCCAGAAAAACCCAACTCGGGAAAACCGGTGCAGCAGATGAGGGTTTGATTATTATGCAATAGTAAATCTGAGTGCAAATCTATGGTTGCCTTAAATCTAGCAAACCATACAGAGAATTAATTGACGAAGAGTCTAGTGAGAAAAATCTCACTACCACTCGCGATCCGACACTGACCTTGGCTCAATATGAGCTTCTTTGCGCTGCCTTTGCGCAGTCACTGCGTTAGCCTACGTAGTATTGCAATTTGTGTCCCCACAGCTAGGAACAACTTCCCCTCTCGCTAATTGATCAACTGTTGTCTGGAAACTGGACCCTCCTGGCCTCACGACTCTCCTTTCGGCTTCTGGCACTAAATCAACTCTGCTTCCTAGCAAAAATGCGGATCTCCTCTAAAGCACTTCGCTGCCTCTGCGTTGCCTCTCTGTGGCACTCACTGCCTCTCTGCTGTGCACTCACCGGATTTGGAAAATATTCCTCCGACCTTACTATCCTTGCCCCTCTCTCACTGCTTCGAGCTCACTAGCTCTCTCTTCGGCAACTCAACGTTGCTACTCTGGAAATCGTTCTGCCAGTGAAATCGAATTGCTCAAGTGTGTTCTCCAAGGCCCATCGAGTTTCTTCTTATAATTTCTCGTTGAGACATCAATGGCCACGATTAAAACTTAATCGATGGCTAAGATTAACTAGAACTCGATCCATGCCTTTTTCTAGAAGATTCACACCTAACTTAATCAATACTTTTTAATTAATCATATTTCCTAAGTTTAGACTTAGGAAATATTAAAAAACTGATTAATTATTTTAATTAAGTCGTCTCTAGGGTGAATTTCCAGAAACAATTTCTGGGTATTGGAGTACTCATGTATTCTAAGCTCTTTGCAAAATCTCGAGGCTAGAACACATCCAAAGATACAAAAACTAACATATCTGAGGCTATTCTTGGGAGCGAGGGACCCTTTTGTGGTAGCGTTGGACAGCTCAAGCCCTAACTGAGGCAACGATTGACTTAAAGGAGAAATTTCTGTCATAGTGGTCACCAATAGGGCACCGAACCCTATCTGAAATAGCAGAGCATTTTTAAGGCAACAAAATACTTCTGATCCCTTCTCCCTGAGATTGTGGCCCACCTAATGGCAATTCCTAAGGCAACGTAAGGCATCTTCTTGTGGCCAAGGCAACTGTGCAGTCTCCCGAGGCCCATATGTGAAGTGAGAATCTGTGGGGCAAATTCGGGCTGATTCAAGGAGTCCCGTTGGCCAACCAAGACTGATTGGTTGGTAGCGAAAAGGAGATCCACTGCTGATTGAAACAAGGGTTTCAGGCATCTGTTCAAACAAAGAATTACCAGCCAGACGTCCTTCGAGCGGCGAGGGTTCTTGTGTCATATTTGGTGACTGGGGGTTAGGGTGTTGGATTGCTTCTATGCTGGTACGCAGAGCAAATTATGGTAAATGAGGCCTGGACGTAGCAAAGGGCTGGGTGAAGATCAGACCTGGAAGCAGTAGGACAGTAGCTAATGCAATAGAAATGTTGTGTCATACACTGTAATGTGAAATTTGGGAGGACTGTGAATTTAAACTTATTATTGTTGGGCTGACTTCATTTGGATGAGTTCTTAATTATTGGTTACACTGTCTTATAGCATTTGAGATCGTCTCTGATTGCAAAAATTGAAAGTATATCGTGACCACTGATAACAGCTGGAATACAAATCTTGTCATGCACTCTTTTCAATCCGGAAGGGTAAATTTCCCCTAAGGGATATTACAGTGGTATCAGAGCTGGCTGTCCTGCTAGCCTGGAGGGTTTATGTGAAAAATGTGGTAGCAAAAATTAGCTTTCCTCTCGGGGAAGGAAAACACTGAATTTTGGAAAAAAATCGAAGATCGTATCAAGGACCAAGCAAAAAGGGTAGAACGGATTAGAGCATGGGAGAAGGCACACCCATGTTATTTTAAATGGCTAGTGCCTTCTAGCAAGGATCAAATAGGTGCCTGCATAAATCAAGCAAGGGAGATTGCTGTACCTTCTCAAGAAAGCAACATAAGGAAGTAGACATTGGGTTGCCATTGGTGCCCGATGTTCCTTCATCATCAGAAGGGAATACCTTGGAAATATCAGAAACAAGTTCTGTATTGCCATCAGATGCAAGCAAAGAGTTTGAAGATGTGTCTTTGAAGGAGGTAATGATCACTGGATTTCAGAATATGGATACTAGCTATGTCCACAATTTATCTCGTGGAATTGAAACTATCAACCATGATATTAGTATTACAGATATGGGTGCCACACTAAATAAACAACAGAATGGAGGTAAGGATGAGAGGAGTGAAAACACTAAAATGCCTAGTGAATCATCATTGTCTGATTACAAAATGGAAGGACTTGCATTTGATACTTTGTTAGCAACTTTAGATATATGGGGTGTTAGGGAGGGCCCATTTACATGCTGTCTTGCAGAAATTGGACAGCTCATTTAAACAAACAGTGAGAACACGTTTAACTTTAGGAAAGCACAATGATGTTATTAATCGATTGAGGGTTAAAACAAAAATTGTTGACAAGCTATCCTGTCCTGGCTATGTAATGGAGGATGGGAATCTCAGTGCCATTGATCATGATTTTTCAGATTCCTCAGAACTTTCTAGATCATTTATAATTGAACTTGGAAGAAACAATGCGGAAAAAGGTGTATGTGCTAGAGAGGTACAAAGGTTTTGAAAAGTGGCTTTGGACAAAATGCCTAGAATCATCTTCCCTATGTGCTAGTAAGTTGAGAAAGAAAAGAGGTATAGAGTTGTTACGTACTTGTGAAGCTTGTCATGAGGTATATTGGTCAAGAGACAAACACTGTTATTGTTGCCATGGAACTTTTCAAAGTCCTAGTTAGATTTAAAATTTTCTCAATATGTCCTCGAGTGTGAAGAAAGAGAAATGATACAAATTGGAGGTTGCAAGGTCCAAATTGGTCATTCCCATCACGAATTCAGTTTCTCAAAGATGTGATAGCTGCAGTTGAGGTTTCTATCCCTTCAGAAGCAGTTAAATCTTTTTGAACAGAGGGTTATTGGAGGTCTTGGTGTCTAACTTTGAGATCTGCAACATCTGCAACTGAATTCCTTCAGATAATCACACAGTTAGAAAGAGCAACAAAGGAGTTGTTGGGTGTTATTTCTCCTGACACTGGAGTTGATGAAAGTAATTTTGTATCAGGAGAGGTTCCTCTACCTCCTTGGATACCCCACACAACAATAGCTGTGGCCCTGTGCCTTATGGTGTTTGACTATTCTCTTGCATATAGCTTGGACTAAAAACTAGAAAATCAAACATTAAATGAATTTGAGGATATAAATAACGTGCAGTCAAATTTTGCTAGTAGGACTGTTCAACATTTGGAGGCTTGGGAGTATCCCCAATCAAAGAAGATGAGAGAGAAGATACTAGGATAGATTCTAGAAATGGATGAAACTTTGGACGTGGTCGAGGAAGAGTTTAAGGACGAGGTTGTGGCTGTAATGGAAGAAGTATTACAGCAAAAACAGAGACTGGATTAGATAGTGTAAACAAAGATTCAAAACAGAAGCTTCAATTTTCTGAAGTTGGTACTTCTGTCACTAATGAACATCAAAAGAAAGTAAGATGACAGACACGAAGAGGGCGTGCACATGGACGAGGGCATGGAAGAGCCACTCGTCGTTCCAAACATAGGTAACCGGGCATGCAATTGAACGGGGAAAGAGAAAAGGACTCAAACCATTTGGAAAATATAGGAATGGGCATGCAAAAGAGACCCGAAGAAATGGGTGAGGATGATGATCTAAGTGAGTGTTCCCAGAGCATTAAAGGAGAGGAATGGGAAGGGCAAGATGGTTTTAGAGAAGCTGGGAATCATGGAGATCAACATTACAATGAAAAAGATAATGTTAGTGAGGCGTCTGAAGAGGAAGAAGATATAGTTGAAGCCTGTGAAAATGGACAAGATACAGAAGATGGGTTTGAGGATGAGCTTAGAAGATGGAGAGTAGAACATGGGCAATGCAGGAAAATTGGTGAAGCAGTAACTTGTGAAGATTCCTTTGCTGCTATGCGTGATACCAATAATACAGATCTTTCAAATCTTTGGTTATGGTATTCACAAGTGGGAACTCCTGTACTAAAGGTGTAATCATTCTACAACCCTGAGGGAAACACTTATACACTTAAGTTCAGGCAAGAGATTCCTCATACTACAGGTCAATCAATGGAATAATCAATGTTTATACCTGTGGCCCTTGGGTTGCTGGATTCCAACAGAAAGGATTTGCCTCGTACCTTAGTCTATAATGGAAAATCTCTGCAGTCCTTTACTAGTGAAGATATCACCTATGATGATTTGCTCAATAGTATGAGGAGGAGCAGGGGTTCTTGCGTTAATGATGGCCATTTTGATTTTGATGATTTCCTTGCGCATGGAGGTAAAAGTGGAAGCACATTTGGCAGAAGGGAAGAACAAAATGAGAAGGAAACTTTCACTTGCTGGGATCGGAGAGTGCACAAAAGGCTGCAATCTTCCAGTGCTAAAGCAAGTCACTTTTCAGACTTGGATTTGGGTATGTTGACGATCTCATGAAATCTGAGGATGAAGAACCACAAACATCTAGATTACAGCTTACATGAGAGGAAGCCTTGATCATGGCAAAGGAAGAAGAGAAATGACAGGTTACTGAAATTGCTGCAGGGTGGGAAGCAGAGAAATGTTGGTCCAACATCTGTGCCTATAACAATGCCCGATATGGCTTTACCACCACACTTTGATGCCGATAATTTGACTCACAGATATCGCTATCTGGATACTTCCAGTCAATGGTTTGTGCGACCTGTTCTGTAGACTCATGGTGGGGACCTTGATGTTGGTTCTGAGGGATTAAACATGGAGAAGATGTTTGTGATTCACAATAAAATTCCTGTCTCAAGTTCAGGTCAAATTACAAAGGACAAAAAGGAGGCTAATCTGCAAATAGAATGTGTTGGGTATTTGAAATATGGAGAGAGTAAAATGACTTCGATAGGACTGGATGTTCAAATCATTGGCAAGGAAATTGCATACACCTTGCGAGCAAAAAACTATATTTAGTAATTTTAAGCACAATAAAACAACAACAATACTTGTCACTCCATCTGTTGGACAATGCCATAGCTGGTGGTGTTAAGCTTGAGAACAGATTGACTATTGGCAAGAGGTTTAACCTGATAATAAATTGGGGTGCAATATATGTGGGAAGTGTGGAAGCTACTTTGAGAGACAGAGACCACCCAATAGATCAACCATTTTCTATGTGGGGCTTTCCATTATGGACTGTGATGAGGATCTTATTATTGGTCGTAACCTGCAATCTCAGTTTGCAATAAGATTTAACTCAGCCATGATTACTGGTTTGCACCGGAATTGCAATTGCTTTAGGACAAGCAATGTCGGGAAGGGGGGAAAAAGTAGCCTATCCAACCCCGTAGGCTATATTCGATTATAAACGGAGGAACCCATTATTCAATATTATTGGGGTAACATTAGGTAAATTGGAGAAATTGGAGGAAAACTTGTGAAAGAAGCCAAATTTGGGGCAAAATGGAGGGAAAATTGTTAGCCCCTCAAATTAAAATTAAGAGAAGAGAACCCAAAGGGAATCTATATATAAGAGAAAGGAGAATCATTTTTCTCATCATGGATTGTTGATCTTTTTGATATGTGAGCTAAGGCTCTTGAGGGTTTTAAGATCCCTTTCTTTTTGACTGGTTTCGGTGGTGAATGATTCCTCCCTAGCCAATATCTTTCTCTCTACTTTCTTTGGCATAATTTTTCTGAGGCATTTTTCGTCTGTTTTTGGCGATCAAGGGAGAATTTCCGAGGATTGGCTTGTTTGGGCAACTAAGGAGCAGTTCTTTGACAGCGGAGATAGTCCAAAACAATTTCAAGGACAACAAGGAAGCAAACCAACCTCATCTTGAAGCTTGCAGCCAGTGTAAAGGGGTTTTTTTTGTAGCAGCAGAACCCCTATTTGGACAACAAGGGCCTCTGAGTCCATTTCCCTGAACGGGGATATCCAACGCTATTCTGGGCAGTGGAGGACCCTTCTGGTGCAACGTTGGACCACCTGAAGCCCCAATTGAGGCAGTGGCTGACAAGGAGAAATTCTGTGATAGTGAGTCACCAACAGGGCACCAAACCCAATATGAGACAGCAGAGTGTTTTTAAGGCGACAAAAGACTTCTGATCCCTTCTCCTTGAGACTGCGGCCCACCTGATGGCAATTCCTGAGGCATCGTAGGGAATCTTCTTGCGGCTAAGGCCAATCTGTGCAGTGAGAATTTGTGGGGCAAATTTGGGCAGATTCAAGGAGTCCCGTGGCAGCAAATTGTGGCCAACGAAGACTAATTGGTTGGCAATGAAGAGGAGATCCAGGGCTGGTTGAAACAAGGGTTTCGGGCATTTGTTTGAACAACAAATTACCAGCCAGACGTCCTTTGAGCAATGAGAGTTCCTGTGTCATATTTGGTGACTGGGGGTTAGGGCGTTGGATTACTTCTGAGTTGGTCTGCAGCAACAAATTGTGGCAAAACAAGGCCTGGAGGTAGCAAAGGGCTGGGTGAAGGTCAGACCTAGAAGCAGTAGGACAATTTCTAATGCAATAAAAATGTTGTGAATTACTTTGTAATGTGAAATTTGGGAATTTAAACTTATTTTGTACTATTGGATTGATTTCATTTGGATGAGTTATTAATTATTGGTTACATTGTCTTAATTAATTATTGCCTCCGGTTGGAAAAATTGATAGTATATTGTGATAACAGCCAGAATATGAATCTTGCCATGCACTCTTTTCAAACCTGGATATTACAGACACATGGGAGGACATGTTGGACATAGTTAGAGGAGGAACGCCTGGACACTTGGAAACCATCATAGAAGAGAAGCATTGGACTAATAACTTGTTTAGAGTGTACCATCCAGGAGGAGGGGTATTGAGACCTACAAGAAATCATGGTTGAAGGGCGTTTCATCTTGGGTGTTGGATAAACCCTAGCATGACACTTGCACATCCTTGTATTTTTGAGTGCTCCATGTGGTGTTCCGATAACATTAGTTTTGGCTTTGTTTTTATAAAATTGGAAACTAGGGTACATTGACATTTTACTATTTCTAGTTTTAATGTTTCCCTTTTGTTATCTAGTTGATGAAGAAATTGAATGCTTTTAATAACAAGCTACCCGGTATGCAACATTTCCAGGCTCATTATTGTTTTCTATGTGATAGGTAGGTTAGGGAGTATTGGCCTAATGAGGTTTGTGTGCTTGCAGCTGGAACTTGTATTGATTGTGGAAAAGCTCCAAGAACTTCGCTCTATCCGAATTCAGAAGTTAAAAAAACAAGGTGAGAAATTTTGAAACTTATTGGATAAATTTAAGATGGAAGTACAGAGGTCATTATACAGGGGGAGCCCATTTATGCAGTGTACACATGGAGAGGACTAGTACTTTTTTACTCCTAACTATTTTTCTGTTCATATACATTTTTTTAAAATTTCACATAATATGATGTGCAACAAAACATTTATGCCAAAGATGATTCTTTTCCTTCGTGATTTGAGGACTTAAGGCTGCAGGAGTGTGCTTGTTTTGTGACCTGGAAATAAATGTTATTCTTTAAAGACATACTGGACAGAGTAAGCTTTGTTGGCACCATTTCCTTAAGTTGTATGTGCCACAGAGATCACATTTTCAGAACACACTTGTTCATCCCTTTCTGCTAATTTGGAGCATTGTAGGGACAGCATTTTCATTGCTCTCAACTTTGTCAGATTTTTTTCTTGTTAGCCTAATGGAGGCTGAGTTTTAGGCCGTCCCTAATATAGGTTATGATGTGCAGATTCATTAGCTTTTAGACCTCAAAGCCATCGTAAGAGAGTCCCTCTCCGTTATTCTTGTTCCCTTGCAAGGTCTTGCAAATTTTCTGTTTGGTTTAGCACTTTTCTAAAATTTAAACTACAGTTTGTCTTAGAGGCCTCATGAAAGCTGAAGCCGACATATTGCTTTACACTGTTAATTCTTGAAACAGGTATGGCAGTTTTCCTCCGAATTTTTTTTGTAATTTTTATTTTTTATATTTAAAGTGAGTATAGATTTCCAGAATTCCACAATCTTGAATCTGCACAAGTTTATGGTACATTGATGAATTAGGTGGGTGCTGAAAAATCTGTCAGGTACTATTTTCTTTCCAAAATGTCTGTCCATCTTTTCCTGAGAAAAGAGGAGGAATGGAGGGCTCTGAGATTCATATCACTTGTTATGTTCACGGTGAGGCATTCCAACCTGTTTTAGTGAAATATCATCTTTGGCATTCCATGTGGATTAACTGGACATTTGAGTAGTCGCGAAATTGTTTGTTGGTCATTATCATAGAAAGAAAAAGGAATGAGACTTGATGTAACATCAAGTCTGAAGTAGCTTGGTAGTTCCTAAGGCATTTCCTATTTAAAAGACATAAGGAAGAGGTTATCTCAATCTATTGATCAGAAATTTCATTTCACAAGTTAATGATGCTAATATGAAGGAAATAATCTCCAATATTGGCTTGTGTACATTTACTTGGAGCTACTTGAAGATTCGAACTTGTGGGATGTTACCCACCACCTGTGGGTAGTGTATATAGGAGAATTTTTTTCTCTTAGATGGTCCTCAGCCGACATCCAACAGCCCCTTGCAGCCGCCAGATAGCTTGATGTGCCATTTTCTCTGCCACCTGAGCCAGCCATGTGGTCCCTCAACCACTTTTCATGAATGTATGTTTTGAAGGTGGGCCTTCTGACCCCAAAGGTATGGCTTTTCATTGGTATAGTTGAGTTGTTTTCCTTACTTGTCATGGGCACTTTTGGACATGGATTGGTGGGGGGATTCGGCGGAAAGAGTGGGTTAGGCTTATATTATTGTCTCCATTGCCCAATTTCGTTGTTACCCTTGTATCTGTTGATTTCGGGTATCATTAGATGTGCTCTAAGTCTCAAATTTTGTGGAGAGGCTTAGAGACATGTATTCCAGATAACCCAGAAATCGTTTGGTGAAATTCCACTTGGATTGTATTCTATAGAAATAATAATTTTCTTTTAAAGGGACCCTAAGTCTAAACTTAGGAAAATAAAAAAATTAAATTCAATTAATAGAATATGAGTGAGAATGATCTAGAATAGATGGATCAAGTCAAAACTTAATCTTAGCCTTTGATTAGAGATCTAATTTGGGCCGTTGAATTTTCAACGAGAAGACTATAAAATTGGCTTGAAGGGTCATTTGGAAAACACATTTTGGAGACACAAGGCAAAGATCAAAGATCGATTTCTTTAGTGAGAAGTGCTCAGAAAGAAAACTTGATCGAGAGGTCTTTTGCAGAGAGGGGCAGTAGTCCGGTTGGAAGGAATCCTGAGCCAAAGAGTACATAGCAAAGACTGAGAGAGCTACAACAACAACACAAAGCTAGTGATGCAGTGCCTACATAGTCACTGTGTAGAGCTAAAGGGGAAGCCGTTTTCCTGCTGAGGAGACAACACAGAGCTAGTGACATAGTGCCTACGTAGTCATTGCACAGAGCCAGAGGGGAAGTCATGTTCCTACTGAGGAGACAACACAGAACCATTGTCAAATCTTGGAGAGATTTTCCGGAGGCCAGAAGGCTTTTCCAGCCAGCAGCGAGACCAACGCAAAGGTAGAAGGGCAACCGTAGTTGTGACGCAGTCACTGCGCAGAGGCAGCGTAGGGCAGTCCAGTCTTGGTGCAGATTAGTGTCAGTTCCCGTGGAGGAGTGAGATTTGTCTCAGAAGATCTCTTTTGTCAGTTTCTCTGTATGATTTGACGGTGTGTCAATCATAGATTTGTACTCATAATATTTATTGCATAATATATAAATCCTCAGATCTGCAGCACCGGTTTTCCCGCATTGGGTTTTTCCGATGACATTAGTCCAAAAATAACTGTGTCGAAATGGTTGTGTGATCTATGTTTGTTCAGATTTGTTTCTGCACTTGTAATTCTTCCGTAGTTAATTTGTGTAGGCCGTAGTGAATGCATTTTGATATTTGCTTGTAGAACACAGTGAATAATTTGTTAAGTAAATAAAAAATAGAAGACTTTCCATCAGTTGCTGCAGTAGGATTCCTGAGTTGACGAGATTTTCACAGTATCCTAGTCCCGTGGGGTCTCCTTTACAAACCATTTAGCTTTTGAGTTGGCACTACACGGGAAATCCTGATTTGGGTTGCGTGGTCCCACTTCCCATACCACCTACGTCACTCCCCTTCCACTCACCTTAGCCCATTTCATCTCTTTTCCCATCCGGGTCCATGTGTCTACTGGGTTCACATATAGTTAGCCTCCCCCTCCCCTTGTCCACACCTTGGGCCGGGCCTGGAATGATACCCCAAAGGTTAATGCAGCTAAAAAGAAAAGTAAAAGCATAATTTGGCCACTCTAACAGGAAATGTACCACAAAATTTAGCACATGGGCAAAAGCCAAACATGAGCTCTACCCCTTACCCATGGCCATCACCCTGGTTCCTATGGGCCTAAATGAGCCCCCTCTATCATTAAGGAACCTATGATTGTCCCAACCTGTGGTGGGCGATGAGTTGCCCCACCTTAAGGGGGTATTCATTGCTACATCTCACACATCATGCTCTCCATCCCCTAGAGCCCCAAGCAATTATGAAGGAAAATCAATAAAAGGCAAAAGGCATATGAAAAAGGGTGGAAAAACAAAGGCCGGGGTATCTTATGTACCGCGATTTGCTCCCTCCTACACTTATATACCCATGTATGTGTTAGTTTTTGTAGCATTGGATGTGTTCTAGCCACGAGATTTGGCAGAGTGACTAGAATACATGTATTCTCCAATACCTAGAAATCGTTTCTGGAAATTCCACCTAGAGACGACTTAATTAAATTAATTAGTTAGTTTTTAATATTAAGTCTAAACTTAGGAAATATGATTAAGTAAGAGGAATTGATTAAGTCATGGTGAGAATGTTCTAGAAAAGTGCATGGATCGATTTCTAGTTAATCCTAGCCATCGATTAAGATTTAATCGTGGTTGTTGAAGTCTCAACGGAGGATTATAAGAAGAAGTCGATGGGGCGTGGAGAAGATACACCAAATTAGTTGAGTATTTGAATTTGTTGGGAAATCGATCTCCACAGTAGCAACACTTAGTTGCCGGAGGTGATTTAGTAAGTCGAAGCAGTGAGAGAGGGGCAGAGATAGTAAGGCCAAAGGAAGCTTTTTCAGTTCCGGTGAGTACATTGTAGAGAGGCAATGATTGCCATAGAGAGGCAGCGCAAAGCTTTGTGAGCGATTTTGCTTGGAAATCGATCTCCAGAGTAGCAACACTTAGTTGTTGGAGGTGATTTAGTAAGTCGAAGCAATGAGAGAGGGGCAGACATAGTGAGGCCACAAGAAGCTTTTCCAGTTCCGGTGAGTACATGGCAGAGAGGCAGTGCATGCCATACAGAGGCAGCGCAAAGCTTTGTGAGGAGATTCCGTTTTTGCTGGGGAGCAGGAGAAACTCTAAGCCAGAAGCTGGGCAAAGGGTCCAGAGGCTAAGAGAATCAGTCTTCCAGACAACAGCTGCAGAGACAGTAAGAAGAGATGTTATTCCAAGCTTGTGGGACGCAACAACTACGCAGGTTGACGCAATGACTGCGTAGAGGGAGCAAGGAGCAACTCAATTCGAGCTGAGGTTAGTTCAGATCGCTTGTGGAAGGAGAAAATTTCTCACTATTTTTTATTGTTGGTCATTTCCTTGTTTTGGATTGCTAGATTAAGCATCCATAGATTGTAGTCATATTTACTACTGCATAATATCAAAACTCTCAGCTGTTGCACCAGTTTTCCCAAGTTGGGTTTTTCGTCGAAGCAGTGAGAGAGGGGCAGAGATAGTGAGGTTAGAGGAAGCTTTTCCAATTCCCGTGAGTACATTGCAGAGAGGTAGCGCAGAGCTCTGTGAGGAGATTTCGTTTTTGCTGGGGAGCAAGAGAAACTTTGAGCCAAAAGTTGGGCAAAGGGTTTGGAGGCTAAGAGAATCAGTCTTCCAGACAACAGCTGCAGAGACAGTAAGAGGAGACACTGTTCCAAGCTTGTGGGACGCAACAACTGCGTAGGCTGATTGCGCGGAGGGAGCAAGGAGCAACTCAATTCGAGCTGAGGTCAGTGTTGGATCCCCTGTGGAGTGAGAAAAATTCTCACTAGTTTTTACTGCCGGTTATTTCTCTGTTTTGGATTGCTAGATTAAGCATCCATAGATTGTACTCAGATTTACTTTTGCATAATATCAAAACCCTCAGCTGCTGCACCGGTTTTCCCAAGTTGGGTTTTTTCGGCGACATTGTCCAAAAATAACTGTGTTATTTTATGTGTGTGCTAGCATTTCTTCCAGCGTTTATTTTCTTCCACAGTTTATTTGTGTAGGTTGTAGTGTGATTGATTCGGTATTTGTTGTAGCACATAGTAAATAAATTGTTAAAAATTAATTTAACAATTAGGAGAATTATTTCCAGTTGCTACAATAGGATTTAGATTCTCGAATTTTCACATGGTATTAGAGTGCAGATTGAAAGCCAGAGAGCTCAGTAGCAGAAAGGAAGAGGAGCTTCGTAGCACTGCATAAGCAACTGTTCGAAACTTAGAGGCAACGCAGATCCTTTGGCCAGGAGGGTCAATTTTCAAGGAAAAATCGATTTCTCTGAGAGAGCGACAGGGAAATCAGATTTCTCCATATCGAAGATTACCAGAGGCAGAGGGAGCAACAATATTTTTCTTTGCAGAGCAATCTCTAGATAGACGCATTATTTTGCAGCGGTTGCTAGTGCAAAATAGTGTCAGAGGAAGAATGAGCACATGCTGAGGAAGATCTTTCCTCAGGGAACTTCTAGCTTCAGAAGTTCGATTTCTCATAGCAGACCAATAGTCGTTGTGAACAGATTTACTCACTCTAGTAGGGAGTGCGTAGAGCCTAGCAACAATTGAGCAGAGAGAAGAGGAGGATTTCAAATTATTTTGCTGAGATGGCATCAACAGGGTTGAGAGATCAGGATAGGTTGGACGGAGCGTCCAACTATGTGATTTGGAAAGCAAGGGCTTCCTTCCTTCTGGATGAATACGATCTCAAGGCATACATCGAAAACATGGTGCCTGTCCCCACGGATCTAGACTAGCTAAAGGCTTATAAGAGTGACATGGTGAAGGTGAAGAGATTGATTCTCGATGGGGTTCGAGATCATGTAGTATCACATATAGCTGGCAAGGACACTGCCAAGCAGATGTGGGATGCTCTCGCCACGCTATACCAAGGATCTTCCGAGCAGCAGAAGATGTATTTGGAAGAGAAGCTGAGATGTATATGTATGTAGAAGGGGGAGAGCACATAGACCCCTTCCTCACTAGGCTTCAGGAGGTCCAAGACCAGCTGTCAACTGTAGTGTCAGCACCCAACCTATAGAATTGGTGCGATTAGCTCTCAACAGTGTTTCTGAGGACTGGCAGGTCTTTGTCCAGAGTATTTTGGGTAGAGACAAGTTTCCAGAATGGGACATGATGTGGGTTGATTTGCATCAGTAAATGAGGCAAGATTTGGTGAAGAGCACCATCAGTGGCAACGACAACAATAATGGGATGAAGCAGGTGAAGGAAGAGGAGAATGTGGCCCTCACATCAAAGGGGCAACAATAGTAGCACAGGAAGAAGAAGGACCTTTCAAAGGTCAAGTGCTTCAGGTGTGGCGAGCTAGGCCACTACAACACTCTGTGTCCTCTCAGAAAGAAGGACAAGGAGGAGAAGCAGGACCAACATGCTGCTTCCGCGGAGATCGATAGGTTGTCCTCCAGGTTGGAGGAAGATTTTGCCATGATAGCAGACATCCCTCCGGGAGTGAGGTGGGGTGACTTGGTTTTGTAGCCTCATAGCGCTACAGAATGGGCAAGATTCTTGAGGAGGTCCACCTCTTGAATCAATATTCTTGCTATGGGAGCCCTCAGTACATAGTAGTAGGATGGACCAGTGGCAGTTGGTGCAGTCAGATGCTAGAGTGATAGATGCAATAGCTAGTAGTGGTCAGAGACTGGGCAACGCAGTGCTGTTAGGTCCCTATAATATTAGTGTAGCCCCTTATTGTTATTGTTGTGCCCATGTAGTCCCCATATTGTTGTTATTGTGCCCCATAGAAGCCCACTATTGTTATTCTTGTGCCCTTACATTATTATTATTATGTAGTCTCTGATTATATTGTGACGCCTGAGACTCCTAAATATATAAAGTAGGTTTTGTCATTTGCATCATTCAAGAATTGTTCATTTATATAATGTAAAGGAGGTTTCCACCTCGAAGCGGATAATTTTTAAGTCGTTGATCTATCTTTTCTTCTGTTTTGTGAGTTGGTTGCATATCATTTAGTATCAGAGATTTGGATTCTAGGGTTTTGCTTCTTCAAACATGTCATCTTGGCATATTCGCTATAACTTTTTTTCTACAAAGCTTTAGAAGTTAAAAGTGAAACCACGTGGAGTTGAAAGATTGGTGAACCTTGTGTACGAATTTCAGATCTTGGTTCGCTATATTTTCGGAGATATGATCTGATGATGTTAAGGTTTTTGCAGGCTCCATAATTTCATCTCAAACAAGTGATCGAAGGAAAATTGTCATAACTTTCGTTTCATGCATCGGATTTGAATTCTGTAAAAAGTGGCCGAAAATGCACAGACTGTAGTTTCTTGTATATCAATTTTATAGCTGAAGGTCGAAACAGTGATACGTGGCACACTGTACAAGTTTTCTCTTTGGAACCACTCCATAATTAGGTCATTGTGGGAGATTAGACATAACTTTATCTTGAAGAATCCAAATTGGGTTTGACTTGTGGCATTTGAAAGAAGACTTAGAGGGCTACTTCAAGATTGAAGTTCAAATATCGGGGATCCGAAATTACAGAGATACAACAGATTCAATATTGAGCTCCTACAAAGCAAAGAAAAATGTGTGTATTTAAAAAAAAAAAATTGCATAAGTTTTGTTTGAAAAATCAGTTTGAAGGGATTCAAGGGGCATAGTGAAGCATTAATACCATTGTTTCATTCCAAAATGACTCGATGCAAGAAAACATAAACACTTAGTAAGCAACCAGAAAACTTTACTATGAAGCATGAAGAAGAGAAAGAAATGCAACACGATATATCGAAATTACGAGACCAAGTGCAACAAATGTCACTCTTGCAAAGAGTAACCAAAAATGAAATGGAAGCTAAGATGGATGGTTTAAAAACAAACATGGAAGGTTTGAAGAATGGTTTAAAATCAGACATGGAAGGTTTGAAGGATGGCATAGAAGCAAAAATAAAAGGCAACATGGAAGATATGAAGAATGGTTTAAAAGCAGACATGGAAAGTTTGACAAAGTTGCTACAAGAAATGCTTCCTAATGGCGAAGAGGTATTAGATGAAACTCATGATGAGAACCAAAGAAATGCTAATCATGATTTTATAGACTCTAACGTTGGATTGAAGAGCCACCATATTCCAAAGATCGATATGAGGAAGTTTGATGGCAAGGATCCGGTAACATGGATACTACAGATGGAACAATATTTTGATCTCCATAATGTGCAACACACACAAAAGGTACACATTGCAACTTTATATTTAGAACCCAATCAATTTGTATGGTATCAATGGCTTTGTTCTTGTAAACCACTTGTCACTTGGTCAATATTTATGTTGGAAATGATAATACATTATGAATATACAAAGAGCAACACCTTCTTTAGCCAATTGATAAATCTCAAACAAAAGGGTTCAATGGCGGAACACATTGAGGACTTCCAAAAATTGAATGTAAGGGTAAATGATATAACATAGGAGCATAGGATTGATGTATTCATAGGGACTTTAAAGGATAACATCCAACATGAGGTTTGCCTTTGGGAACCTGATTCATTTCATTGGAGAAGGCATTGAGGTTGGCAAGAAAAATTGAAAGCAAAATTATGGCAACAAGAAAGCTTACCACTCACAACTATAAAGATGGAAGTGTTGTTGCTCCTATCCTTCCACAACCTACAAGGTTGACACCACAACAATTGGAAGAAAAAAGAGCAAAAGGGCTTTGTTATAGTTCTGATAACAAATACACTAAAGGTCATAAGTATGCTGAGAAGAAATTATTTTACATAGATTGTGAAGAGGAGGAAGAAAAGGAACAAGAAACTTCAAAGAAGAGGATATACACCAAGAACTGACCTTAGAGAAAGAAGAAATGAATCCGACCATATCTTTCAATGCATTGGTATGAATTACCACTCTTCAAACTCTCAAGATAGAAGGACATATCGAGAAGAAAAAGGTAATAATGTTGATTGATTCAGGTAGTACCCATAATTTTATTCATTGTAAGATAGCCAAGGAATTGAATTTCTTCCTATATCTAGCACCAGAGTGTCAAGTGATGGTTGCAAATGGAGGAACTATAAATTGCTCTAGAAAGTCCTTCTAGGGTCCCCTCTTAGGACCCCTGCTAGTTTAAGTAGTAACATTTTGGCGCCGTTGCCGGGGAGGAGGCAGGTCTTCCTCCCTAGTGAATCATTGAGGAATTGACTCATTGACAACAATTTAAATATTCCTTCGACGACTCCATTCATTGTCAAAAACCTTAGTTTGCTTGAAGGTGACAATTTTCCTTCTTTAACTAGGGCTACTGGAAGAAGGAGAGAATGAACTCCATCACTTGTTGGAATCGCTCTTCTCCCTGAATTTGAAAAGGTCAGTGAACCTAACCCCAAAGATGGCACCGACCTCTAACACTGATCCAAAACAAGACCAACTCGAGATGACCCAAAGTGAAAGGCATTTGGTTAGTGACTTTGCCCACTTGAAATTGAGTGATGATCACAAACCATTACCTGAAAAATACAATAGATGGTTGCCCAAATTCAATGGAGATGCTACCAAAAGTGCCCGTGACTTTGTTGAAGATTTCTACTGGGACTTGTCACCTAGGATGATTTTTTATGAAGATAGGGTTATGATGCTATTTGCTTTTTCTCTTGAAGGACAAGCAAGGGAGTGATACCATAGCCTTCCCCCAGCATGCATAGATGACTCTGACCAATTTGAAGATATGTTCATAAAAAGATGGTCATGTAATGCACAAGGAACCTTTAATATCGACAAGTTTTACCAAATAACTAGGGGAAGGGAAGAAATCCGTGAATTCATCCAAAAATTTGATAAGATAGTAAGGGATATCCCCGCCCATTTGAGTCTTCCCGATGCCAATATTCTAGATAGATTCATCAAAGTTGTGGGTGGCCACCTGACCTATGTATCCATTGAGGGATACAAAACCTTCCACGTTGGCCAAGGCCAAAGAGGTATCAATAGAAGTAGAAGAAAACTTAAGAATCACTAGAATGGATGTTAATGAACGTCTGAAGGCCAAAGCTGAGGCTAAAAAAGAAAAATCCAAGGATCAACATGAAGAGACCCTTATAGTGATCCTAAAAAGGATGGAGAAGATGATCAAAGAAATGAATGCACGAGATAGGCTCTTCATGAACAAACTCATTGCCTTGGAGAGGGCCCAAAAGTCAAATTACATCCCAAAAGGAAAGCCTTTCCCTAGAAAACAAAATGATGAAGATAAACCTAACTCATCCCATGGCCCCAAGACCTTGGCCTGACAAACGTTGTGGAGAAAGATTCGTCTTCTAAGCAGGAACATAGTGATGAGGATGAAAGTGAAGAGGAAGAAGTCGATGACCAAGCAAACCTTGTGGAATTTGATGTCTTCAATATTTTACTAGGTGGCTCGTATACTCACACCCCCACTAGTGAGGTTGTCATTAAAGAAGAGAAGAAAGAGCCAATTCTCAACGCCGATGATAGTGGAAGATTCAAAGGGGTTTAATATTCACGAAAGGAAATCAATCAAGACCCAACAACCTCCAAGGAACCCAGAAAAGACAACTCAAATCCCAAGTAGGTCTCTCCTAAAGAACCTGTCCTTAAACATCCTTCTAAGAATGATCCCCCAAGAAGGCTAATCCCAAAAGGGATCCTCAAAAGAAGCAAACCATCAAAGGGATGGAAAAGGGAAAACATGTTGGGCTTGACATTGATACAGAGACTACTATAGTGAAAATAACCGTGTCGGTTCCCTTAAAGGAGATTGCAGAACTTCCCAAGCAACAACAACAAATCAAGAAATCATTGTGTTTCGAAGAGGAGGAATTATCCGAAGACTTGCAAAACATTCACCTCCCCGATTTAAACCACGGGCATGAACCATTCATACTTACCTTAGCCATCAATGACCTTCTACTGTACAATTATATGTTGGACTCAGGGGCTTCCGCAAACATCATGCCTCTAAAAGTCATGAAGCAATTGGGTCTTAACATCACTCGACCATATAAGAAGGTATGTGATTTTAACTCCAAACCTCAAGATCTCTTTAACTATGAACCTTGATATATCTTTGCTTATGGATGTTGTGGTCATAGATATCCTTAATGTATGGGGGATACTCTTATCTAGGAAATGAGGAGCTATTGTTGGGGGTCATGTTCAAATGGACCTATCATATGCCACTATCCCTCAATTTGATGGATCCCCTTTCATCCTTTATAGAGAGCCCACTTACCCTTATCATGTGGTCAAGACAAGACTAATCCCATACTATAAGACACATGAGAGTAAGAAGCCCTCTCCCATCCTCCCTTCGTAGGAAGTCCGCATTCTTAAATGACCAAATCACAAAGCAACCAAAAGATGGGAGTCTTAAAAGGAGTACAAGGTTGGGGATGTGGTGTTGGTTGATAAAAACCCAATTCCTGTCAAGATTCTTGGGAAAGTCGGGGAGGATTATTACTACATTGCTAAACTCAACGATGAACTTTGGCTCCAACTGGTCAAGTTAAGTCGTATCACCCCTTTCCTTGACATTTGACATTTGACATTGTATCATATGCATGTTAGGGTTGGATGCATTGCATGCTGATTTTCTCATTAGAACTAACATCAAATGATATTTCTCATAATAGATTAAGTTGCATTTAAATAAAATTTGCATATCTTTTCTTTCCTGTTAATTTTTATGGCCTAATACTAAGCGTGGGTGATCATAAGATACCATAAAAACAAGCTGCCCCATGTGCTTAGTCTTTGTATGTGTAGGTAACATGTCTATGGTGACCAAATTATTGCTGGAGTTCTCATGACCTCCCGTTTGAGTAGCTTTGTGCACTTTTCCAAGAGCTCATGTCCCAGTTGGAGCCCGTGTTACCCACCATCTATGGGTAGTGTATATAAGAGAAAAATCTTCTTGTAGATGGTCCTCAACCGGTATTCGATAGCCCCTTGCAACTGCCAGATAGCTCGATGTGCCATTTTCTCCGCCACCTGAACCAACCATGTGATCCCTCAACCACTTGTCATGAATGTATGTTTTGAAGGTGGGCCTTCCGACCCCAAAGGTATGGATTTTAATCGGTATAGTTGAGTTATTTGACAGAAAGAGTGGGTTAGGCTTATATTCTTGTCTTCATTGCTCGATTTCATGTTACCCTTGTATCCTAGTCCTGTGGGGTCTCCTTTACTGACCATTTGGCTTTTGGGTTGGGACTAAACTGGAAATCCCGATTTCGGTTTCGTGGTCCTGCTTCCCATACCACCTACATCATTCCCTTCCACTCACCATAGCCCCATTCATCTCTTTTCCCATCTGGTTCCACATGTGTCCACTAGGTCCACATAGGTTTAGCCTCCCGCTTCCCTTGTCTACACCTTGGGTCGGGCCTGGAACGATGCCTCGAAGGTTGTTGCAGCTAAAAAGAAAGTAAAAGCATAATTTGGCCACTCTCAATAGGAAATGTACCACAAAATGCAAAAGATGGCCGAGACATACAAATTTAGCACATGGCAAAAAGCCAAACATGAGTTCTACCCCTTACCCATGGCCACCACCTTGGTTCCTACGGGCCCTAGATGAGCCCCCTCTATCATTAAGGAACCCATGATTGTCCCAACCCTTGTGGGCGATGAAATGCCCCAGCTTAAGGGGGTATTCACTGCTACATCTCACACATCATTCTTTGCATCCCCTAGAGTCTTGTGCAGTTATGAAAAAAATCAGTAAAAGGAAATAGGCATATGAAGAAGGGTGGAAAAACAAAGGTCAGGGTATTCACTACTACATCTCACACATCATGCTCTCCATGCCCTAGAGCCCCGAGTAGTTATGAAGAAAAATCAATAAAAGGCAAAAGGCATATGAAGACGGGTGGAAAAACAAAGGCTGGGGTATCTCATGTACCACGATTTTCTCCCTCCTACACTTATATACTTAGGTATGGGCTTCCCTTGTTACAGCTACTCGTGCACCTTGACATGTGGCCTGGATGTTTCCCTTGATCCCCACTCCATTCCATTATTATATATTTAGCCACCTGCCACTTGAAGGATGCACCATGGACATATCAACCACTTTAAAGTTTGAAACCACCTAATAGGGTCCTTGGCTAACCCCCTATTGAGCTGGGAGACACTTATACATACCAAATCCCTCTATGGAAGGACATGCCACCATGAAGTGCCCCATTGGTTCCATGACTCGTAAGCTCTTTTACTTGATTATTCTAATGATTTGTTGTATTGGAGGGCAAGGGGACGCATTGGTTCTCATGCAGGATTGCAGGTGGATTTCCATTTGGGGCTTGGTCTCCCTATGCAGGGTCCTGACCCTCCTGAGGGACACATTGGCACTTATAGGGTGAGCATTGAGAGCCATGGGCCTCCACCATAGTCGAGATTACTTCATGGATCCCCAACAACATTCGTTGATTGCTCCTATTCCACCTTTGGGATGAGGATGATGTACTTGGTTCACCATGCCCAGCCGGCTCCTCTGATACACCATACATTTGGCAGATGTTCCAGGGTCGAGAGGATTGTTCCCCACTACAGCGGAAGGGCTTATGTCAACATTCCTGCGCTTACAAATGGTCTACAGGCACTTCAGATCCATTTGGAGACCCATGAGGATGACCCTCGTGCCCCCACATCCACTTGGGAGCACCACAGGTTTTTGCTTGGATAACAAGGGGCCACCTCCTTGTCCACTATGATGGGAGTCCATTTCTTCATTATGGCACCCTTTGGACTTCATTTGGCCTTCTCTAAGGTCCAATGATTCACTTTATTGATCATTCAACCCTCTTGAGAGGCTTATTCATGTATTATTGAGCTATTTGGTGGGCTTGTCACCAAAAGTTAGTGTTATTATGCATATTATTTTATTCTAGGGGCTAAGTTAGGCCTAATTAGCCAAATTGAATTCATTAAGAAGTGTATAAATAGAAGTGTGATGGAATCATTTGATCATCATCACTTGGATTGGATCATATCTTCTTGTGAGATTTTCACTATTTTTAGAGAATGAGATTTTTGGGATGAATGGATGAATTTCGATGTTCGGATAATTTTCATTGTCTTGGAGCTTCTATGATTGGCATATCTTGGTAATTGGATATATTCTTTTGACATGTGAGTAATGTTTTAATGCTATTCTTGTTATTTATCTTGCTGCATTCATGATGTTCAGATTTTTGCTATTCTAGGGTTAATTTGTTACTTTTCTTGGAACGAAATTGTGGAAATTAAATCTCTCAATAGCGTTGTATCAGGTATGGGCCGTGTTAGAATGAATGAATGTTCCTAGAGACAATTTTGTTGAGTTTGTCTTGATAAATCTCCAAATATTGCTAAACGAAGTATAAATGATCTTAAAGCTACTTCCATTAAGCCCAAAAGCCTAGCGAAGTTTCTTTTTTGGCCTGTTACCCACCACTTCGTGGGTGATATCTCTAGGAGAAATTTTTCTCCATGATGGACCTCAGCCGGTAGCCAACAACCCCTTGTAGCCTCCTACTAGCTCGTTGTGCCATTTCTTCGCCACTTGAGCCAGCCATGTGGTCTCTCACCCATTTGTATTGATCGTATGTTTGAAGGTGGGCCTCTCGAATCTAAAGGTATGTCTTGTCATTTGGTAATTGAGTATTGGGTTTACTTATCATGGATACTTTTGGGCATGGATTGATGAGGGGATTTGGCGGAAAGAGTGGGCTTAGTTTGTCCTCCTGTACCCTTAATCTCTTTTGGGTGTTACCCTTGCATCTTAGTCCTGTGGGATCTCCTTTATTGACCATTTGGTTCTAGGGTGGTACTACTTGGGAAACCCCAACTTTTGGTGCGTGGTCTCGCTCCTTTATCCACATATATTACTCCCCTTCCACTCATTATACCTCCATTCATCATTTCTCCCACTTGGGTCCACATAGGGTCAACCTCCCTATCCCCTTGCCCCTACTTTGGGTCAGCCCTGGACTGATGCCCCAGAGGTTGAAGCAGCTAAAAGAAAAAGAAAAAAGCATAATTGGCCACACTTAACAGGAAATTGTACCACAAAATGCAAAAGATGGCCAAGACAAAAAATAATTAGCACGTAGGCAAAAGACAATACATGAGCTCTGCCCCTTACCCATGGCCATCACCCTGGTTCCATAGGCCCTAGATGAGCCTACTTTGTGATACAAGTTCCCATGATTGTCCCATGTTGAAAAGTGTAACTAGGTTCGGTCTTCATAATGACATGTAATTGTGACTTTTGTAAATGATGTAATGAAGAAAATAAAATTATTATTGTAAGCCTTACTTCATGGGTTTCATGAGAAAGTGATTTTAGTTTAGTTGGCTCCCATTGAGAGCATTAGGATTTGTCATTTAAGTCAAAGAATTAATGTCATGTATGAAGAAGCTCTTCTTGACCATGTGTCAATGTATATGTGTCTATGAAAACGTCTAAACATCCCTCCAATGACGAGCTCAATCCTCCTCTTCCTATGTCAGCCTCAAAGATAAACGAAGGAACTCATGTCGGCTCATATAATGGAGACACATCGGTTCACATGGCTCATGTCAGCTTATTTATGAAGACCAACTACTATATATACATGACTTGGAAGAAACTTGGAAATATCCAAGCCAAGAGGGAGCTTAGGTACATTCCTTGCGTAGGAATGAGTACATCCCTTTATTGGAATATGTCCCCCCTAATTGAGAGGGAGAGATAGACATGTCACTCTTGTCTTCACTTGGGAAGACAGAATGGAGGATTGGGTAATCATTTGGAATCTGATACTCTTTGAGGATGAGATAGGACATCCAAGATAAGAGTAGTCGTAGAGGACTGAGAATCCAAGATAAGAATAGTCTTGGGGGAACACACCCTGAGAACCTGAGTAGTGTATGTTCCAGGAGAGACAATGATTAGGGTGTCTATAAATCACTGGTCTCGCCAACATTGAGCTCAGATCTTGTGGAAAGATAGAGTTGTTAGTCAAGGCCTTGCTATGTGACAATGTTGGTTGATATTCTTATGATCCAATTCTTCTTATGAGAAATTCTTTAGATTGAGAATGACTAAGTACCATTATGAATACCTCCCTAGTTAAAAGTGTAATTAGGTTCGGTCTTCATAATGACATGTAATTGTGACTTTTGTAAATGATGTATTGTAAAACTATTATTGTAAGCCTTGCTTCACGGATTTCATGAGCAAGTTTATTTTAGTTGGCTCCTGTTGAGAGCATTAGGATTTGTCATTTAAGTCAAAGAATTACTGTCATATATGAAGAAACTCTTCTTGAGCATGTGTCAATGTATATGAGTCTATGAAAATGTCTAAATAGCCCTCCAATGACAAGCACAATCCTCCTCTTCTTATGTCGGCCTCAAAGATAAATGAAGGAACTCATGCGGTTCATATAATGGAGACACATCGGTTCACATGGCTCATGTCGGCTTATTTATGAAAACCAACTACTATATATACACGGCTAGGGTCATCATAGAAGGGACAATTCAGTTCGGATTCTTTGAGAATTTTGGAAGGCAATCACAGTTCGGATAACACAATGAACTGAGCTTGATCATCTCTGAAATGTCGGGTCACATATACAGTTAATCATGCCACAAACTCGGTGTTACATAAGGATAAGGTCTCAGACATATTGCAGACTTGAGTTATCTTCTGTGCTATGATGTTACAACATAATAGTGCCTCGGTGTCAACACAAATCTATCACAGAGTCAATGCTATGCTTTATCTCAGTTATAATACTCAATGATATGATAATGCTCGGTGATCTCAGGTATGTTGCTTAGTGCTATAATGGTGTTCAGTGCGGTATTGATGAGGTGATACTCAGTGCTACAATGAGATTATCTCTGTCTCTATACTTGGTACTATACCGGACGATCTCAGGTGCTACAATGCCTAGTATATATATAGTTCGTTGAAGAGATGATCTCAGTTTGAGGAAGATCGAAGTGGAAGAGAATCGAAGAAGAAGGCTGAATGTGTCTTGGTCTTGGAGTGGCGAAATAGGTCAAGGGTCTTGGTCTTGGTATTCGTCAATTGGAATCTCTATAAGAAGAATTTGTGCGGGTTTTCCTCTTAAAGAGTGAGAGGTTTTGGCCCTGGCTCATAGCCTACATGCTGTGTCTCTTGTCTATTTATGTTCATGCATTGGTTACTGTTTGATGAAGAAGAACTCTAATAATCTAACAAGAAGAAGATCCTAATCTAAAGAAGTAAAAGGCATTCACTAATAGAAGAGAAATCATCTAATACTAATACCCTAGATTTCTCAACATCCCAACCCCTGGAGGGAAATGAACCGCCTTACCTTAAAGGGGTAATCACTGCTATATCTAACACATCATGCTCTTATCCTTGAGCCCCGAGCAGTTAATTAAAGAAAATTCATAAAAGACAAAAGGCATATAAAGAAGGGTGGAAAAATCAAGGCCATGACACCTCATGTACCATGATTGCTACCTCCTACACATTATATACCCTGGTGTGGGCTTCCCCTTATTTGGCTGCCCCTATGGCTCGATATGTGGCCCATGAGTGCCCCTTTCATTATCTACTCCATTTCACTTACTTATCACTTGCCACCCCCATTCAAAAGATGTACCTTGGGCCTACTATCCCCTTTAAGGGCTGAAACCACTTAAGAAGGTACATGGCTAACCCCCTTTGGAGTATGGAGACACTAGCACATGCTAAAGCCAACTAGGGAAGGGCATGCCATTGTGAAGTGCCTAATTTGATATCCATGATTTGTAAGCTCTTTACACGACTACTATAATGACTGGTTGTATTGGAAACCTAGGGGATGCATTGGATCTTATACAGGATTGCAGGTGGTTTCCATTTGGGTCTGGTCTCCCTATATGGGGTCCTAACCCCCAAAGGGCTACATTTGCACATATAGGGTGTGCATGGAGAGATATGGGCCTCCATAGCAGTGGACAACACTCATTGGATCCCCATCGATGTTCAGAGACTACTAGCGATCCACTTTTGGGATGATGATGATGTGCTTGGTACGCTATGCCCTGTCGGCCCCACAGGAGCCCCACACTCTTGGAAGGTGTACCAGGACTTGTACGATGTCATGGCAGTGTTCATTCCATCATCGAGCCCTTGCAGAGGATCTACAAGCATCTTCGATTCATATGGAGACCCATGGGGTCATTTATGTGCCCCCACACCCACTTGGAGCACCACAGGTCTACTACTTTGAGAACAAGGGGCCACCCCCTTGTCCATCATATTTTGAGGAGTTTATTCCTCATTGTGGCACTTCAGGATATTATTAGGCCTTTGGAGGGCCCCACGACATGTACATATTATTATTTGCCCCCTCGAGAGGCTTATTTTTCCATTTATGAGCTAGTTTGGTGGGCTTTTCACCAATAGGGGTTTTATTTGCACATTATTTTATTAGTAGGGGCTAATGTAGGCTCATAGGCTAATTTGAACTCCTAAGAGAGGTATATATTGATGTTAGCTACATTCATTTGTATCATCACTTCACTTGGGATCTCTCTATCTTTAGAGAACTTCACATTTCTTCTTGGAGGATTATTTTGGATAAAAGGATGAATTTTGATGTATGGATTTGGGCCATTTTTATCTTGGAGCTTCGTTTTTTGCAAATGTGATGATGGTTGGATATACTCTCTGACACTGTAACTGAGCTTTAATGATATATTCTTGTTGCTGCATATTGTTGAACTTCGCTATAAATAGGGCTAGTTGCTGCATGATTGGAATGTGGAATTGAGTGTCTATTTAGCTCATTTAATGTAAGGGCCATTGTTGGATGAATGAAATGTCCTAGAGATTGTTTTATCTCGATAAGCTTGCACCATTTGTATGAAGTATAAATGCTTGAAGGTCACTTTTCTTCTTTTTTTCCTTAACATTGTTCGAAGTTGACTTTCTGGGCCTCCTTGATCAAGAAACCAAATTCTCAATATTTATCATCCTTGACTCCATATCCCCAAGGTAAATAAGCACTGGTTCCCCAAAAGGGCGGTCATTTTCCCCTTCTTACCTTTTTCCCCTTTTTCCCAGGTTTAGCCCTGATAGGTCACCTAGGGCATCAATTTCTCGGGAATTCACCCATAGGAAAACTTCGATCTCTTAGAGGCTACTGCGCTGGTGGGTTCCCTCCCTCTCCTCCGAATTTGAGGCCATTCCAACAGTGGAATCTCCGAGAATCCCAAGCCCTAGCTCTAGGACCAAGTTTTGCCTAGGCATCTCCAAGGCTAGACCTTAGTAGGATCAATTTGACCTTTTGAAGCAAAATTTTTTGTCTGATCCTTTCCCCTCACCTTTTCCAGGATAGGAACATCATTGGTTGCTGTATTCCATCCCCGAACCTGGGCTGGGTCCACTTGGTCCCGTGCGGTCCCATTTCCTATCAAAGACTAATCATCAAGGGCTATTTGAGAAACCAAGTTCATATAGGATTTTAGGGATCGGGAAGTACCTCTTCAAGTTGTATCCTTCTTCCTTATCCTCACCCCTTCTCTCTTGGAAGGCAAGTCCCTTGCTTAAAGAGAAAGAAAGCACCGTTTCTCCACCTCCTGCTTGGGAAAGGGTTATTGGGATCACATCATACTTATTTCATTGACATATCCTTAATAATTGGCTCCCAAAAACATCAGGACTCCACCCATTGGTGAAAGTTCGTAAAGAGCAGGGAGTCTTAGCTGTGTTGACGACGAGCTAAGCCTCCACCGTTGCCCTTAGTCTCGCAGTTGCCCTCATAGGAACCCCTTTTAGGTCCCTTGCTGGTTTAAGTGGTAACACGGCCTCCTTGACAATGGAAATCAATTCGAACCCTAAATCTTCTATGACTCCATCTCTCCCAAAGGACAAAGCATTGGTCTTCCTCTGGTGATCACTCTAAAATTCATATTTTCCCCTCACCTTCCTCTTTTTCTAGGTCTAGCCCCATTGGGACTCCTAGGTCATCAATTTTCTAGCAAAACACCCATCACAAAAAATTTATCTTTTGGATTCTACTGTGCTGGTGAGTCTCCTAGGTGTCCTACAATTTCAAAGCCATTTTGACGGTTTGATCTTGAGATATCTCGATCCCTACTCTTGAGACTGAATTTTGCCCTTAGTATCCCAGGGCTAGTTACCTCATAGGGATCATTGCACCAAATTTGAAGAAATGTTTTCCTTTAATCCCTTATTCCCCTTAATTAAGTCAAGCATACCCTTAGTTGATCAATTCCATCCTTTTGACCTAATTCTGGGTCCACTTGGTCCCTTGTGGCCCCACAACCTATTGAAGCCAATTTCACAAAAACCACTTGGAACCCAAGTTTCCACAAGGATTTTAGGAGCTAGGAATCTCCTTGACAAGTCATATACCCAAACCCTAGTTAGAATTCTCCTAAGCCCTTCCTAGAGAGCCTTTCACCTTGCTTTCCAAGCAAGCAAGCCACGTATCTGAGCCTCTCTTGTGAATTGGCTTCTAGAATCACTTTCATCCTATTTTTGATCCATTCATGTTCGTGATCCTTATTATATCGGGTCTCCTCCCATTGGTGAAAGTCCGTAAAGAGCAGGGAGACATAGTCGAGGTGACAGTGGGCTATTGCTCCGTTGTTGCCCTTGACCTAGTAGTTGTCCTTTTAGGGTCCCCTCCTAGGACCCTTGCTAGTTTTAGGGGTAACATGGGGTATTCCTGAATAAGTGATGATTGTCTTTGCTTGGTGTTAACCCTAGTAACACTTCTTGCTATTTAAGGGTTAAGATTCAATGGGACTCAGTGACATTGGTATATTTCCAGATGCTTCATGTCATAATCGTTGATTAGAGGACCTTATATATTCAATCTCATCTATTTCTGGGAAACTACTATTTTGGGTAGTTTTTGTTTTTCGATAGTTGGAGACCATCAGGGGCCCACACATCAGATTTGACTACTTCTTGATCTTGGTGAAAAAGCAAGTCCAATGGAACTGTTTTTGCTCATATTTGGAATGGCACTTTTTCCTCTGCTTTTGTGTTTTTTAGTAATTATTGCCCAATATGTCATTTGGCCAAAACTTGTGCTTTTGTGCTTTTTTGGGAAGACTGCCTTTCAGGCATGTATATAATTAGTAAGTTTATATATCTGGAAGGTGTAGGTGTTGGTTGTGTTTCTTAACTAGCAACTGAGGGTTGGTCTGAGCTTTCTTTGCAAAAAAAAGTGAGAGTTGAGTAGCATCTTTGTCTTTGGCTTTCGGCTTAAATCGACACTTGGCATGGATTTGAATCATATATCCGGATAAATTTTCAAGGATTATGACTTCAAATTTGTAAGTTGTGAAATGATTAAATAATAAAATTTTTATTTGAATATTTAATCACATGGAAAAGGGGTCAAATAGTTTTAATGAGAGAATAGGAGCTTTTACTAAATGTCTTCATGAGTAAAGCTAGAGGAAAAACAAGATTTTTTCAATTCAATGAGGAGATGCGAAATGCAGATTTTGTTGATGTTTCCACTCAAGAAATGAAGCAAAGAAAGTGGATTTTGTTGATGTTTCCACTCAAGAAGTGGATCAAATAAAGCATGTTTTGTGTTTTTGCCAAAATAATTGAAAGTGGAAAAGGAAGAAAGGCTGTCTGTACTTACAAAGATTTTGGCCTTTCCAACTTTTCCTTGCTTTGGGCCATTGGATCAACTAGTTTGAGGGAGGAAATGTTTCTTCCATTTATGCATATTGGAGCATCGGTACAAGGGTTGGACAATTTTTCTTAGATGCTTTGTAGCAACAAAGATTTTACTTTTCTGTGTTCTAGTCTCTTAAACCACTACCTCCACTGCAAGCGAAGGAACTCATGAAACCTGTCACTCAATACTGATTATGTTGCAACCAATTTCTTCGGTAATTTGTGATTTTATTCAATTATGTTTGATTCTAACTCTTTGAATGTATTGGAGGCCATTGCATGAATTTTTAATGTGATGGTATATTGAAGTGCACTTGCTTTGAATTATTTCACTTTAGGCACACATTTGTTTCTTGCATCACTTTCAATTTCATTGTTACTATTGCATTCATAAATCTGATTTCAACCATTACAAATTTCATTTTATAGAACTATTTCACTTTTGGTTGCTTATCGACAAGGCAAAAGTGAAGCTTTGTTGTATACCAATCAAATTGAAGTTTTATGCAAGAACACCCCCTGAGACTGGAAAACACTAGTTTGAACAAATAAACTTTCAACTGTGATAGGGTTGATTGTCTAAAAGTGTCATGCAAGGTTGTTAGTACATATTTGCGTGATAACACTTGGGAAAACCATACACACATGGTCTTAGGAATCCAAAATTTGAAGTCTAGTTGTTAATAGGTGACCATTAGTTGCAATTTTAACATTTTGAGGAAAATTATCTAGTGAAAGAAATCCATGTTTTCCATTTGGTATCATTGACATGTATAAGAGTCAATAAAAGAATCGATGGAACTAAATCTCAATAAATTTTGAAATAACATTCTCAGAAATGTGTTAGAGAGAGATAGGTCTTCGTATTTCAAATTAAGAAGATCAAAAGGTGGGATGATACAAACGAGAGCTTGAGTTGTGTTTTATACACAACTCAAGTGATGTGTAGGAGTGGGGGCATCCCTTTAAAAAAGGATTGCGAGTCCACAATACAATGGGACATACCCCAATAGAATTGTTGAGATTGGTATTAATTTTGCATAGGTCGACCTTAATCATAGACCTAGTATACAATAAATGCAATAAAATATGGCCTTTGTGTGAAATGAAGTTAGAGGAGAAAGGGTTTAGCCAAATATAGCACGTGCTCTAAATTTGAAAAAGGGACCCACAAGTGGGACCAAGGTGTATATTTACTTTTTATTTATTCCTTGACTTGGGAAAATTTAAATTTTCCTATAGTCAAGAATTGGAGTGACCTCAGCCATCTAGGGAGACTTAATCTCAACCCTTCGTGGGACTAGTGGGCCCAAGTCGACTTCTAAGAGGGGAAAAGGGCGCAAAACTTGGTCGTTGTGCATTAGAGACTTGGTGGTGAAAGGTAGCAAGAAGAGAACACTTCAGGATAGGGTTTCAACGACCTAGGGGTTTAGATCAACGTAGATACAAGGAGAAAGAGAGGCTGTTACAACTTCAAATCTTTTCCATCCAGCGTAGACTTCAACTGAAGTGTATTCAGTGTGCAGAAGAGACCATGTTCAAGCCGTACGAGTTTGTACAATGCGCGAATTAACGAGGCCAAGAGGTTGAGAGAGGGTGTATCAACGTGCTGAGGAGTTTGCAGAGACAAGGGAAGTTTTCCCTTCATTGTAAAATTTTTCTAAACAATCCTTTTTTGCTGAAGCAACCTATAGTAGAAGCCACCAAGGTTGTAGGTTTTCCCCAATTGGGGTTTCTTGGGTAAAGTTGTTGTGTTCAATTTTATGGTGTGTTTGTCTTCATTTGTTCCTTATTTCTGCTGCATGCTAGTTAGTAAAGTCAGTGTATTTGTGGGTTAAAGTTAAGTTCAATTTTCAACTTTGCTTAATATAATTCACAAATTAGATAGTTAAGTTTTAAGAAAACTAACAAGGTATTAGAGCCACGTCCCTGAGTGAAGACCAATTGTTGGGATCCAAGTGGGTTTTGAATTTAATTAGAAGATGAAATGTAATTGATAATTAAATGTAAATGTGAGGAAAATGAAATGTAAATGCAATTAACACGAATTTGTAATGGAGGGAAAGTAGGTGAAAGATATTTTTATTTTGGAATATTCTCTTGTCCTTTTATTATATATTTTATTGAGTTTAGGGTTGGGCGGGTGTCTTTGGCATTTGAATCTTTCTCTTGTTGTGGAGTTTTGCATTCTAGGTTTCTAGTGCACAAGGAGAGTTTGGGGCAGCGTTGCCTCCCTGCCGCCATGGCAGGGAGGGCCTGGCTATTATGTAATTTTTATTCATGATAATGAAGAATCCAGATTCCAAATACTTGTATTTGCAACAGTCTATGTCACTTAGATTGCTGTGTATTTTAGTTTGTTATTTGTATATTTTTCTGCAGTTGTCTTTCTTTTGTTATATGTTCCTTTTGTTGACCCTCTTGGCTAGAGTGTAAATGTTGTTCAACAATTTGCACTAGCGAGGAAATGCTTGGTTCCCCTCTTCAGCCGAATGGCAACATTGATGGAGAGAAGCCCAAATGGATGAATTTGTGGTTAGAAGAAGGTTATGGGCCTAGCCAGCCTGTAACTTCACGAAGAGCACAAAATTATTGAACTTCTTGGCCAGAAAGATTCTAGGTTCGTGGTGGTTGACAGAGGACTCTTAATGGAGGTTGGCTCCTCGGTGGTTTGGTGGCTACTTCTGTGCTTCCCAAGGCTCGCCGTTCTTACGACCAAGATCGATACAATCCACTAAGGTTCATGGGTAAGCGTGTTGAGTGTTGTCATTTGATGAGCTTTGTCCAACCCGTGAATATTTCCATGAAGACTGGCTTTCTGCGACTGTCTTTCAAGGTTTTTGGCATTTTTGTTTATATAGCAGACATGCCGCCTTGAGCAGTGAAAAATCCTGTAGGAACGACTCCCAAAAAGGTCGAGGCAAAGAGCTTGAACAAGACTGCTAAGACTACCAAAAAGACTCCGCTACTAAAGCCCAAGTCTCCCTTCAATAAGAATGACAAGGTCTGTGAAGCCTCTACATGTGGTGAAGCTCTTTGCTAGGGTGCGGTTAACAACTGCACATCCCCTAGTCCAAAACGAGGAGGTGTGTATGATCACACAGTGGGGAGAGGCTACAACAAGTAGGGAGAAAGGATCGCTGTGGAGCATAACCACTATGCTGTGGAGGAGTGCGCAAAGCCAGGAATGACACACATGCCTTGTGTTGTTTGACTCGTTGGGTGGACTTGAGGGACATTTATTTTTCTGTTTCTCCTCTTGCGTTGTTGGTATTTGGTGTTGGTACGCATTGCAGTGTGATGTAACCATGGCTTGCTGCTCGAAAGACATCATAGGTATGATGGTGTCTCCACAATATCATCTAGCATACCAACTCCGTTGTCACCACCGTCAGCCAGTGAGGATGCATCACCTGCCTTGATTAAATTCGATTTCTCATCACTTCCAGAGTTGCATGCTATTCTCTGTGGTCATTTATTCAAATGGTCTGACCTTTCTGCTGGTCATTCATAGTACAATTATTAACGTTCTCCATAAGTCTGACTGCCATGGGTATTTTTATTTCGACTTTGATTTGTGTGGTTGGCCTACTTTTAATGGTGCGAGCTCTGTGCAGGGATTTTTGTGGTTTGAGATCTTCCATGCTGCTCTCGGAAGTTATCAATTCTAAAGGTCGGAGGCAAGGGTCTAGATTTTGACATGTGGTGGGCTGTAAATGGTTAGTAGGTTAGCGGTCTTCGCTAACTTATTGGTTTTCAGAATATCAATTGTTGGAAAGGTGGCGAGTTTGATTAGTAATGCTGTTGAAAATTAGAACAACTATGGGACGAATTTCCCCATAGAAACCCTAAGATCCAAATGAAGCCCATCGTGCCCCAAAAGAGAATTTATAACGGTCAAATGAAATTCAATTGGGTAAAAGATAAATATTATTATTTTAATAATTTGGGAAATAAATTATATTTGGAAAATATATTCAACAATGAAGATATTAAATTTGAGGTTTCCCTCTAAAATATCTAGTCGGCCTTACATATTATCAAAGGCGACCTCTTAAACAAAGGACCTCATTGGCCCTAAAAGGGACCCCATTCATTAAAATAAATAAGTCTCCATCGAAGTTCATTCAAGACATCAAATAATATTGAAGTTCGATATGTTGTTTTTTGAGGTTCGTATATTTCACTATGGTTCGCTCTAACATTAGTGGTTCGATATTCTTCTCCGTGGCTTGTATTTTCAATTATGGATGGCTCACATATTATATCTAAATGTTGTGGCTCATACTCACTTCGTATATGGTTTGGCTGGCTCGCATAACATCTCGCTATTTCACCTATGATGACCCGTGGATTGTTTTCAGAGGCTCGCATAATCCTTCCTGTGGCTCGAGGCCCACATTACAGTGGCACTATTTGGCATCATCATTTGACATCGCATCTCTGTGACATTGCATTTTGTGAGGATCGACATTCTATAGGTGGACTCACATTGTTTCCTGGGCTTGATATATTATATATAATGGATCACATAACTCAGTGGATCGTATAACTTTGGCATGACAATGGCTTGCATAGCTCTGACATTGCTATACAATGAAATGCATATCAGTGACATCGCTCACATTGCATAATGGCACAATGGCATCACTCTAAGGCTCACACAATGAATCACTCTGAGGCTCTCATTTCATTATTATCGTGGCTCGCTACTTCTGAGGTTTGATTCTGTACACTGGCTTGTATCCTATGGCTCGAAATATTTTGTAGCTTGCATTTGTTATCGCTGTAGCTTGGATTCATAATTTCTATGAATCACAAGTCTACGATCTATTACCTTGTTGATATATATATATATATATATATATATATATATATATATATATAACTGTGAGACAGTAAGACAATCATCCATATGCCATGAGACAATGAACTGGTTGTATGGACAATGCCCTTGTTGATAGTGTGTCAGTGCTGGATGATCAGTAACCTCAACATTATAATGACCTTGATATAGTAGTGATATGTTCAATAGAGGAAACAACCCTAATTGCCCTAACTAGTTAGGGTTATTCTAATTAGTGTTATTTGGACAATAACTCTTATATGATGGCAGTGACCCTTGCTCGTATATGATGACAATGACTATGTTTAGGGTACATGGTGGCAACACATATTTGATGATGACTCTTGACAGTGATGGCACCATTTCTGATGACTCTTGATAAAGATGATGATTGATAACACTTTATAACATTTGATTCGTGACAGTGATGATGCTCCTTGACAGTGTTGACCCCTGATATTGATGACACTTATACCTGTGACAAGGATGATGCTACTTGAGACAGAGTTATGATAGCAACTATGTTGAACTTGTTTGGTTATAGGAGATCAGATTGACCAATGTTGACGTCTCTATTTTTGGGTGATTTGACAAGCGTTGATTGCTTGGTATTTTGACTATGTTTGATTGGTATCTGGACTTGGATTTTGACACAAATTTCTAGACAATTTTGGAATTGTAAACATTGTTGAAGAATAATTTCTCATATGAAGGAAAGTTGTTGGGTTTTCTCCCAAGTTTGGGTTTCCTAGGGAAAATTTGTTGTCTCTATTATGCCTGACTGTCTCTTTATGATCTTACTATTTTCACTGCATTACTATTGAATTTTTTTTGTATAATTACTCTGTGTGATAAGTGATACAAGATAATTTGGTTGAAGATCATTAATAAGTAATTATCTTATCATAAAACTGGTTTCTATTGTTCATTGTTCATCCTTGTAGAAAATTCAACATTGTATCAGAGCTTTGTTGAAAGAGCAACCATTGAAGTCAACCCTAGAGACAAGTGTTAAAGCAACTTAATTGGTTTTTGGGTCTCTTGCTTAAAATGGCACCAAATCTTAGAGTTGAAGACAGGTTGAATGGTGCCATCAATTTTAGATCTTTGAATACCAGGATACTCCTTATCTTGGAAGAGAATGAACTTCAAGATCATGTGGAGAAAGTCATTCTAGAGCTAGAGGAGGCTGAAGAAAAATCCAAATATAAGAAGAGTGAAGCCAAGGCCAAAAGAATCTTGGTAGATTCCATAAAATATCACTTGATTCCTCATGTCGTTGGATTAAAGATTGCGAAGGTAGTATATGATGCTTTGGTAAAATTGTATGCAAGCAACAATACCAACAAGAAGTTAGCCTTGAAAAATCGTCTTCGTAATATCACAATGACTAGATCAGATTTTGTCGTTTCGTATCTTATGAAAATATCCCAGATCAAAGATGAGCTTGTAGCCATTGAAGACACCATCAATGATTAATAGCTTGTTACAATTACTGTCAATGGCTTTCCTTGCTCATGGGAGCCATTTATTGCGTCGAGGGGCACTCTACAACCCAATATAGGGGATATGTGTAGGTGTTAGGCGTAATGTAAGAAAGATAATATGTTAACATTTTTTAAATGTAGGCTCAATATGATGAATTAATATTTATTTACATATTATATCTATCCATTTTTTCTTATCTAAAGGCTTAAATTATGGTGGGAAGTAACTGATGGTAAATATGAGCTATTTTCTGTTAATCAAGGTTGTCATTGATGTCAATATGGCATTGATCGAGATGTCAATATTCTTGAGATGCTTGGTTCCAGATGATGATGCCATGGCTCTTGGTTGACTAGGACACCATCAATGAAGAAGTCAAACCACTAATGAAGGAAGCCCTAAGAAGTACTTGATCTAATGTTGCATGCACTTGATGTCCTAGGCCTTAATCTTTGATGACATATGGAGAAATACATGTGATGATGACATGGAATATCTCATTTGATGGTTGGAAGACTATCTTACTATCTTGGAACTTTCTTAACGATGAAGTTGCTTATGTCATCTCACTGCACTATGACATGAATAGATGATGAGACTATGATGAATCACTCGGTGACATAAGGTGACATGGAATACCTCATGATGACGTGGAAATAATATAAAGGCATTGTTCGAGCCATAACAATGAAGATGACCTAATGACCTCTTGCTGTCCCAATCACTTTCTGCACATAAAAATTCGAGGACAGTTATAAAGAAAAATAAATTTTGTCACCTTGGAGGCAGCCTATCAGAATGAGTCTTAGACCATCTGAAAGAGGAATTTTTCCTCCTTCCAACGAGGTATTACTTGTCTCCTAACTCCTTCCAGACCGAGAGAAAACAAATTTTTAATGATGAAATATATATTTTTATTGCAAGCCGACCTAAGCCAACATATATATGCCGGCTCTCATTCTCCAACAGTCACGTCTTTTCATCAAGGACAAAAAACTATAAATATAAACCACCGCTCCTATGTTTTGATAAGAAATTTCGGTGAAAAAATACAGAATATAAAACGTAGAAGGGTAAAGATTTCAGAGTCTAGGAACAGGAGGCCGAGGTTTACTAGAAGAGGGTTATATTGAGTTAATTCTGGCTCTTGTGTTGATCTTGGATTGCAGAACTATGACAGCTTGAAGACCGCAGATTGAGGAGCTGCAACACATTTCAAACCTGATATTACTGTGGAGATATTACAGTGGAGAAGCTCGGACAAAGGTTGGATTGTTTGTTGAAAGAGAGGCTCAAATCTGTGTTTTGTAGCTGCTTCTGTGACCTTCGGACTTGTGGAAACTGAATTAGTAAACGACCTTCATCTCTTCAGCTCAGATTTAATTGTAGTGGCTAGAAATCAATTTTATGAAGGCTTGGACTTATTGAAACCTGGATTGGCCACCGGTAGTAGCGCATTGTCACCAATACTTAACTCAGACCTGTGGTAGCTACAAAACTTCGGATTGCTAGAATCACAGTCTTAAACAAGTTCAGACGTTATTTGGACAGCATTGATGTTTTGACTGTGGTTAAAGATTTTGAAGGCTGATATGTTTGGGTAACCAGTCAACACCTGCATACCTCAGACCTCTTCACATCTTTGATTACTTGGTGCAGTACTTCAGTCTTGTGTTTGTGCAGTTCGGATCAGGACATTGAACCTCCTTTTTTGCTTATCAGTAACCTTTCCTTGGAGAGAACAATGGAGGTATAATAAACTTGAAGAGACTTGGGTGAAGGCTCATGTGAGGGCTAAGCAGATTGGAGATTAAGTGAAAGCATTGTTTGAAGACTTGTTGGGGATTTCATTGAAGCATTCTTTGAAGCTTTGTTGAGCAACCCTTTGGTCCTTGAAGCAGTCATTGAAGATCTCCAAGCAGCCTCATTGAAGAACCCTTGTAGCAGGAGTATTGATGCATCAAGGCAATCTTGGAACATTGTGTTGAAGACAATTTGAAGAATCCCACTTGTGAAAAACAATAATACTATTGAAGACATCTTCTTTGAAAGTTGTCATTGATAAGTGAAGATACTCTTGGAATAAACCCTCATGCATAGTTGAAGCTTGATGAAGATCTTCCTGGAGGCATTATTGAGCAGACCCCATGCATGATAGAATCTTGTGAAGACGTGCAAACCTTGAGGCTTAGTGTAGCCGATTGAAGACATCTTGTTGAGAAGCCTTAGCCAATCTTGGAGACATTATTGATGCGTTAAAGCAATCATGAGGTGACTTTTGGAAATCTTTGTTTGGATACGATGAAGAGCAACGGTGACACCTTCTAAGAAGAAAAGGTTGTAAGCTGAAGATTGTCAGGGCTCATTGAAGAAGACATTGGGAGCCGTGAAGTATAACCAAATATATCTTGACGAAATGAAGTAGGAGGTTGGAGCCTCATAGAGACAAGGTCGGTGCCTTGGAAGATAGGGTTGGAGCCCTAAGGTTGGTGCCTCAAATTGACAAGGTTGGAGCCTTGGAAAGACCAAGTCGGTGCTTGGCACAATACAAGGTTGGAGCCTGGAAGATTGGAGTCTTCATCTAGGGTTGGAGCCCTATATCATTATTGTACTTTACTTATTGTAAAGAAGAAATTAATAATAGTATCTATTCCATCATTGTTCATTTTGTGTTCTAAATATAAGTGATCTAACTGGTAAAATTAACAATTGAAAAGAAATACTGATTCAACCCCCTCTCAGTATTTCCAACAATTGGTATCAGAGCTAGTACCTTCACTTAAAGCCTAACAGCTTGAAGGTTGATCATTAGAACACAAATGGCAAAGCCAAGGAAGAAAGTCTCCAATCCCCCTAAAGATGTGTCTTCCTCAACAATCGAAATTGAAGTCAATCAATTTGCGAAGGCCCCAGTGTTCAATGGAAACTTTGATATATGGGAGGCAAGAATGAGGAATTTCTTAAAGACTCAAGGCACTGAAGTTTGGAAATCAGTGATTACTGATAGCATGATGGAAGGAGAATCCAAGGAGTATAATACAAGAGCAATGAAAGCAATCTTGAATGGGCTACCTGATTCTATGAAGGCCAATTTGGAAAAATGTTCGTCAGCAAAAGCCATATGGGACAAACTTCATGATATTCACTCAAAAGGAGCATTGATCATGACCTCTAGTCAAGACAATGATGGAAAACAAGAAAGAAGTCCAAAATCCATCAAGGAAGCTGAAGATAAGAGAGATGACAACAAGGCTAAAGAAGACCTAGAAGATGAAGAGAACAAAGAAGACTTTGAAGAAGATCTCCTGAATAAACTTATGGCTTCCATTGAAGAGATTAACAGGTTGAGAAAGGAAAATGAGGAACTTAAGAAGAAAGCGCAAGTTGGTGACCAAAACAAGACAAGGAAGGAAGTTGACATTGTCAAGCTTCAAGTTCAAGAAAGAGATGAAGAGCTCGCCAAACTTAAGGAGGAATTTCATCAAAACAGAAGAAAGCATCATGAAGAATTCATATCTATGACAAATCAATGGGATAAGGCAAAGAAAAGGGAAGAAACTTTGTCAAGCCACCTTGAACAAAGACTTAAGAGCTTGAACAATCTTGAAGCAGAGATTGGTCAATACAAGGAAGAAGTCTCTTCTCTTAGATCTCAACTAGAAGAAGCAAGGAAACACGCCGAAGGAGCCGAGAAGGTGATGGAAACTTTAGAATTCATAGAAGTACAAGTTGATGAAGCAGAAAAGGAGAGAAACACCATGATATGCCAACTAGAAGAAAAGGATGAAGAAATCTTCAAACTAAAATTAGACATCAATCTTCTCAAGGCCCAATCATGTGAAGCAACCAAGATGAAGGAAGAAATGGAGATCGATCTATTAAAGAAGGATGAAGAATGCAAGAAAATGAAAGAAGAAATTGATATCCTTAAAAAGGAAGCTGATCATTTGAACAAGAGCCTAAAGAGCTCCCAAACCCTAGATGACATCTTGAGTCATCAAAGATCTCCTCTTGATAAATCAGGTCTTGGTTATATAGGTGAATCTTCAAACAAGAATGATGCAATCCCTAATGCTTCAAACAACAAGGATGTGGAAAAGCTTGGAAGAAATATTGATGCCCTCAGTTCCAGCAAAGACAAGAAGAAGAGTCAAGATGACATTGTAAGAAACCCTACTCCAAGAAGATATGTTGATGGTGTCAAGAATGCTACAGGCAATAAATTTGAGCAAAGGATCCCAAGAAAAAATTATTTTAGAAGTACATCAAGGCATTCTCCATCCTCCAGGTACAAAAGTATATTTTTTGGTTATTGTTATTCTTGTACAAATTTTGGGCATATGGCAAAGGAATGTAGGGCATACCACAAGGACAAATATAATGGTCCCCGTCAGTTTCCTAGAAGAAACTTTGCAAGAAGAATTCATGATCTTTCATTCATGAATAAGATAGAGTGTTTCAATTGCCATAACATTGGACATATGGCACGTGATTGTAACTTGACTTGGGTTCCTAAACAAGGTAAAACCATGACAACCAACCCAAAGAAGAAAGTTACACAAGTATGGAGAAGGAAGCAAGTTGAATCCGGAAGTCCCTTGAACACTCCGGCCAACAACACATGTTGTTGACTTGAGAAAGTCATCATTTATATTAAAGTATTTGATGATGAGTCTCTACCTAAAAAGAAATCGTGCATACAGTTAGGGGGAGTTTTGTGATTCTTGAGATTTCTTGCAGAAGTTATTCGTGAATGGGCCCTACGAAATCTTTAATGAGTCACCCATGGACATTCATCATTTGATATATCATCTCTCAGGAGAAACACCATTGAAGAACATGATTCCAATATTGACTACTTCCACCTAATCACAAGGCAACAATCTTTCTTGAAGTTGGAGGAGGTTATGCAGGCAGGGGGAGTTGGTTAATCACATGAAGAAAGACACATCTATCATGGACCACATTTCCAGAAGGAAGAGCACCATGACAGGGGGAGTAATATAGCTATGAAGAATTACTATTGATGAAGAAAAGAAGCAACTTGACAAGGGGGTACTTGAGCACCCCATTTGCCATTGATGTCAAAGGCGGAGAGAATATTGGAAGGGAAAGAATATTGCCATCAATGACAAAGGGGGAGATTGTTAATCAAGGTTGTCATTGATGTCAATATGGCATTGACCGAGATGTCAATATTCTTGAGATGCTTGGTTCTAGATGATGATGCCATGACTCTTGGTTGACTAGGATACCATCAGTAAAGAAGTCAAACCACTAATGAAGGAAGCCCTAAGAAGTACTTGATCTAATGTTGCATGCACTTGATGATCTAGGCCTTAATATTTGATGACATATGGAGAAATACATGTGATGATGACATGGAATATCTCATTTGATGGTTGGAAGACTATCTTACTATCTTGGAACTTTCTTAATGATGAAGTTGCCTATTGCATATCACTGCACTATGACATGAATAGATGATGAGACTATGTTGAATCACTCGGTGACATAAGATGACATGGAATACCTCATGATGACGTGGAAATAATACAAAGGCATTGTTCGAGCCATAACATTGAAGATGACCTAATTAACTCTTGCTGTCCCAATCACTTTCTGCACATAAAAATTCAAGGACAGTTATAAAGAAAAATAAATTTTGTCACCTTGGAGGCAGCCTATCAGAATGAGTCCTAGACCATCTGAAAGAGGAATTTTTCCTCTTTCCAACGAGGTATTACTTGTCTCCTAACTCGTTCCAGACCGCGAGAAAACAATTTTTTAATGATGAAATATATATTTTTATTATTGAAAGCCGACCTAAGCCAACATATATATGTCAGCTCTCATTCTCTAACAATCACGTCTTTTCATCAAGGACAAACAACTATAAATATAAACCACCGCTCCTATGTTTTGATAAGAAATTTCGGTGAAAAAATACAGAATATAAAACACAGAAGGGTAAAGATTTCAGAGTCTAGGAATAGGAGGCTGAGGTTTATTAGAAGAGGGTTATATTGAGTTAATTCTGGCTCCTGTGTTGATCTTGGATTGCAGAACTATGACAGCTTGAAGACCACAGATTGAGGAGCTGCAATACATTTCAGACCTGATATTACTGTGGAGATATTACAGTGGAAAAGCTCGGACAAAGGTTGGATTGTTTGTTGAAAGAGAGGCTCGGATCTGTGTTTTGTAGCTGCTTCTGTCACCTTTGGACCTGTGGAAACTGAATTAGTAAGTAACCTTCATCTCTTCAGCTTAGATTTAATTGCAGTGGCTAGAAATCAATTTCATGAAGGCTCGGACTCATTGAAACCTGGATTGGCCACCTGTAGCAGCTCATTGTCACAAATACTTAACTCAGACCTATGGTAGCTACAAAACTTCGAGTTGCTGGAATCACAGTCTTAAACAAGTTCAGACGTTATTTGGACAACATTGATGTTTTGACTGTGGTTAAAGATTTTGAAGGCTGATATGTTTGGGTGCCTAGTCAACACCTGCATACCTTAGACCTCTTCACATCTTTGATTACTTGTTGCAGTACTTCAGTCTTGTGTTTGTGCAGTTCGGATCAGGACATTGAACCTCCTTTTTTGCTGATCAGCAACCTTTCCTTGGAGAGAACAGTGGAGGTATAATAAACTTGAAGAGACTTGGGTGAAGGCTCATGTGAGGGCTAAGCAGATTGGAGATTGAGGGCTAAGCAGATTGGAGATTAAGTGAAAGCATTGTTTGAAGACTTGTTGGGGATTTCATTGAAGCATTCTTTGAAGCTTTGTTGAGCAACCCTTTGGTCCTTGAAGCAGTCATTGAAGATCTCCAAGCAGCCTCATTGAAGAACCCTTGTAGCAGGAGTATTGATGCATCAAGGCAATCTTGGAACATTGTGTTGAAGACAATTTGAAGAATCCCACTTGTGAAAAACAATAATACTATTGAAGACATCTTCTTTGAAAGTTGTCATTGATAAGTGAAGATACTCTTGGAATAAACCCTCATGCGTAGTTGAAGCTTGATGAAGATCTTCCTGGAGGCATTATTGAGCAGACCCCATGCATGATAGAATCTTGTGAAGACGTGCCTAGGCATGAGGCTTAATTACGACTCGTTGAAGACATCTTGTTGAGAAGCCTTAGCTAATCTGGAGACACTATTGATACGTTAAAGCAATCATGAGGTGACTTTTGAAATCTTTGTTTGAGTACGATGGCTTGATGGTGACACTAAGAAAATAGGTTGTCATTTGCGATAATTTCCTGCGAATGCAATGATACTGCTAAGATTCCGGGGCTAGTGAAGAGAACATTGAGGCCGTGAAGTATAACCAAATATATCTTGACGAAATGAAGTAGGAGGTTGGAGCCTCATAGAGACAAGGTCGGTGCCTTGGAAGATAGGGTTGGAGCCCTAGAGAATTGGAGTCCTCAAGAAACCAGGTCGGAGCCTGTACTAGAGATAGGGTTGGAGCCCTAGAGGTTGGTGCCTCAAATTGACAAGGTTGGAGCCTTGGAAAGACCAAGTCGGTGCTTGGCACAATACAGGTTGGAGCCTGGAAGATTGGAGTCTTCATCTAGGGTTGGAGCCCTATATTATTATTCTACTTTACTTATTGTAAAGAAGAAATTAATAAAAGTATCTATTCCATCATTGTTCATTTTGTGTTCTAAATATAAGTGATCTAACTGGTAAAATTAACAATTGAAAAGAAATACTGATTCACCCCCCTCTTAGTGTTTCCAACATTTTCAAGGATTTAATTTTTGGATTAAAACATCACTACACAAATATCTAAAAATCATGCATGAATATTGGAACCATATCCATAAATTATGGCATAAAATATGTGATGCAGTTATCCACAAGGCATTATATTATGCAAACGCTACAATATTATAAGTTTCATTTATCAATGCTAAACTAATAATATCAACAGACAAATCCATTGCTATCATCTTGCCTTGGAAGAGACTAATAATGATTTTGTAACCATATTTAAAGTTAATTAATAAACAAAAAAACTTAATACTTATAATAAACTTACGATATAATGAGATTCTTAACCATGGATATTCACCCCCATTTTACCATGGATATTATTAACTTGTAAATATGCTTTGTTACAATACCAGGGGCCAATACCATGGCTTATCAATATCACATGCCCAAAAACCATAATTTATTTCACAATCAAAATATTTTATTGAATTTTAATTTTATAACATTCTTTTAATTACATCTAAAAGAAAAAGGTTATACTTTTGATATATATCTAAACTCTCTATCCTCACTTCTACTAAAATTATTCCGTTGATATTCCATAGAGATTAAATCAATGTTTTAATAAATGAAAAATAATAATACTTTTATATATAGAGATGTGGAATTTATATAATACCTGTTGGAAAATCAAAGTAGTTGTAGGTCAAGATTGATTTTCCTTAGCTTGATAATCACTTGTGAAGTTTGTGTCTTCTTATTAATTATTTTAGTTCTCTTTCATCAAGCAATTACCAAAACGAAAAATACAAGAGACAAAAGACACCAAATGTAGGCTTCTTTCCAAGGAAAAACCCCACGACTTGGGGAAAACCCAAACAATCTCCTTTTTATAGAATTAGATCAAAGATGAGACTTCTCAAGACCCAATACCAAGTCAAACTACCTCCTAGCTACAAGTCTTCTCAAGTCAACAAAAGATGCCACTTATTGCAATTTCCAAGCCTTTTGAGATACCACTGCAATTCTTAGTCCTTTGCAATACCTTTGATATACTCGGAATACAACTGCAACTTTGGATAACTAAACTGCAACTTCAACTTCGGATCACTGTCACAAAACTGCAACTTCGGATCACAATCATAGGTCTGCAACTTCGGATCACAAGACTGCAATTTCAGATGACTGTCACAAGACTGCAACTTCCAATCTTCTTCAGGAGTGTTCGGACCTCACTGTAATACTATTGTGCCACATTTTGCTATCTTCAGATCTCCTTAGTGCTACTTACTACAACCTTCGGGCTACTCTAATACCACTATCCCTTCGCTCTTAGCAGAGTTGGATACTTTGATCAAAGGAGCAGAATATTAAAGCCTTCTTTTTGCTTCATGTGCTAGTTACTTTCTTCTTCACGAACTACAGAGATTCACGTCACACAAAAAAGATTAGAGTCCCTTTATATATATGTTTCTCTACCCAACAAATGGACAGGTCACTAGGCTGACTTGAGCAAGATCTGAGTCGACTTGTACTTGATCTTGAGGCCGACTTGTAGCTAGAGGTATTTTATACTTTGGAGACAAACTTACACGACACAATATTCCCAAAAAGGGTCTTACAAATTAAATGGACCCTCCCTAAAGGCATGCAATAGATGCCTTGACCTATAAGCATGAAACCCATGCTTCATAAACAAATAAATAATTGTCTTTCTTCTTTACATCATAGTGACATGAATCCAAAGACATTTATGAATACCAAACCTAGTTACTTTTCCAACACTCTCTCTTAACTAGGGAGGTATTCGTAATGACTCAACATGTCCATCTCAAATTGAAATATTCTCATAAGAAGGGATCCATATTGATAAGAATCGCTCATCAGAACCAACATTGTCACATTACCTAAGGCCTTAATAGGTACACTATCTCTCACAGGATTAGACCTCAATGTTTGGAGGCATTTGATAGGACACCATATCGCCTCATCATGGTACATACTCCACCTAGGATACCTAGAGTAATCCTACCATTAGATCATTCTTATCCAAGCCCATGTGACTTATGATTTGCATCCTAATCCATCACATTACATGACTCTAAGAATGTTTGTCCAAGATGCTTATCTAATCCAATATTCTCCTTATCAATGTCTATGTACTAGACTTAGGACATCAAACCTAATTCATCAAAGTACTTGACACAAGGAGAACCAAACAAGTTACGATTCTCCCTATCTGTGATGTTTGCACTAGACTTATGGTTGTTAGTCCTGGTCTAGTACATGACATAGGGAGAACCAATGTCCAACCATACTCCCTCTCAATCAGGGAGGATATCCCTATTCTCTTTGTAATCAGTTAATAGATCTTGCTCCTATTCAAGGAGACTGCTTTTATTCCCTCTCAAACCTAGAGGAGATTCCCAACTTAGAAGTTTCTGCCACACGTCCTTTTATAGTTCACATCTCATTGTACAAAGCATGTTTCCTTTCACGATTTCACTATCTTTACACGATAGATTCTAGGTCATCCATCTTTCACATCACTTTCATTTCGACTTTATTAATGAAGGCTTTCTATTAAGCCTTTCCAAACTTCAAGTTGACTATAGTTTCTTCAAGAAAGTGATCTCCCTTCTAGACCTTCAGGTTATCTTCTTACAGTGCTACCTTCCAATCAAGATGAGCACATCTTGTTTTTTATAGATGTTAGTTACCAGATGTTGAGCTTTCCCTTAACATCCATATAGTTGAACTTGTCTTATCTACCAGCTTGTACCCCTACAACTTTTTTTCTATGTAGAAAAAACAATATATTAACAATGTTAGATCTAAGGCTTTTGTGATCCATAATGTAAATAAATGTCTTTCGGATTAATCACATCGTTGGGATTTGGTCGACGTTTCGAACCAACTAATGTGGTTCATCCTCAGGACAAGGTGAAAAAGCCAATCGATCTTCAAGAATAAATAACATGGATGCATCATTGCCCAAAGATAGCCCTTGAAAACTAGCCGTGAGTGAATTAGTTATTAAGGTAATATTCAAAATGGCTGTTAGGAATTATTTATTAAAATATTATATATTTAGTTATAAATTAGTTGTTAGGAATTATTTATTAAAATATTATATATTTAGTTATAAATTATTTGTTAGGAATTATTTATTAAAATCTTATATATTTAGTTATAAATTAGCTGTTAGGAATTTATTTATCATAATTAAATATGTTAATTTTAATATAGTAAGAATAATTATTAAATTAATCAAATTAATAATAAGGGTTAAGAATTGGTTACAAAATATTCTTTATTTATAAAGCGGTTGCTAGGAGATTATCTATTTTAATTATATTAAATAAATAATTTTGTTATTTATTTATCATAATTATATATATTAATTCCTAATGTAGTAAAAATAATTCATAAATTAATTAAATTGATGCTATAAAGGTTAAGAATCGTTACAAATTATTATTTATAAAGGTTAAGAATGGTTACAAAATATTATTTAGATATAAAGTAGTTAGTAGGAGTTTATATATTTTAATCAAATTAAATAAATTAATTTATAATATTGCAAAGATTAAATAAAGTCAAAGGGTTAAAGGGTTAATAATTGGTTCCAAAATATTATAAATTTATAAAGTAGTTAGGAGTTTATTTATTTATTTTAATTAATCTATAATAATGCAATTTTTTTTTATAATAATAAAGATAAAGGTTTAATAAATGGTTGAAGGATATTATCTATATATAAAGTAGTTGTTAGGGGTTTATTATTTTAAATTATATTAAACAAATTAAATTATATGGAAGCATGCTAGAAATCTCAACAAGGATGATGGTTGGAAATTGAGTAAGAGTTGGATTCCAACTCTCTCTGCGTGATTTCACCCCTCGTAATATTTTTATTGTATGAAGTTAGAGTTTATTTCTAAATACTATTTATTTGTAATATTATTTTCTACTGTTTTGTACCATTTATGAACCCCTATAACTTTATTACTATTAAAATTTTGCTTCCTTTTAATTTAATTTGTTTAATATAATTTAAAATAACAAACCCCTAACAACTACTTTATATTTAAATAGTATTTTTTAACCATTTCTTAAACCTTTATCTTTATTAGTATAATTTTTTTTTGCAATATTATAGAATAATTGAAATAAATAAATAAACTCCTAACTACCTTATAAATTTATAATATTTTGGAACCAATTCTTAACCCTTCGACTTTATTTAGTTTTTGCAATATTATAAATTAATTAATTTAATTTGATTGAAATACATAAACTCCTAGTAACTACTTTATATATAAATAATATTTGTAACCATTCTTAACCTTTATAAATAATAATTTGTAACTATTCTTAACCTTTATAGCATCAATTTAATTAATTTATGAATTATTCTTACTACAATAGGATTTAATATATATAATTATGATAAATAAATAATAAATTAATTAATTTAATATAATTAAAATAGATAATATCCTAGCAACCACTTTATAAATAAATAATATTTTGTAACCAATTCTTAACCCTTATTATTAATTTGATTAATTTAAGAATTATTCTTACTATATTAAATTTAACATATTTAATTATGATAAATAAATTCCTAACAACTAATTTATAACTAAATATATAATATTTTAATAAATAATTCCTAACAACCATTTCGAATATTGCCTTAATAACTAATTCACTTACGGCTATTTTTGGGCAATGATGCATCCATGCTATTTATTCCTAAAGATCGATTGGCTTTTTCACCTTGTCCTGAGGATGAACCACATTAGTTGGTTCGAAACGTCGACCAAATCCTAACGATGTGATTAATCATAAAGACATTAATATATTAACAAGATAACCTACAATAAATATTAACATCAGACTTACCTCACCATGACAGTCTAAATCATCCTCATGGTTCAACTTCATATGAGTCTACCTATATAGACTGCCAAAGGATCCAACTTGATTACCAAGTTACCATTCCCTCCATTCATCATGCTCTTCATGGCATAAGATCAAATTTGCTTATCTTTCTCATTTTGCTTTCTTTATTATGTATCTGCAACAATCATCGACATGTACCACCAAGAAAAATATACAAGTACAAGAGCATGATTATGATTTTGACAATTTAGGGATTCCATGGAATCTTTAGAGGGTGAATTGCTAGGGTTTTTAGATCCTAACCCTAAGTATCTCGATATTTCCTTCTGAAACATCAATTATAGGGTTTGAATCTCAAATCCCATTCTACCCTCACTAGAGTTTGTCATTCACCCTAGACTACTTACAAATGCTAGAAACCTAAAGCTAGGGTTTCTATGAGGGAACAAACATATTAGGGTTAGGGTTTCTCTCTAGACTAGGGTTTCCAAGTTCCAACCAAGTGTTTTACAAAACTTAGATATAAAAAACCTTCAAGATGAAGACTACAAACCCTAGAACCAAACATGTCCAAAAACCCTAATATGATTCATGTTAGACCCTATATGCATAAAACAATTAAACATATCTACATACCTTAGTTCTTCATGATCACTGGAAGCTGCTGCAAAGCATGCATCTCAATCCAAGGTAGTGTTACTTCCATGATTCTTCTTAGAGCAATGTCAAATCAAGATGCTCTGCTTCATCCTCTTTTTACTAGCTCTGATGAGAGAGAAAACAAATTTTCTATGCATGTGATCATGCTAGACCACTTTCCAAACTTTTAAGTTGCAAACCTGGTGTTTGATACACTAGTCATTACTCTTAATAGAAGAGGTCCTTGACATCTTCCTTCTGCTTCTTTGAGGGTTCTATAACTTCAGCTGTTAAAGCTTCAGACCTTTCTTTCCTTTTATTGTTCTTTGGATTCTTAGGACAATCTGATTTGTAATTTCCATATTTATGACAGCCAAAGCACTGGACTTTGGACATGTCTCTATTTTTGTTCTTCTTTTTCTTATCAAAATTCTTCCTTGACTTAGCTGCAAAGGCTTGAGAAGTTTCATTGTCAGGATAAGCATTACTTCTAGCCTTTATTTTGGATTCTTCTGTTGAGCATTGAGACCATAGTTCTTCAAATGATGGAGGATCTTTCCTTGCACAGATGCTACTTGCCAAACCATCCCACTCTTTAGGTAAAGCATTGATTGCTACTGTGATTAATTATGAATTAGATATTTTCTCACCAATTTCAAGGAGTTGATCTCTGATTTTTGATAGCTTCATGAAAAAATAAGCTATAGTGTCTTCATTTGTCATTTTTGATTGATATGGTTGAGTCCTTAAGGCTATAATGTGACCTGTTTTGTTGATGGAGTATAATTTCACCAAGGTATCATAGACTTCTTTGGATGTAGACAGTTTTGATACAAAAGTAATGAGGGGGTCTTTGATAGACTCAGAGAATTCTTTGAGCTTTGACATCCCCTTTTTCATATTTTTCAACTTCTTCTTCATCCTCTGAATCTGGAACATGGACCTTTCCAAGAACGTACTTCATGACATCATTCTCTCTAAGGGCTAAGTCAGTTCTCTTTTTCCATGCCTTGTAGTTGGATGCTCCTCCTAACTTATTGCTTTCCTTGCACATATAAGCCATTAGATTAGACACTGTTGTTTGAGGGATACGTTCCGCAACAATAATAAGCTGCTACAATGATGGACTTTTTTCTGCTCTCTAGATGCCAGGTCAAACCCCACTACTTGGGGAAAACCCAAACAATCTCCTTCTTATAGAATTAGATCAAAGATGATACTTCTCAAGATCCAATGATCAAGTCAAACCACTTCCTAGCTACAAGTCTTCTCAAGTCAACAAAAGATGCCACTTCCTTACTGCAATTTCCAAGCCTTTTGATATACCACCGCAATTCTTAGTCCTTTGCAATACCTTTGATATACTCGGAATATAACTGCAACTTAGACTGCAACTTCAGATGACTGGACTGCAACTTCAACTTCAGATGACTGTCACAGAACTGCAACTTTGGATCACAGTCATAGCTCTGCTACTTCGGATCACAGGACTGCAATTTCGGATGATTGTCACAAGACGACAACTTCGGATCTTCTTCAGGAGTGCTCGGACCTCACTGTAATACTGCTGTGCCACCTTCTGCTATCTTTGGATCTCCTTAGAGCTACTTACTACAATATTCGGGCTACTGTAAAACCACTGTCCCTTCGCTCTTAGCAGACTTGGATACTTCGGTCAAAGGAGCATAATATTAAGGTCTTCTTTTTGCTTCTTGTGCTAGTTACTTTCTTCTTCACAAACTACAGAGATTCACATCACACAAAAAGGATCCGAGTCCCTTTATATATGTGCTTCTCTACCCAACAAATGGACAGGTCAGTAGGCTGACTTGAGCAGGATCTGAGTTGACTTGTACTTGATCTTGAGGCCCACTTGTAGCTAGAGGTATTTAAGACTTTGTAAACAGAATTACATGACACAATATCCCCAAAAGGGGTCTTACAAATTATATTGACTCTGCCTAAAGGCATGCAATGGATGCCTTGACCTACAAGCCTGAAACCATGCTTCATAAACAAATCAATATTTTTCTTTCTTCTTTACATCATTATGACATGAATACAAAGACATTAATGAAGACCGAACGTAGTTACTTTTCCAACAATACTAGCCTATATCCATCTTAACTTTGGATCTACCAAGCGCCAAGAGCGATCAAATCTCTCTTCACTCTAAAAGATGGTTGCACCTCAAGAGATTTGATCCTTCTTGACGCTTGGTAGATCCAGAGTTAAGATGGATCTAGGTTGGTTCAAGGAATTTGTGCATGGTCAAAACTACCCACATTTGACGATATATGGATTGATTGTGTTCAAGAGGAAGCAAGACTATTGTCCATAAATAACTCACAAAATTCACTGAATGAAGAAACACAAGCCATTGTAACTCATACTAGAAAAAGAAAGAGAAGAAGGAACTATGGAAATTTGACAAAATGGACTTTGGAAAATTTAGCAAGAAAAATTTAGGTAGAAGACCAGCTCCTATTCAAGATCAGACAGACATATCAAAGGTGGAGTACTTCATTTGCCAAAATTTTGGACACTATGCATCCCATTGTCCTGAAAGAAAAAAGAAGGAAAATAAGCATGCATCAATAACCAATGTTGATAATGATGATGATGAGTAGCCACCTCAGAAGAAGTCAAAACATTTTTTCCTCTAGACTTGTCAAGGAATTGACAATTCCCTTCAATTCTCAACTTTTTCTTCTTACATTAAGAGATAAGTACTTTTTTTGCCTTGATTATTATTATTTTTATTTAGTGAGGCTCTTGTCTTTTCCTTTGTATGGTCTTGATATTTCCTTATTCTCAACTTTTTCTTCTTACATTAAGAGATCAGTACTTTTTTTGCCTTGATTATTATTATTTTTATTTAGTGAGGCTCTTGTCTTTTCCTTTGTATGTTCTTGATATTTCCTTATTATCTCCGTTATGAATTTTCTTTTTCCATGGCCTCTTGAATGAGGTTTACGGAAAAATAGGTCCATTGTAAAGATTGCCATTACATAGTTGGCAACATCAGAAACTACAGGGCAACGTTGTGACAAGAGGGTTCTCTTGGTAAGGGGGAGTGGACTACGATCCTTTTTATTGCTTCAGTCACCAGATGGTCAGATTCTTGGACTCGAGCTTAGACTAACAAGAATGTTTGATGTTTGAGAGGGAAGATTGTACAGATTGCTAGGACATCCAAGGCTGTGTCAGATGACTGAAATAGCTTCCAGATTTGAGGGAGTAGACAATTAGGCAGAGTGGAAGGGGCAACCTCCCAATGGGTCATGGTTTGAGATTGTTAAAGATGCTCAGAGACTGAAGGTCTCTAGGAGTAGTGTGCCTTCTTTGAGGAGACCGTGTCAAAGTGCAGAAGGACTTGCTTACACAACATAGGGAGGAATAACAATAGAAGGACTTGCTTACATGGCAGAAGGACTTGCTTCCATGACAAAGAGAGCAACCAAGACAACCGTTGGAAGGTATGCTTCAGTGTGAGAGAGAGTTGGCCTCAACTATTCAAATGAAGGATTCTGGTAGATACACTATTTCCTGGGATTGGAGATTTAGATTTGGTGGATCCAACAATGTACAAGTAATTGATTAGATTTGTGATGTACTTGGTTAACACTAGGCCAAATATTCACTTTGCGGTGAGCACCCTAAACCAGTTTATTGTTGAGTCGAGGCATGTACAGTGGATGGCAAAAAAACATGTGGTACCTATGTTGTACAGTTGGATGTGGTTTGAGATGTGTCTTAGGAGGTGAAGTGAGGCTGTAGGAATATAGAGATTCAGGTAGAACCAGAGTATATTGCAGCTAGTATCACAAGCCATGAAGTAGTGTGGCTTCAGAAGCCAGAAGGACATGGTCAGATCACTTCATCCGAGACATAATGCAGAGAGGAGAAGTAGAGCTCTAGTACATATCCGCAGATGAGCATATTGTGGACATACTTCAAAGATGAGCTTAGTATGATGTTGAATGTCTCCCTCATTAGGAGGGAATGATGATGTCTTTGCAAGATAGGGTAGACCATCTCCTGAAGCCATAAAGGATTTTGGTTGGGTCATAAAGGACTTCAACCAAGGGAGATGGATACATTCACCTTTGAAGCTAGAAGGACTTGGCTGCGAAACGGACTTGGCTAGGTCATTGTTACCGCTCAAACTAGCAAGGGTTGTAGAAGGGGATCCTAGAGGGGCAACTGCTAGGTCAAGGGCAACAATAGAGGAATAGCCCACTGTCACCTCAGCTAAAGCTCCCTACTCTTTACGGATTTTCACCGATGGGAGGAGGCCTGGTATGAAGGGAATCACTAGATAAATGTGTCAATGAAGGGAGAAAGAGTGATTCCTAAAGGCCTATTCAAAAGAGAGACTCAATTTGTGGCTTGCTTGCTTGAAAAGTAAGGTGTAAGGCTCTCTAATAAGGGTCAAGGGGATTTCAAGGGCCAGGGTTTGCAAATAAGACTTGTAATGGAGTGGCCTAGTCCAAGAATTCTTTGTGGAAACTTGATTTCCAATTGGTCTTTGTGAAGTTGTCTTTAAGAGGTTGTGGGACCACACGAGACCAACTGGACCCACAATTAGGCCAAGGGGGTGGAGTAGATCAATCAAGGGTAGGCTTTACCTAATTGAGGAGGAGAAGGAGATCAAAGGAGGAATTTTCAACAATGTTAATGCAATGATCTTAATGAGGTCACTAGCCAAGGGAAACCTAGTGCAAGAAACGGTCCTCGAGCTAGGGCTTGCGATATCTCAAGATTCCACCATCGGAATCTCATGAAATTTCGAGGGCTTCTTGAGGACACACCAACGCAGTTGTGGACCAAAACTCGAAGTGGTTGGATGGCTAGATTGTGAGATAATTGATGCCCTAGGTAACCAATGTATGTTAGGCCTAAAAAAAGAGGGGAAGGTGAAAGAAATAAGCTTTGAAGTGATCGCCTATGGAGGACTAGTGCCTAATCCTTTGGGAGAAATGGAGTCAAGAATATTTCAATCCTTGGGATGGTTTCACTTCATCAAGGAGGCCTCCAGAACAATTTCGCATGGCAAATAAGGGCATGAGACAATTGTTTCAAGGTCTTTATACTTCGATGCACTATATGTGATGGCTTATGAACATAAAATTTCAATGAAATATCTCTAGGAACATTTATTTATTCAAACATGGCCCATAACATGATGCAATGCTATAAAAAGACAAATTCCCATTATTTCACATAAGAAAAGCATCAAATTTCAGCCTAGTATATCGAAATTCCCCAGCAACATGCACGTGACATAAGAAATGATAAAATAGTGTTAAAAGAGAACTTACATGTGAGAACAAGTATATCCAATCATCATCATATGCCAATATAGAAGCTCCAAGACAAAAATGAAGAGCTCCAAACATCAAAATTCATCCATCCATCCAATTTCGTCCCCCAAAGAGAATAATGAAAATCTCACAAGAGAATATGATCCAATCCCAGTGATGATGATCAAAATGAATCATCTCACTTCTATTTATACACTCTAATGAATTTGATTCAGCTAATTTGGCCTAATTAAGCCCCTAAAATAATGTTCATAATAACAATACTTTTGGTGACAAGCCCACCAAACTAGCTCAATAATGAAAGAGTAAAGCCTCTCAAGAGGGTCGAATCATCAATAACTTCTATCATTGGGCCTTAGAGGAGGCCCAATGAAGTCCATAGGTGCCATAATGTGAAATAGGAATCCCAAAAGCAGTGGACAAGGGGTTGACCCCTTGTTCTCCAAGTAATAAACCTGTGGCGCTCCCAAATGGGTGTGGGGGCACACAAGTGTCCTCATGGGTCTTCAAATAGGTCAAAGATGCTTGTAGACCATCTGCAAGGGATCAAATGATGGTATAAGTGGTGCATACTGGTCCCGAGGCATCTGCCAAGTGCATGATGTAACTGTGGGGCCGGTTGGGCATGGTGAACCAAGTGCATCTTCCTCGTCCAATAGGTGAACCACGAGCAATCTCTGAATGACTCTGAGGATCCATGGAATGCTGCCTATTACTGTGGAGGCCCATGAACCCTGTATAGGGAGACCAAACCCAAAATGTAGACCATTTGCAATCCTGCATAAGATCCAGTGCGTCCCCATGCCTTCCAACATACCAAATCATTAAATAAATCAAGTAAAAGAGTTTACAAACCATAGAAAACAAGTGGGCACTTCATAATGGCATGCCCTTCCATAGCGGGCTTTGGCATGTGCTAATGTCTCCAAGCACCAAGGGGGTTAACCAATCACCCTATTAGGTGGTTTCTGCTTCTAAAGGGGGTGGTATGTTCATGGTACATCCTTTAAATGGTGGTGGCATGTGATACAATGATGGAACAAAGCAGGGGATGAAGGGGGACAACCTGGGTCACATGCCGCCATGGTACAAGGGTAGCTAATAAAGGGGAACCCCACACTTGGGTAAATAATGGGTAGGAGGGAGCAATCATGGTACATGAGTTACCTTGTCCTTGATTTTTCCACCCTTCTTGATATGCCTTTTTCCTTCTATGGTTTTTCTTTGGTTAACTGCTTGGGGCTTCAGGAATGAGAGCATGATGTGTAAAGAATAGCAGTGGATACCGCCTTTAAGGTGGGGCGGTTCATTGCCCACCAGGGGTTGGGACAATCATGGGTTCTTGAATGACAGAGGAGGCTCATCTAGGGCCTATAGGAACCAGGGTGATGGCCATGGAATGAGGTAGATCTCATGTAATGGATTTGTCCCATGTGCTAAATGTTTTTGTCTCGACCATCTTTTGCATTTTTTGGTACAATTTCCTATTGAATGTGGCCAATTATGCTTTTTCTTTTCTTTTTAGCTGCATCAACCTCTGGGTATCGTTCTAAGTCTGACCCAAGGTGTGGGCAAAGGGGAGGGGGAGGGGGAGGGTGATCCTATGGGACCTAATGGAGGAATGTGGACCCAGTGGGAGGAGTGATGAATGGGATTGTAATGAGTGGAAGGAGTGGTATGTGTGGATCAGGGAGTAGGACCACGCAACCAAAGTCAGGGTTTCTCATGTAATACCATCCCTAGAACCTAGAGGTCAGTAAAAAAGATCCCACGGTACTAGGGTCCAAGGTTAACATCCAAAAGAGACTTAGGGGACAATAGCACAGACCTAGTCCACTCTTTCTATTGATTCCCCCCATTAATCCATGCCCAAGAGTTTCCATGATAAGTAAACTACAATACTCAATTACCAAATGATAAGGCATACCATTAGGTTTGGGAGGCCCACGTTCAAATATACGATCATGACAGATGGGTGAGGGACCACATGGCTGGCTCAGGTGACGGAGAAATGGCACAACGAGCTAGTTGGTCGCTGCAAGGGGCTGCTAGCTGCCCACTGAGGACCATCATGGAGAAATTTTTTCTCCTAGGGATGTCACCCACAAAATGGTGGGTAATAGTCATAAAAGAATTTGACTAGAAAGGTGAATGGCCCAAGGCAATTACAAGGGCAAATTACAAGATTTGACAAATATTCTCTTGAGAAGCCAAAAGGACTTGGTTAGGTCATAAAGGACTTTGACCAGAGGAGATAGATGTAATTCACAGAAAAGCCAGAAGGACTTGGCTATGTCTTAAAGGAATTCAACCAAAACGGTGAATGGTCCAAGGGTAGCTTCTCTCCTAAGAAGCTAGGACTTTGCTTTGTCATAAAGGACTTTGACTATATAGAGGAGATAGATATATCTACCTAAGGAACCATATGGGACTTTGGCCAGACGTAAATGGCCTTCAATACTCACGTGCACATGAGGAGTTACATTGCCCACTCCAGGATGGAGCTACCCATAGACACACATCAACATGACAAGCTCATAAACTTTTCTTATGAAGCAGAAATTTCTGCTAAGGGGAAATCTACTGTAGAGAATTCCTCCCTCACTAGGGTGAGTGTTGATTTTTGTATAGCATTGAGAAGTATTCTCACATGCCAAGAAGTCTTCCAAGTCGAATTAAAGGAATTATGGAAATAAAAAGAAAAAATTATACTTTTTGGGTTTCATGTAGGCTCAAAATGGTCAAGTCGGCCCCACCATGAAAGGGTGTGATCCTTGGTCACCTTATTTGACTAGTATTTATGTACTATGACACCTCCACTTTGACTAAGTCATATCACACACTCTCTTCTATTCTTATCCACACATGCGAAGTCAAAAGGAGGATTTAGAGGTCTAACAAGATTACAGAGCTACCATTTGACCACGAATCTGGCTTTTTTTGACCATAGGAAAAGGCCAAGTTTGATTGCAGCAGAAGACGACTTTGACTGTAGGATTTGGTCGTAGTCAACCTTAGTTGACCACAAGGGCCACGGGGCCAAAGTTTGACTAATGTTGACTTCTCTTTGGGTGATTTGATCAATGTTGACTAGTTGGTATTTTGACCAGGTTTGATTGGTATTTGGACTTGGATTTTGGCATAGATTTCTAGACAATTTTGGAATTGTAAACATTGTTGAAGAATAATTTCTCGTAAGAAGAAAAATTGCTAGGTTTTCTCCCAAGTTTGGGTTTCCTAGGGAAAATTTGTTGTCTCTATTGTGCTTAGCTGTCTCTTTATGGTCTTACTGTTTTCATTGCACAAGTATTGAGATTTTCTGTGTATAATTGCTCAATGAGATAAGTGATACAAGGTAATTTGGTTGAATATCATTAAGAAGTAATTATCAGATCAAAAAATCGGTCTCTATTGTTCGTTCTTGTAGAAAATTCAACAAGGAGGTCAAAGATGGGTTGTATGAGTGCTTGAAGCGCATGGTCCCTGAGGTGTCCAAGCTGATGGAAATACATTGACAGATAAATGCTTTTGCTAGGGCCTCAAGTACGTTTGGCAAAAAGTGGAAAATATTGCAAAAGACGTGGATCAACCAAGTGGACTATTCCATTATTTTTTTTAATAAAGGTTAATAGTTTACAATTCATACTTTAAATACTTGTTTTTTACTTCACACTCTAAATTGTTGAACAATGAACTAAATTTAGTCTTTGGCTTTGGAACACGTTGGTGGGAGTCATTTGGCAGCCAATGCCCTCAACTTGAAAAGTTTGCAGTTAGAGTCCTTAGCTAAACTTGCAGTGCTTTTGGGTGTGAGCGCAATTGGTTTGTTTTTGAGTGGAATCACACAAAGAAGGGAAATTGTTTGAAACAAAAACAATTAAATGATCTTGTCTTCATGTAGTACAACCTTCGACTAAGGTGCAACTAGGTGTTGAACAAAAGACCTGATACAGATCCCATTGTGTTGGAGGATATTGATCCAACTCAAAATGGGTGGAGGATACTCAACCAATTGAGTTTGATCCCGATTTTGATATTGATGCCATGGAGTTTTTTTTTTCTTTTTTTTTTTTTTTTTTTTAAGGGGGGGTTGGGGGTCGGGGGGGGGGGGTGGTGTTGATTCCGATGCAGATCTGGAAGTGGAACCAAAAGTTGAAGGAAGTGAACCACCAAGCATGGCACATGGAAGCACTATTCATGTAGCTCGGGTTGCACAACCAACTCGTGCTTCTGCTAGGCATAGTTTTGCTGCTACTACTGAGGTTGCAGAGGAGTTTGAGGAGTCCTTAGACATTGAGCTAGATAATGTTTATGTAGCTTTTGGTGATGATCCCATGTCTAGTAATGGTGATGAGTTTGATGAGCTATGATGTTTATTGGTGATTTGTAGTAGGCCAGTGGCCCAGTCGCTTGTAACATTGTTTTTGGACTCTAGAGGCCATATGGAGCCTCATTGATTATGTATTTTGTTGATGATATGTATTGCACTCTGCCATTTTGATATATGCACTGGTACAAGTTATATAGATGAGCAAACTTTGCATATTTTGTCTCTAATGTTTTGAATCATGGTTTTAAATCTTAAAAATATTTTTTTCATTAAAAACGTATTATTTTATGTTTTTTTAAAGACCAATTCATTGGATCTCGTGTTATCTGGTTTGATCCAGTTCTGATTCTAAACCTGGTTTGATAGTTGGATTGGTTCAAAACTTGGTTCCGATTTTTAAAACTATGCTGTGCACTGCCTAGGGAACTATGAAAGTTGTGAATACGAGAATGCCATGCATGAGAACTGTTTGAAGGTTACCGCACCAGAGCCAAGGCCACCTATAGATTCTATAGACTCTAACTGTGTGGTAAGACATATGTGCACCTTGATGTAGGATGGGCTAGCCCATGCACCAGTGATCACCCCTACAAAATCAGCCTCCCGTAAAACCACGAGTCCTCAAACAAGCCCATCTAAGGCCTTCCTATCCTATATAGGACAAAAGGAATCTGAGATGAACTCTAAGGGAGTAGCCATGGTCCGACCAATACAAGAAGATACAAACAATAAGACACAGGTCTATGATGCCTAATACAGAGTCTCACATGGTTGTTACAATGCTTTTGACTTGTGACCTTGTACTTATAATGGTGGTGAAATATGCTGCAAAATTTTCATATGTACCCCTATTGACATGAAGGGTAAGAAGCCCTTTGGTTGCTTCTTTTTAACCTCGCTTTGATACCATGTGATTTTTAGACACAAGAATGTGGACCAAGGATATAAACCATTAAAATAGAGAATGGTATGCTTGGTTCATCTACAATATAGTGTGGATGTCAATACATATAAGGATTGACAATGTTCCATACCAATATCCATACAACCACTTTATTAGTTAAGTCTTTAAATTAATCTAACACAACTCTATTTATGACATATGACATAAGTTAATTACTATCCTAAAGAACAGTACAACGTTATTATATGCTAACTCTAACGGACTCTGACAACATAGTATTTGACGCTATCAATCGCTTTTACTATTCGTAAGATTGCTGAAAGGGAGTCACAACCATGTGCTTAATTTATATTCCTTTTTGAAATTGTTGTTGCGGAAAAGGCTGAACTCACAATCCATGATGGTCTTTCCAGGAGATTTTTTAAGGTTACTGTATGGTAAACCCCAATCCGTAATCCTGATCTCGAATTTGTATTTGTAACTTTTTATGAATAATAATCTATGGAAGGGGGTGCTTAAGTGTTAGTGAACTATGAAAGAAACACATGGAAACATAATTTGGCACTTGTTCTTTAAACTTTTATACATGAAATTTCTGTAATGTCCATATACATCCTTTAGAGGATGATGATTTTTGGTACTATTGATTGATAACTGTGCTGGAATTTAAATGGGGAGGAGGTTTATGGGAGAATTGTGAATTATCTAATGTGGGATAGCTTGAGTTGAAGGTACAAGTAATGACAATCTTGTTAAAGTGCTGGTGCCAAGACTGAATGTATGGTTTAATCTTATTTTGGTTGCAGTATTGGTCATTACAATCATTTGGAGCCAATCTGAAGTTCGTTGGGTAATTGGTTTTGTGGACAGGCCACTTCCTTCCTGAAGAAGACAACAAATTTCTAGAACGTGTGCGGGCTGCTGTAGAAGAGGAGGAACGGCAAGCTGCAGCTGCGGCTGATACCAGTGCTGCAACAAATGCTATTGCTAATGCAGAGTCTCGAAAAGGCACGGGAACTATTGGTACTGGGGCTGGCAAAGAGGAACTAAGCAATCTCATCCAGAGACAAACAAGCAAAGAAAATACTATGGATAAAGGTCTGGTGGCACCAGACAAATCAGATGATGCACATGCAGATGATAAAAAATCTCAACCTGAAGGAAATAGAAGTGCAGTGCATGATGTATTTGGTGGTTTACCAGCTGAGTTCTACCATTATTATCATGGAAGCAATGCAGATATGGGCACACTAATTGAGGTGATTTTGTTAACTTTGTTTCATCTAATCTTAATTTATCCACATGCGCATATAGATGTATCCTGATGGCAGGGGTGTTGCCTATGCTAGAGTTGACAATTTCAATTTCTGACACCATTATGGTGATAATTTGAATTTTTGTTCTTTACCAAAATGTTAGCATTTTGATAAACACAATGTAGTTAACATCGCTTCCAAGTTAATACGTCTTTGTTGTGCAGGTTAGAAGAACTTGGGATGCTTTCATTATGCCCGGGGGAAGGCAAGTATATCCTTACATTTTAACATGCACTTGGGATGCTTTCATTATGGGGCTTTAGGTTTTTATATGACACCCATCTTGCTTCCATACCTTATCAAATTTTCATAATTGATAAATTTATTTCACGGTTTGATTGCAGTCGAATTCCTGCCCACTGGGTTCAGCCTCCTCCTCCTGCAGATGAAATTTGGGCTTCATACTTAGTACAAAAACAGGATGGGGCAAAGAAGCAACCAAAGCGCAAAAGATAACAAGATAGATAGCAGGTACACTGAGTGTATACATGCAGTACAAAATTAAAATTAAATTGAAGTTGTATTACTGTCCTCGTGTGATCAAAACAGTTGCAGACAGAAAGAAAGAAGCCAGCTAAGATCCCATCACAGCGAAAGGCAGCTCTCAGTTGATCTTGGGAGTATTTTTCTGAAAGCACGATTATATTTGACTCAGTATCTAATCGCTCCAGATGAGTGGGAAAAAATGAGATGAAATGATGAGAACATTATCAAAGTCAGCAGTCATCTACATTAAAATTACACATCACTTGTCAGAGAATGTTCAGAGCAGTAGAATCACCTGTAGCTGGGACGAAGTTGCTGAAAGCTTCCTTGTAGGATTTTTGGTGATAGGAGTCTTTCATGAGATCATATTTATGGATTTTCTCCTCGCAGGATCCATTCATCAATGTCTACCTCTGCCTCTAAAATCCAGATATCCTACTCACTCTTCTGCCATTCAAGATCGTGGACCTAAGGCCATGTCCATCCCTCAGGCTTGCTATGCTTTGTCTTTCAGGCGCTATAGGTAGCTTCTAGGTACTTATGATAGTGAGTGAATCTTGTACATGGCTGACAACCCTTGGAGGAGCATAGGGCTCTTCACAGGGAGGCATTTCCCATTTAAGTTAAATGAAAATGTCCAGATGGCAGAAAACAACGTGATTACTCTCTCTGTTCTGGGGTTTGATGTAAATGTTTCTACATAAGTTTCCTCCTATGAGGGAAGAGTCCCCATGTAAAGTTAACTGATACATGACAACCAATGAAGATGGGCATGTGTGGAATTTTTTTGTACTTAATAATGCCTGGAGTGACAATGTCATCCTCGGGTCATGAAAATGCGACCTTTGTTCTTGATATATGCATGTTTGAAATGTTTTTTGTATTCTGATAGCTTTGGCTTCGTATTGTATATAGATCTTACATAAAATGTCCGGTCAGCAAAAAATAACAAGCAGTCCAGACGACCTCGTAATTTGTAATGGATAAACGTTGAACCCTTGCTAATATGGATAAAGTTGGATGCTTGATGGAACACTTTGCTTGAGGAAAAAGGCCCAAAATATTTATAACTTGTGTGGATGGCGATCATACATCACCAATGCATTCATTTTTTAGTTATGCAATGCCATATTTGTTCAACTTAGTCACACAAACTCAAGAAAGATTCACTTGAAGAAATGGACTCACTAAAATATATACTTCTATTACATTGAAGTCAATTCATAACAATGGGGTTGATCCCCTTTATGTCATTGGCTAGGTAGTTGTGCTACCATTACAATGTAACTACCTTATTTAATATTATCTAATTGCCATTTTAGTAGTCACTTATTTGAATGTTGACTTTTACATTAGAAGATATATACTATTGGAGCATTACACTCCAACACTCCCACTTAATGCTACAATACACACTGACAAAAAAAACACTAAGTCAAAAATTATTCTGAAGGAACTTCACTCCATAGTTCAAAATCAATAGGCACTTCATCAAGCTGTATTATACCCTCTTAAGGCGAGTATTCTGAGTTCATGAACTTGTCGAATTCCTGAATTCTCAAATCAAAGCAACTCTCTAAATTCCCAAGTACTTGAACTCCCAAATCAATGCAATTCTTGAATACCTGAATCACTTGGACAACAATCCATACTAAGTTAAACCTTGTTTGATTCCCTTCTATTTTGGAATGTTAACCATTCAATGCAAAATATGCACAATAAATTTTAGCTACCATTGTTGCAAAATCTAGTAGGCTTGGTGCAAAGCCCCACTAGGAAAAATTGGACCTTATGGCAACAAGAAAAAGGGTTGCCATGGTCACCTCAACAACCTTTCTTCTGCTCTTTTGTGGTATTTGACCCAAGGATGCTTGAAAGTGGGAGGCAGAAGTGGAAGAGGGAGCAAGGAGCAACAATTCTCAGAAGCTTCCAGGCCGGGAGCAAATCAAGAGCAATTTTTATATATTTTGATGCATATATGTCAACAAAAGAATGTAGAATGATGAATTTGTTATAAAAAGCATAAAACATAGATTAAACCATATAACATCAATCATCTAATAGTTATAATCTTCATCAATCAGAGGTCCACAAATTGCACGTTACAACATCCGGATTTGACCACAAGGGAGTCTTTCCTAAATTACCTAAAGGATATCCAACTACTATGTTTCAAGGTGATAGATAAGAGGTCTATAAGATGGGATGAAGCACTGACAAAACCTAGAAGGCCTAGATATTCTATGCCAAAGTACAGGTACTCTATTCCTAGACCCATTAGATGGGCTATTATAAGTTATGGTTTTGTTGATTTGAAATGATAGGGTATGCAATGTCATATAACAACCAAAGAAAAGGCCTCTTAATGGATTATCAACAAAAGAAACAAGGCCTTCCAATAGACACCAATGAGTAGGGTTTATTAATGAATTGTTATGGCTTAAACGTGCATAAACAACAAATTAGAGATGACATTAGCCCTAAAGAGGAAGGTTTCACTATGTGACAATGTTAGATTTCACTTTTATGTAATTTGTTGATGTAATTCCTACTTTTGAACCACAAACAAGTCTTACGGGAACCATCCCACCCTAATGTAAACGCTGGAACCACAAACTGTACGGATCCATGTCCGAACCGTGAATAGAACCATGCTTTTGAAATTTGGAACTGTGCTTCCTGGTCATTTGGAACTGTGATTGTTTCATGCATGGTTCCATAGGTTGGGACCACACATTTGTGTATGGTTTTGCCACAATTCCAGTGCAGTTCTTTGGCAGCTCCATAGGAACACACATGGTTCCAAGGATCACCATTTTTTTGTTTTATTTTTTTTCGTCAATCATGGTTTAGGTGGGCCTTAGGTGAGTTAAGAACGAGTTAAAGAGAGGGAGAATGAGGTTAAAGGCCTCTTCCTCATCTCTTTTCCTCATTCTTGCATCATTAGTGTGAGCTTGGAGAAGGGAGGAGAAGATACCAAATGAGAGAGTAGGATTTTGAGAGAAGATTTCTAAGGTTGGAAGAGAGAGAAAATAAGAGTTTGGTGTTGATTTTTCAAGTGCAATAAATACAAGCACTAATTTCTGAAAACTGATAATTACTTCTAATTATGTAGATATTATTTTAGAACTTCTAGTTTATCATTAAGCAATTATGCTTTAGAAATTTGAGCGTAAAAGCACAAGGATAGTCTAAGTGATCACAATGCACAAAGACAACACAAGATTTACCCTGGGAAAACTCACATGGGGGAAAAACCCAACAACCTTTTCCTTAGAGAAAATCTTCAGTTCAACAAGATATACACCTAATTCTGCTAGTCAACTATGATGGCCAAATTGACCAATAGTGCTATGGTCAAACCTGGTTAAACAACCGTCTTTTCAAGTCAATCTTTTTCCCAACAAACTTGGCCTTCCTTGATCTTTCTAGGCCGAAATTTGACATCCCAGAAACTGCCTAGAAGTTGGCCCTGCTTCCCAAAATATGCCTAGAAACTCACATGTGCGAAGTCAAAGAGAGAGAGAGATGCTTGAGATGATTTCATCCTTCTTCACCCTACTTTGTCCTTCTTCTTTGCTTGGATGCCCAAAATATATCTTCTTGTGTGTGAGATTGAATGGTGCTTTGTGGAGAAGGTCAAGTGCCTTATATATAGTATTCAACCTAGCTTGAATGGATGTCTCTTCACTAGGGCCAACTTGACTTGAAGGAGGGCCGACTTGACAAGTTTGGAGCCAAAAATTCAAAATTCAAAATTTTCTCTTTTGAAATCGACATGAAGAACATGTCTTATATTAATCATTTCATGGGTTGATGAATAAAATGACATGACGAACATTTCTTACATTTTCATTATATATATCAAGGGCCAAAATATTAATTATGAACACTGACCATAGCCACAAAATTCAACACTTGGATGAGTGAAGGATTTTGGAGGAGATAACAAGGGCTACCATCTACCTCATTTGTCAAGAGCTAAAGAGGTAAGTGCAAACCCCAACTCCCTCATTTTCTTGTATTTCTTTTTTTTCACCTCCTCCTACTCTTTCCCATTCGTTCTTCCTCATTTTATTGCAGTTGGCCATCCTAGATTTGAGAAAAATGATGTTCTTTTAACTTATCATTCCAATTGTGGTTTTCATGGTGTTGGTGGGGGTAGGGATCAAAGAGAAGAAATGGAAGAAGAGGATAATGGTCACATTCATAATGACTCAATGTATGATGAAGATGAAGGGCTTGAATGGGAAGGGGACGATGATACAATAAAATGCAAAGGGGAAAAGCTTCATTGACATCATTGTGGAAATTTGTGACAAAATTTGAGGGGAAGAGAGGTGGTGGAACCTTCAAATTTATATCCCGTGATGATTGTCATGGTGAAAAACCTTACAACGGTTCATATACTCGTGTGAGGAGGCATCATTTTGGGGTAATGGAGAGTGATGACAATAGGGGTGCCATAGGGATCTCCATTTGCCTTGAGATATCAATGGAACAAAGACAAAAATGCATCAAAATAGGGGAGGCTACACAAAAAAGACAAAGTAAGAAACAACATTTCAGCCCAATAAGTGAAACCTCTAGATTTGGTGGTGGTCGCCACACTTCATCTCCTATTGGAACTTTTGGAACCTATGAATCTAGAAGAAAAATAACAAATTTCCTTGATATTGGTGGGAAGGATAATGAAAATGCGAAGTGATGCATTTTCTTTGTTGCTTGTGGTATACATTCAAGTTTCTTCACTCTCCCTCTTCACATGATTTGTTTATGACCATCAAAGAAGCCCTAAAATGATATAAGATCGCCAACTATGAAAAGCTAGAACTTTGTTATTACACATAGACAAAGTAAAGATTCATAAATATTTGACACGATTTACATATGAGTGGGGGGATTCCGAGGTATCAATTAGATTAGATGGTTGGAAAAGTGTTAGAAACCAACATTTGGTATACATTCTTGGTGTTTCTGATAGCAGTGTGATGTTTCTTGTAGTCATGATTCCTCCATCACAACATCTTCTCAAAACATTACATATCTCCTATTAAAAACAATTAATGATGTTGTTCTTAATAATGTGGTTCAAGTAATCACCAATAATACAACGAATTGTAAGGGAGGAGGAAAAATCATTAAGCGACATCAACCACACATCTTTTGGTTCGAGTGCTTGGTGCACACATTGAACCTTTTGATGTGTGATCTTGTGAAGCATAAAGAATGTGGATGGATTAATCAACCGTACAACAGAAGGAATCAACTATTACATTTGTCACACGGCATACAAGGGTCAATTACTTTTTGACACTTACTCCAAATTGCAGCTGCTTAAGATTGGAAAAATCAAATTTGCAAGCCATACCTCACCTTTAGGCGCTTATTGAAGGTGAGGCAAGCTTTAAGTGCCATGGTGACATGTGATTCATGGGATGACATCAAAACTAAGAGAGATGGTGCTAATTTAGTGAAGGACATTGTTCTTGACAACCTTTTTTAGTCACGTTAAATATATTTTGCAATTCGCCAAGCCAATTTATTACACGTTCAAGTTTGTAGATTCAGATCGACCAATAATTGGGGAGGTGTATGAGTAGATGGATAACATGTTGGGGTAGATTAAAGACATTGTTGAGCCTAAAAATACCAACTTCTATAATTGTATTCGTGCAGAGGTGGAAAAACGATGGGAAATGCTAAACATTCCACTGCATGCCTTAACATATGTTCTTACACCTGAATACTATCATGTGTCATGGCTTTCATCATTAGCACCTGGTGGTGGGACCAAAAGAAAACCACACCAAGATCCATAAATTTAGGCTAGGTATATCAAATCATTAGATAAATTAGTCCCTGATGAGGAGTATGACACCATACACAGGCAATTGAACGACTACATCCTTGGCACTGGTGCCTTTGGAACCAATCATGTAGTTAGAGATTGAGGGGATTTGTCTTCTCTTAAGTGGCAAAGCATGCATGGTAGTGCTAATCCACATCTACAATGTTTGGCAATGCGGGTGCTCTCATAGGTGGTGAACACTTTTCTACAGAGAGGTGTTGGAACACCTATAATTTCATTTACAATGTCAAAAGAAACAGGTTAAATGTAAATCAAGATGAGAGATTGGTTTATGTTCATTACAACTTGCAATTATTGTCCCATTACTATCAGGGGGCAAAGATAACTAAAACCTTAAGGTTTGGGACAAAAATCCAAAGGAAAATAATTTGGAGAATGGAGTGTTGTATTTATAGCAATCAAAGGATGCTCTTATCTAGGATGATTATGAAGATCTTGCTGAGATGCCACCCCTGTTGGAAATATTAGCGAATTAATCTTTAGTTCCACGACTACCATCTACTTGTCGGAAATATGTTGTCATTGATGTCAATAGGTGGCAACAACCGTCAGCAGGAGGCACATGTGTCAAAGGAGGTCTCATGGAGCAGACTGATGGAGCAACATGACAAAATGGCAACGAAAAGGAGCAAAGCATTTGGAGCCAATTCTGAGGCAACATATCATCTCAGATGCAGGTGTAAACCATCCATATGGATAGAGCTCTGAAAGAGATTTCCAACGGTATATGGAAGTCCTGAAAAGACCTCCTGGATCAAAAATTAGAACAAGTCAAAGCTCTATGACCCAAAATTCAAATAACAAGGTTAAAGGTGTTTAGAGGGGCCTTTGGCGCGCAACCAAAGATGGCACAAGTACCAAACCTAGTGACAGAGCCTCTACACGAAGCCCCAAACCGAAGTGGAGGCCACAACAACGAAAAAAAAAGTTTTTTATTGGACAAAGGTGGAGCCTGCTTGATAGGCTGGCCTAGAGGCGTTACCTTGGCACAAAACCTTTTTGCGCACAAAGGGATGGTCTGGGAGGAAAATGTTGGATCACATGGCGGCTTTCTTGGGGGCACTAGAGACAGTCTGTTAAATGGGCTTTGTGGTCTCGAAAGTGGTTTCCAATACAACTGATCGAGCATATCAATGATGAAGAGCTACTCCGAGGGCACCCCTCCTGAAACCATAATCTGCTCAGGAGTGGTGCCAGAGACTAAATGATTGAACCCAACGGTTTTAGAAAAACGAAATAACAAAAGAAATGGTCGCAGAGGCTCTTGGAAGCAACTAAGCGTTGTTCCTTGGTCGCCTCGTGTAGAGATATGCCGAACGACGCATAGTCGTTAGCAAAAGAAAAAAAGGCCTATGCAGGGCTCAAAAAGGGCTAAGCAGCTAATAGCTTATGTCGTGGTCGCGGAGATCGATCCTATGGAGGAAAACAGGAAAAGGGTTGAGCAAAAGGGGCTTAAAGACATAAACAACAAAACTGCTAGTTTAACTATAGTCTTTTGCAGTTAAGCTAGAATTGACTGCAGATAAAATTAGCAGCCATACTGCTAAATTCTATAAAAGGCCAAAATGCAAAAATTAAGTAGAAAAAAACTTAGTTCAGGTTGCAGAAAAGGTAGTAAAGTTCAGTTTAACTTGGATATGAATCCCAGAACAAAAAACAAAGTCTAGAAGACAAATATGAGCAGGACAAAGGAAAAAATAAGGTTTCATGCATAAATTCAAAGCCAAAGTTAGCAAAAATAAAAATCTATAAAAGCAAGCCTAAGGAAGAAGAATCAAGACATTGTTTTTGAGACAAAGATTATGTTGCAACACGGTGTTGGTATGGTGTTTTCAGTAATCAGGAATTGTTGAAGGTGTTGGTGGTTGAGAGATTTAATTGTTTTATAAGCAAAGAAGACATTCATGTTTCCCAGTGTGAAAATAGATGAAAGGTTGAAATAGTGAGTGTTTAGCAAGTTGTAGCTTGCTGACCAGGGGTTGGTGCTTCTTCTCGTGGGTGCTGGAGAATAGGTGGGGTTGTAGCTCCAATCAGTTGCAGTTGATAAACTAGGAAGTTGTAGCTTCCTAGTAGTCGTAGCCAGAACATTGTATTTGCAAGTTGTAGCTTGCCATATTAATAAAATGAAGCCTTGAATATTCCATTTATTGATGAAGTAATTTCTTTTCATATATATGTTGAAAGTGATTTTTACTGTCTTATTGTGAAAATGAATTTTAATTTGGCTAAATTGGTAAAAGTGTTACAATACTGATTCAGCCCTCTGTCAGTATTGTCCTGGTTTCCAACAATGGTATTAGAGCCAGGTTACTTCTGATCAATCTAATCGCTGGAAGAAAGATCAGGGACCATGATGAACCAAGAAGGTGCATTTACCAATACGGCACCTATGTTCATTGGAACAAACTCTGTGTTATGGGAGGTGAGAAAGAAGACCTATATTCAGTCACTTGGAGCTGATGTGCAGGACGCTGTAGAAGAATAATATCAAAGACCTCTAGCATTGGTTTCCAAAGATCAAAAGTTGGAGTTCACATGCAATGATAACACAATGCATTCCATTCTTGCTAGCCTACCTAGATCAAAACTTGTCAAGGTGATGGATTGCAAATCTGCCAAAGCAATTTGGGACAAGATGAGAAACTGCTATGAAGGAGAGAACAAGGTAAAGAAAGCTAAACTCCAATATTTATGGATCAAATTTTAATCATTGATCATGCATGATGATGAAGATATTGCAAATTATTTTCAAAGAGTTGATGAAGTTGTGAACACCATTAGAGGGATTAACGAGAAGCTATATGAAGATGTGGTAGTTCAAAAAGTGTTGAGATATATTCATGAGAGGTTTAATCCCAAGGTGTCATCCATTGAAGAAATGGAAAATTTGAACACAGTCACTCTAGATCAACTCCTTGGAATACTCACTACCTATGAGATGAGGGGTTCTAAAGGAAAGTTTGTAGCTAAAGCAAAAAAAGTGCAAGGATGAGCATGCTGACACATGTTATGAATCAGACGAAGAAGAAGCTAAATTTGTGAGGAGGCTCAAGCAAGGATCAGATAAGTATAAAGGTAAGTTTCCCTTTAAATGTTTTAACTATGGCCAAGTTGGTAATTATGCATCAAAGTATCCTGAAAAGAAGAAAAAGGAGTATGATCCTAAAGAAAAATTTAAGAAGGTTCAAAAGGATAGAAAGATGACTAAGAAGATGCGTTTCTATGATCAAGATGAGAGCTCCTTTGAAAGTGAGCCCAACCAATCGTCAAATGAGGACAAAGAGGATGAGAGCCCTAAGGAATTCATGTCGATGACCATTGAAAATATGCAAGTTGAGGCTATTAATTCTGACGATGATGAAGGAGAGGTTGATCTTGAAGGAGAACTAGTAAGTGCACTTGAGGAGATAGAAAGGTTGAGAAATAAAAACAAAACCCATAAAGAATCTTTGATAAAGAAAAAGGTTGAGGTTGTTGAGCCATTACTTCTGCAGTTAGAAGAAGGTAAGAAATCCAAGAAACCTTGAACCGACAGTTGATTGAAAATGCTCAAATATGTTAGAAGTTGGAAGTGAAATTGTGATGTTAAGGAAGGAGCTTGAAAAGTCTAAAACAAAACTCAACTTCAATCATAAATTCAACAAAGGGACAAAAAATTTAAATAAAATTTTGGAGGCTCAACGCATCTCCAAAGATCAAACTAGTCTTGGTTTTGGTGCCGAATCTAGCATAAAAGTTGAATTAAAAAGTAAAAAGGCAATCACCTTTGTTCCCTTAGAAAAAGAAGGGTCCACGCAGCAACTAGAAGACAATAAGAAATCTTAGAAAATTCAACAACAATAGAAAAAGGAGCACACTTTCCATGCCATTCGAACTACCCAAAATTCTGCTTAGCGCAGAAGGCAATCATCAAGGAACAATGATATCTTCCTAGGGTACTGTTTTACATGCACCAATTATGGCCACAAAGTTGCAAACGACAAAGTTAATTTACTCAGATCCAAGAGAATATTTCAGTAGAGAAGAAGTAGACCCAGGTATAATAATTCCTTTGCTCCCATGAATTATCAAGTATAATGCTTTAAGTGCCAAAATTTTGGGCATATAGTAGTTAATTGCAGACTTAAAGAAAAGAAGACAAAGCCAGTTATTGAGAAAATTGAACATAAGCACAAAAAATGGAAAGAGAGAGAAATAAGAGCATTGTGACATTGCCTTGTATGTTAATGATGGTGGGAGCCATTGGTATGTGGACAACGACTATTCTAGGCACATGACGGGAGATAGAAACAAGTTTCTCACCTTAAATCCTGTTGGAAAAGGTAGCGTGACCTTTGGTTACAATACTCCAGGAAAAATAATTGAAAAAGTGTGGTCAGTCTCTCAAATTGAAAAGGTAAAGAAAAGAATGTTGTATATGTTAATGGCCTGAAACATAATCTGCTGCGTGTCACAAATGTGTAATCAAGGATATGTGTTTTTCGAAGCCAAAAATTGTCAAATAAAGTGCACAGGCACATGTGAAGTAGTTGATGAGGCTGTGAAAACATAAAACAATGTTTATGTGCTGAAAGAGAAGACCAAAATGTGGTGTTTGACCAAGATTGATGAGAGCTGTTTATGTCACAAGAGACTTGGAGATCTAAACTTTGACTAGATTGTCAAGCTGAGCAAGAAAAACGCAGTCAAGAACCTTCCCAAGCTTTCAGAACCAGAAAGAACCATTTGTAAATCATGCCTCTTAGGAAATTCGATGCCAGAGATGGAGTTTTTTCTGGGTTATTCACAGAATAAGAAAGGTTACAAGTGCCTCAACAAAATCACAAAATCACAAGGAGGATTATCAATTGCATAGATGTAAAGGTAGATGAGCATGATGCTCCAAAAGAGAAACAACTTGAAAAATACAACGTTGAGGACCCAATGATCATTAGTGAAGAAAATATTGAGGAAGTTGCAGAAGAGAGCGAGGAAGATCTCTCCGACCCTCAAGCCAGAGATCCCCCAAGGTATGTACAAAAGCATCACTCAAGAGGTCGAATTGTTGGAGAACTAAATTATGGTGTAGAGACAAGGAGGTTGCAGGATTACCTCACGTAGGCACATGTTGCATTGTTGTCCATGGAAGAACCAAAATATTCTATTCAGGCTTGTCAAAATCAACATTGGTTGAAGGCAATGAATGAAGAATTGAACCAGGTAGAGAAAAATTGGACATGGGAGCTTGTTCCAAGACTTTCCAATAAGAATGTCAGTGGCACAAAGTGGGTATTCAGAAATAAATTAAAGATCATGGAGAAGTGGTAAGGAACAAAGCTCGTTTGGCGTGCAAAGGCTATGCTCAAGTAGAGGGACTAGATTATGATGAAACTTTTTCCTCCATTGCTAGATTAGAAGCAATCAAAATGTTTTTGGCATTTGCTTGTTTGAAGAATTTTAAAATCTACCAAATGGATGTCAAATATGTTTTTCTCAATAGAGAGTTACAGGAGGAGGTTTATATAGAGCAGCCATATAGTTTTCAATTGATAGAGAAACCAATCTATGTTTGCAGACTTAAGAAGACACTGTATGGTCTCAAGCAAACCCTTAGGGCTTGTTATTCAAAGCTTGACAATCACTTGCTTAAGTGTGGATTTAAAAGAGTAGCTAACCACAATTCTCTACATTAAAACAAAGGATAACAAACTCATTGTAGTGGTTGTATACGTTGATGATATTATTTTTTCTAGTGACTCAGATTTGTTAACCAATGAATTTGCAACTGATATGAAGGCCAAATTCAAGATGTCTATGCTTGGAGAGCTACCATACTTCCTTGGATTGCAGATAGCGCAGACCTCTAAAGGCATTTTTATTTCTCAAGTTAAGTATCTCAAGGAAGTTTTAAAGAAATTTGGCTTCGAAGAATGCTCTTTAATGAGCACTCCAATGGTGATAGGTTGCAAGCTCAACAAATGGATGAGACACTAGCAGTGGACCAGACTCTATAAAAATATTTAATTTGAAGCCTTTTGTATTTGACAACTTCAAGGCTAGAAATCATGCAGGTTATTGCAATAGTTGTAATATTTCAAGCATCTCCTAGATAAAGTCCTCTCCTTGCAACCAAAATTATTCTCAAATATCTCAAAGAAACAATGGACTATGGACTGTGGTACCCAAGAGGTAAATATTTATCATTTACTGTTTTTACTGATGCTGATTGGGTAGGTGATGTGTTGCGAAACAAACTCCAAAAATAGAAGAAAAGAGATATCAACGCCTTAGAAATAAGCCACTTCGAGGGGGAAACCTCCAATACAATACATGAATGAACAATTCTTGGATGATTCAAATTACAAAACGTCCTTTCTATATATAGGAGTCCATGGGGCCACAATGTAATCCTAGCCGACCTAACAATAATAATTTAAGGGCACAATAATAACAATATGGGGGTTACAAGGGTACAATAACAACAATAAGGGGGTTACACTAACAACAATAAGGGACTATACTAGTAATATAGGGGCCTAACATGCCCCTATCCTTCAAAAAAGTGTTGTCCTCAATGGTTGAGTAGCTCTGAGTGCTTTTGTATACAATTCTCATCCTCCCATGTAGAATCTTCAGTGGGTAAGTTTTTCCACTTGATGAGATATTCTGAAATTGATCGATTCCGTAGCTGTCGAGTTCTTGTTTCCGTGACCGCTTCAGGTTCCAATATGATTTTTCCTTCCTCATCAAGTTCTGGCAATATTGTTTGAACTGGAAGATTTTCACCTATAACATTCTTTAAGCATGAAACATGGAAAATTGGATGCACTCGTGAAGAAGCAGGAAGCTCCAATTTGTATGGCATAGTACCAATATTTTGCAACACCTTGTAAGGACCATAGTACTTTGGCGATAATTTATTATCCTTCTTAGCTTGCTTGAAGGAAATTTGTTTGTATGGTTGTAGCCGTAAAAATAGCTAGTCTCCTACATCAAAACTTCTCTCGCTGCGATGTTGATCTGCCTATTGTTTCATTCGATTTTGTGCCAAATTCAGGTTGTCCTTTAAGAGTTGGAGAACTTCTTGTTGATGCTCGATGTGATCTTCCACTGTTGAACCTTCGAATTTTCTCTTAAAGATGATGTGATGGATGGTGGATGATATCCATAAAGTGCCATAAATGGGGTCATTTTTGCTGCAGTATGGAAGGAAGTGTTATGCCACCATTCAGCTAGAGGTAACCACTTGACCCATTGTGTTTGTTTATCAAAAACAAAACAATGAAGATATCCTTCCAAACATTTATTTACTATCTCAGTTTGACCATCGGATTGAGGATGATAAGATGAGCTATGAGCTAATTGAGTACCCAAACAAGAAAATAACTCCGTCCAAAAATTTCCAGTAAAAATGGGATCTCTGTCGCTCACAATAACCCTTGGGTTTCCATGTAGATTTTGAATTTTGTCCATAAATATAGTAGCAACTGTACTTGCTTTAAATGGATGAGATAACGCACAAAAGCGTGCATACTTGGTAAGTCTATCAACTATCACCATGATGACACTCTTTCCTTCGGACTTAGGTAAACCTATGATAAAATCCATTGAAATATCCTCCCAATGTTGACTTGGAATGGATAAAGGTTGTAGAAGACCCGTGGTCTTAATTGTCTCAACTTTATTCTGCTGGAAAACCAAACATTCCACCACAAACTTTTGAATATCAGATTTAAGGCCATCCCAAAAAAATTCTTTCTTCACCCTGTGGTAAGTTTTTAAAAATCCTGAGTGTCCTCCTAAAGGAGAAGTGTGCAATTCCAAAGGAATCTTTTGTTTTAGTTGGGAATTCTTACAAAGATATAAGCGATCTTTGTACCATAAGGAATCATTTTTCCAACTAAATGTATCAGATGTACTAGGATCTTGCTGCAAATTTTGAATGAGTGTCCACACGTCTTCGTCCTTCTTCCATTCATCTCTTGCTTCGGTTATCCAATCTGGTTGGATAATAGAAATGGCACAAAGAAATGCTTCCACCTCTTCATTCTTTCTTGAGAGTGCATCTGCAACAACATTTAGCTTCCCTTTTTTTATATTATTTCAAAGTCATAACCCAACATCTTTGTGACCCATTTTTGTTGCTCTTCTGAAGATAGTCTTTGTTCCAAAAAGTGTTTAAGACTATCATGATCATTTTTACCTTGAAGTGTCTTCCCATTAGGTAAGTTCGCCATTTCTTTAGTGCATGCAGTATTGCTAACATTTCCTTCTCATAAATAGGTTTCTGTAAATACTTTCCTTTGATTGGACGACTTTCAAAAGCAATAGGTCTTCCTTCTTGCATTAAAACTACACCAATTCCATTTCCTGAGGAATCACATTCCACAATAAAGGTTTTTGTGAAGTCTGGCGTAGCTAAGACCGGTGCTAGGCACATTGCCTCTTTAAGATGTTCAAAGGCCTTAGTTGCTTCAGGAGTCCATGAAAATGCATCTTTCTTCAATAATGTTGTTAGAGGTGTTGCTATTCTTCCATAATTCTTAACAAACTTGCGATAATACCCTGTTAACCCGAGAAATCCTCGCAACTGCTTTATGGTTGTGGGGACTTTCCATTCCTTAATGGCTTTAATTTTGTTAGGGTCTACTTTAGCACCCTCGTGAGATACAATATGACCCAGATATTCCACCTCTTGTACTCCAAAGAAACATTTGGATGTTTTTGCATAAAATTGTTTCTCCTGCAATAGTTTGAGCACCCTGTCAACATGTTCAACATGATCCTTCCAAGACCTGCTATAGATTAGTATATCATCAAAAAATACTAGCACAAATTTTCTAAGGAAGGGTTTGAAAATGGAATTCATCAACCCTTGAAAGGTAGAAGGTGCATTGGTAAGGCCAAAAGGCATGACCAAAAATTCATAATGACCCTCATGAGTTCGAAATGTTGTTTTTGGAATATCTTCAGTCTTCATTCTAATTTGATGATATCCTGAACGAAGATCCAACTTGGTAAAATAAATTGCTTCATGTAATTCATCAATCACAGGAATGGGAAATTTATCTTTAATGGTGAGCTTATTGAGCTCCCTATAATCCAGACACATTCGCCATGATCCATCCTTCTTGTGTACCAATACTACGAGAGCAGAGAAAGAACTTTGACTAGGTTGAATTATACCCGCCTCTAACATTTCTGCAATCATACGTTCAATTTCGCTCTTTTGGAAGTAAGGATATCTATAAGGCTTGATATTTGGAGGAACACTTCCTGGAATCAAATGAATAGCATGATCATGATCACGAATAGGTGGGAGTCCTTTGGGAGTTTCAAACACCTTGGAATGATTGTCCAAGACTTGTTGGAGATCTGCAGAAATAGATGATTTTGATGTCGGAACTTCTAGCGAGCATAATTGTGCAATTACGCCTCGTTGTTCTTTCTTTAGAAGCTTTGTCATGACATTAGAGCTTATTATCCTTCCTGGCTTTCCTTCAATACCTTGTAATTTGACTTCCTTTCCTTCGGAAAAAAATTTCAAGAAAAGTTCTTGAAAATTAAAAGCTACCATCCCCAAAGATTGTAACCATTGTACTCCTAGTACAACATCAGCACCTCCCATAGGAATGGAAAGAATTGGACTATTCAATACATATTCCCCCATGGTTATCTTGATATTATGGCATTTTCCAGAGCAATTTACAGTTCCTCCATTTGCAACCATCACTTGACATTCTGGTGCTGGGTATAGGAAACAATTCGATTCCTTGGCTACCTTACAATGAATAAAATTATGGGTACTACCTGAATCAATCAACACTATTACCTTTTCTTCTTGATATGTCCTTCTATCTTGAGAGTTTGAGGAGTGGTAATTCCTGCCAATGCATTACACGATATGGTCGGACTCATTTCTTCCTCTTCTTGGGTTGGTTCCTGGTGTATATCCTCTTCTTGTTCATTTTCTTCTTCCTCTTCACAATCTATGTAAAATAATTTCTTCTCGACACACTTATGACCTTTAGTGTATTTGCTATCACAACTGTAGCAAAGCCCTTTTGCTCTTTTTTCTTCCAATTGTTGTGGTGTCAACCTTGTAGGTTGTGGAAATATAGGAGTAGCAACACTTCCCTCTTTATAGAAGTGAGTGGTAGGCTTCCTTGCTGCCATAATTTTACAATCAATTTTTCTTGCCAACTGAATGCCTTCTCCAATGAATCAGGTTCCAAAATGCGAACTTCATGTTGGATGTTATCCTTTAAAGTACCTATGAAGAGATCAATCCTGTGTTCCTCTGGAATATCAATTAACATTATATTCAATTTTTGGAAGTCCTCAATGTGCTCCCCCATTAAACCCTTTTGTTTGAGATTTATCAATTGGCTAAAGAAGGTGTTGCTCTTTGTATCCTCATAATGTGATTTCATTTCCTCCATAAAAATTGACCAAGTGACAATTTTTTACGGGAGCAAAGCCATCGATACCATACAAATGTATTTTGTTCTAAATGTAAAGTTGCAATGCCTACCTTTTGTGTGTTTTGCACATTATGGAGATCAAAATATTGCTCCATCTGTAGTATCCATGTTACAGGATCCTTTCCATCAAACTTCCTCATATCCATTTTTGGAATATGGTGGTTTTTCCCGCCAACATTAGAGTTTATGAAATCACGATTAACATTTATTTTGTTCTCATCATGAGGTTCTTCTACTATATTTTCACCATTAGGAAACATTTCTTATATCAACTTTGTCAAACCTTCCATGTCTGCTTTTAGAACATTCTTCATGTTTTCCATTTTCTCATTGATCTTAGCTTCCATGTCATCCATCTTAGATTCCATGCCAGCCTCCATGCCATCTATCTTAGATTCCATGCCTTTCTTCAAACCATCCATCTTAGTTTCCACGCCTTTCTTCAAAACTTCCATGTCATTTTTTGTTGCTCTTTGCGAAAGCGAAATTTGTTGCACTTGCTCTTGTAATTTTGATATGTCATGTTGCCATTCTTCGTCTTCATGAGTCATAGTAGAGCTTTATAAAGGCTTAATGGGTGTTGAATTATTTTTAGGGGCCATTTTAGAATCAAATACTGATATCTATTCTACAATATGCCCTTGGAATCAATTCAACTTGATTCTTCAAACAAGACTTATGCAATTTGGAAAAAAAAAATACACACCTTTTACTTGCTTTTGAGGAGCTCGATATTGAAATTGAATTATCTCTATAATTACAGATCTTCAACATCTAAAATTCAGCCTTGTAGTAGCCCTCTGAAGCTTCTTTCAAATGCCACAGGTCTGATCTGATTTGGATTCTTCAAGGCAAAGTTATGTCCAATCTCCCACAATGACCCACTTTTGGACTGGTTTAGTAGAGCGAACTTGTACGACTTGCCACGTGTCACTATTTCCTTCTTTGGCTCTGAAATTGATAGACCCAAAACTACAGTCTGTGTACTTGTGGCCACTTTTTACAGCATTCCAATCCGATGCTCAGAGAGAGAGCTATGAATATTTTCCCACGATCACCTCTTTGAGATGAAATTCAGAAGCCTCAAAAAGTCCTAACTTCCACAGATCATATCTCCGAAAATATTGAGAACCAATATTTGAAATTTTGTGAAGATGTTCCTCAGGATTGCGGCTTCGCACTGTAAAAATTTCAACTTTTGAACCTTCGTAGAAAAAAGTTATTACAAAAATACCATGACGACCTGTTTAGGTTAAATTCAGGAGCCTGCAAAATAACCTAACTTTCACAGATCATATCTCCGAAAATATTGCGAACCAAGCTTTGAAATTTTGCGACGATGTTCCTCAGGATTTTGGATTCGCACTTTAAAAATTTCAGATTCTGAACCTTCATAGAAAAAAAGTTATAGTGAAAATGCCACGATGACCTGTTTGGAGTAGCGAAACCCTAGAATCTGAAAGCTCTGATACCAAATGTTGTGAAACTAGCTCCAAAAAGAGAAGAAAAGAGATATCAACGCCTTAGAAATAAGCCACTTCGAGGGGGAAACCTCCAATACATTACATGAATGAAAAATTCTTGGATGATTAAAATTACAAAACCTCCTTTCTATATATAGGAGTCCATGGGGCCACAATGTAATCCTAGCCGATCTAACAATAATAATTTAAGGGCACAATAATAACAATATGGGGGTTACAAGGGTACAATAATAACAATAAGGGGGTTACACTAACAACAATAAGGGACTATACTAGTAATATAGGGACCTAACATGATGTGGATGATAGAAAGAGCACAAGTGGTGGTGATTTCTTCTTTGGAGACTTTCTAGTCTCATGTTTGAGAAAGAAGCAAGCTTCTATTTCTTTATCTACAACTGAAGCGGAATATATTACAACAAAATCCTGCTATATTAAGCTTCTGTGGATGAAGAAAACTTTGCAATATGTACAAGTGTTTTATGATAAACCAATCCCCATTATTTGTGATAACACAAGTGCAATCAACATGTCAAAGAAAATAGGCTTTCACTCTAAGACCAAGCATATCCCCATCAAGTATCATCTCTCGAGGGAGCAGGTTACATCCCAAATTGTGAAGCTCGAGTATGTTCCCACAAAAGAACAATTTGTTGATATCTTTACAAAGCCACTCCCTAGAGAAAAATTAGAGCATTTAAGGCATATATTGGGGGTCATTCCTTTTTTCTCCCTTCACTAGCTCCTTCACCAACAAGAAGCAAGTCAACTGATATGTTTTTCAGCATATGATGGGTAAGTTGCCAGGTCCACAAGGATCAACATGAAAAATGGAGTATGGTAATAAGGGGAGAATGATGGTGCGTTTTGACATTGATATCAAAGGGGGAGAGATCTAGTGATTAAACAAAAAGGGTGTGAAAGATGGTAATAAAACCAGAACTAGTGCAACAAGCACAACAACAATACCAACATCAATACTACACCAACAAAAGTTTATCTCAGGGGAAGAAACACTCATGTTTTGCTAAGGGTGTTTCTAGAAGAGAAAAATGTGTTTTGTTTGATTTTGGTGTAGCCATCAATGAAAAATGGGGATAATGTTCGAAATATGTTGTCATTGATGTCAAAACTGTCAACTGGAGGCACTAGTTTCAAAGAAGGTCTCAAGGAGCATACTGATGGAGCAACATGAAAAAATGGTATAAAAAAAGAGAATAGAATTTGGAACCAATTTTGGGGTAGAAGATCATCTCAGATCCAGGTGTAATCCACCAAGATGGATAGAGCTCTCAAAGAGATTTCCAACAGTATATGAAAGTCCTAAAAAGACATCTCGGATCACACAGTAGAGAAAGTCAAAGCTCTATGACCCCAAAGTCAAATAACAAGGTTAAAAGTGTTTAGCGAAGCCTTTGGTGCACAACCAAATATGGAACAAGTACAAAGCATGGAGACAGAGCCTCTATGCGAAGGCCCGGGATTAAGTGGAGGCCACAAGAGTGACAAAAATGTTTGTATTGGCCAGAGGTGGAGCCCGCCTGATAGGATGGCCTGAAGGCATTACCCTGACGCAAAACCCTTTGGTGCACAAAGGGATGGAACAAGAAGAAAATGTTGGACCACGTGGAAGATTTTCGGGGGGAAGTAGAGACATTCCGTTAGATGGGATATGTGGTCCTGGAGGCGGTTTCTTGCACAACTGATTGCATAGATCAATGATAGTGAGCTACTATGGGGGCACCCCTCCTAAAACCGCAATTTTCTCAGGAGTGGTGCAAGATAGTAAATGATGGAACTCGACGATTTTAAGAAAAATGATATAATAAAGGAAATGATAAAAAAACAAGGCCTTAGAGGACCTGTTAAATTTAGATAACCATGGTATGTTCTATACTTAAATGCAGTTTTACGCAAAACCCTTTGGTGCACAAAGGGATGGAGCAAGAAGAAAACGCTGGACCAGGTGGAATATTTCTGGGGGGAAGTAGAGACATTCTGTTAGATGGGATATGTTGTCCTGGAGGCGGTTTCCTGCACAATTGATCGCGTAGATCAAGGACAGAGAGATACTACGGGGGCACCCCTCCCAAATCCGCAATCCACTCAGGAGTGGTGTCGGAGACTAAAGGCTTGAACTTGGTGGTTTTTAGAAAAATGATATAATAAAGGAAATGATCACAAAACAAGGCCTTGGAGGACCTATTAAATTTAGATAACCATGGTATGTTCTATGCATAAATGCAATTTTACTTCAAGCTTCTTTATGGCCCAATTAAGAATTAGCAATCACATAAACTTGAAAGTAAAATGTTGATAGATTATAAAAATAGATCAACAAAAGACGAGCCAAATAATGTATTATATTGGATATCTAAATGTTTGTTACAACATTCAACAGGATGCCCTAGCGAGCAAAGTATTGAGTTGGTCAAACCAAATTCTCCAAGAACCAAATCAACCTTTCTCCAAGTGTCACACACACCCCTCAAAGACAACTCCAAAAAGTCGATGCAAGTCAACCCAAACTGGTCAACGCAAAAGTCAACACCACAGTCAAAGATGCAGCCTACAAACAACAGTCAAAGTCAACTAGACATCCAGGGTGTCGGGAGGAGATGCAATAGAGAGGGCAGATACAAGAATATATTCATTTTTCTTATTATCAACAACATTGGACTCATCGTACCTGGAATTTCTTGACCTCTTGAAAGGTTTGGCCATTTCAACTTCGATTAGAGGGAGCCTTCCTCTTTCCTTTGAACTTGTTGTTCCTTTGATTGCCATTCCCCTTGAAGTTATTGTTGCCATCATCCCTGGGAGAGTTCCTTGTATTGGGGCACTCTCTTGCATAGTGGCCAGTCTTGTTACAAGTGTAACATCTTCCCTTTCTTCCTTTGGGCCCCGCTCTTCCATGGTTTTGATTTCTTGAGCCACCATGGTTCTTCTTTGCATGAGCGGTGAAGGCAGTAGGGTCACCTCCATTTCCATTAGAGGGATAATATCTCTCCATCATTCTTGTCTACTCTTGAGTGCATCTCGTCATCAATTCATCAAAATCAAGAATTACATTATTATTAAGAATCGTAGTGATAAATACATAACAGTCTCAGGGAAGTCCTCCAAGAGTAATGAGGACAAGCTATCGATAAAATACTTCTTCTCCTATGACAAGGACATTAATATTGATTTTTGTGAGCCTCATAAAACATGATTGGATGGATTCATCTCTGCCCTTCTTGATATTCTTCAACTTTTTCTTGAAGAAAAGAATTTGATTAGCATTGCTAGCCCTAAACATGCTAACCAACTTATCGTACATCTCTTTAGATGTGTCCAGCTCGGAGATGTAAGCAACCAAGTGCTTGTGTATTGAATCCCTGATAATCATCTTTTCTTTGATTTACCCTTTTCTATACTTTGTCTTTGTGGCTTCCAGTGCATTTGATGGAGGCTCATGGATCTTCCCCTGCACATAACCCATGATATCTTGATCTTCCAAAACCAAATCCAAAGACATCTTCCATGCATGATAATCAGACTTGTCAGTCAACTTATCATCAGACTTGAAACCCTTGTAGGTTGAGGAGGCCGTTGATCCTTGATAAGACTTCTTCTTCAGCGATTTCTTTTCACACTATCTTGGGCTTTGTCTTCACCTTAGCTTTGATACCATGTTAAATTTAGATAACCATGGTATGTTCTATGCTTAAATGCAGTTTTACTTCAAACTTCTTTAAGGCCCAATTCAGGTTTAGCAATCACATAAACTTGAAAGTAAACTGCTGATAGAACATAAAAATAGATCAACAGAAGACAAGCCAAATAATGTATCATAATTTACAATTCTCCTTGTCCACCAAATTGATAGATAAATGTTTGTTACAGTAGTCAATATGATGCCCTAGCCAACAAAGCCTTGAGTTGGGTTAACCAACTTCTGCAACAATAAAATAAGCCTAGGCTCCAAGTGTCACACTCACCCCTCAAAGAGAGCTGTAGAAATTCAACACAAGTCAACCGAAAATGGTCAGCACAAAAGTCAACACTATAGTCAACGGATAGTAGTCAAAGTCAACACTTCTCCTCGATTTTTGTGCTCTCCAATGCAGCCTCAAGAGATTGAAATTTATGTGCAAAAATTGAAGTCAAAATCCAAGAGTTGACCCAAAGTTAACATTGTCTAGAAATCCCTAAAAACAATCTGAAAATTTCAGCAGCTTCTTTAGGTTTAGATTCACACGTGTGAGGGAAGGAAGCCTCTCCTAGGCTGTACGAACCAATCAGATCACAAGTAGAATGTGTGTGATGAGATGATGATGAAATGATCATCATCTCTCTCCAATTTCTATCCAACAGTGAGGGTGTGTGACACATCTATTGGGCTTGTGAGCCTATATTACAAATCTGCTTGACCTTGCACAAGTGTGGAAAATAAAATCAAAATATAAGTTCTGCTCATCCAAATAAGATGATATTTAGATCAATATTGCACCTCTCCGAAGGAGGAATCCAAAAAAAATATAAACATCATCATATGAGTAGTGCAACATGGAGTTTGGACCTAGTTTCCCAAAGTTATCAAGACTTTTTATTTCTCCTCCAGGAAGACAAATGAAAACTCATGATTGGCCCGAACGACAACAAAGGATGATTTCAGCATCAACCAATAGGAGGTGTACATGTGGTAGTCATATTTAGCGTTTTTTGGTACCCAAGTGGCAGTCATATTTGACATTTTTTGGCACCCAAGTGGCCCTTTTCCATTGGACATGTGTCACCACTCATAGGACAACACGTAGCAACAATGATGCCATGGTGATTTCATCCCGATGGAATAGGCCCAAAAGATTTAAAATGGTGCACAAGAGGTTTTGTCCAGCGGCAGGTGATGGGACACATCGGCATGTGGAAAATAGTGGAAGCCAATTAAAAAGAAGCCGAGAGGACCCATAGGACAACTCATCCCATAGGAATTTTCAGGACGGGCTTGTTGAGTTCATTTTGCGGCGGCACTGGGCAAAAGGGATCGAGCCACGAAGGTAGAGTGGAAGCCAATAGAGAGAGTGTCGGGAGGTCCCCACGGACATGTCAACTTGGCAGAACTATCACGATAGGTTAAGGGGAGCTCCGACCTTAGCGCTAGAAATAGGTTCCATGCAGTAGTGGAGGACTAGGGGCAGGACGACAATAAAAAGTGGGGCCAACCCTGGATCCCATGATCCTGTAATGTGTAAATAATTAAATTAAATAGACGAACCGGGATCAGGGGCTACAGGCTAAGCGGTTGCACTAGGCCTTTTTCCACAAGGAGTGATCATAGGCGCGACAATTGGAAATATTCGTAGAGGCTCTTGGAAGAATCTTAATGATGTTCCTTGGTCACCTCGCATAGAGGTATGACCAATGACGCAAAGCCATTATCAAAAGAAAAAAAGGCCCATGCAAGGCTCAAAAAGGGCTAAGCTCCAAATAGTTTAGGCAGTGGTCGAGGAGATCGGTCCTATGGCGGAAAACAGGAAAAATGCTAAGAAAAATGGGATCAAAGGAATAAACAATGGAACTAATAGTTTAACTGTAGTATTGTCAATTAAGCCAAAATTGACTACTGATAAAATTTACAAGCGTATTGCTAAATTCTGTAGAAGGACATAATGCAAAAATTAAGCAGAAAAACTCATTTCAAGTTGGATAAAAGGTAGTAAAGGTCAATTTAACTTGGAGATGAATCCCAAAACATCAAACACAGTCCAGAAGACAGAGATGAGCAGGACAAAGGAAAAAATAAGGCTTCAGGAATAAATTCAAAGCCAAAGTTAGCAAAAAGAAAAATTTGTAAAAGCAAGCTTAAGGATGCATAATCGAGACATTTTTTTTGAGACACAAATTCTGGTGCAACAAGGTGTTGGTTTGGTGTTTTCAGTAATCAAGTATTACTAAAGGTGTTGGTGGTTGAGAGATTCAATTGTTTTGTAAGCAAAGAAGGCATTCATGTTTCTGAGTGTGAAAATGGATGAAATATTGAAACAATGAGTGTCTAGCAAGTTGTAACTTGCTGATTAGGGTTTTGTTCTCCTTCCAGTGGGTGATGGAGAGTAGGTGGGGTTGTATCTCCAATCAGTTGCAGCCAATAAACTAGGAAGTTGTAGCTTCTTGCTTGCTGTATCCGAAACATTGTTTTTGCAAGTTGTAGCTTGCCCTATTAATAAAATGAAGAAACAATTTGTGAAGTTATTTGCTCCTTGAGTATTCCATTGATTGTCGAAGTAGTTGCTTTTCATATATATGCTTAAAGTGATTTTTAGTGCCTTATTGTGAAAACAAATTTCAAGCTGGTTAAATAGGTAAAAGTGTTACTATACTAATTCACCCCCCTCTTAGTATTGTCCCGGTTTCCAACACTTACTTTGTGACACCTAATCCTATGGATGGGTGTGCATATGTATTTTTGTATATTATTTATTATTAGGAAATAAGGAAGGCCAAGAGTCATTGGGAGCTGAATCCCAATAGCCCCACCTCCCATCTATATAAGCATGTACATTCTTCAGCTAATACACATTCTAGTTTTGAGGAGTTACCTCCTGGTTTGACATGGTATCGGAGCCAGCCCCACAATTGGCATTTCTGCCCTGTGGTGTAACTCCCTATCCTTTGCTCAGTCAATTTTGCTTAATTGTTTATGTTTCTGCTTGCTCCTAGTAGTCCTAGTGTTCATTTGTTATGTGTTATTAAATTTTTGGCCCAACGACATTTGCGGCTCAGGCTCTGCAGCTCTGTAGGCTGCGAGGCTCTGAACCATCACCAAATTGCGAGGCAGCGCCATTGCTTTTTCTCTGCAGATTCAAGTTCAAATTTTTTATGTAACGCCCTTTTGGGCCTCCTCATTCATCCCTACGTTCCATTCACTCCTCACCTCCCTCCTCCATTCCCTCTGCGCCCTACGCCCTCTCCCTCACTCCTCTCCCTGCCTGCATTCCCATTCCCCTCCCCTCACTCGCCCCTCCAGCGTTCAATAACATACAAGGCTACATAATCCAGCGCTGTCATACATATCGACCTCCATATTTCTATAATACCACTACTTTGCATATATACACAGTCCGCTCTCTCCACATTTGAATACAGCGTTCAGTGTTTCTACGTGGCCTGTCGGCCCTTCACAAGTGCCTGCATACTCCACTCGACTCTTAAACACAGTTCTCTGCATTATAATACCACCGCCTCTTGTATATACCACGCTGTCATCACTGGTTGTATTGTGATACAGTCACACCATTTAATACCACGCGCAGTCAATAAAAGATGTGTTTTAAACGCCGGTTGACTTGGTCTGTCAGCTGTGTTATATATGCGTTATTAAAACGCTGTGGTATAAACGCTTGTTATATAATGCTGTGTTTTATTTAAAAAGCTGTGTATTACATTGTATACAACAGTCCGCGTTGTTTTATATTTCCGTTCACATTGTATTACGCCCTTTTTCATCCCACGTAATACCAATACCGCTCCACGTTTATAATACCGCCATTTCCAATCTTTAAATACCGCTCATACCACTCTTTTACAATGCGCTGTTCCATTACAATACCGCCTGTCTGTTTATATTACCACTGTCCATTCATATCAAACGCTGTCTTCACGTTCAAACGTTGCCTCAAGAAATAACGCGCTGTCTATCGATTCATTTATTCCGCTGTCATTTATGTAATTTACATATAATGCGTTGTCATGTAATATTAAAACGCTGTGGTTTGACATGATATTTAAAACGCTGTGTTATTTATGCGCCCCCCTCACATTTGTATACACCGCTGGTATTTGGTATGCGCCCCCCTCCATCATATGTATACACCCCTTCCATCGTTCAATAACGCTGTCCCATGTATACACCCCTCCCATCGTTCAATAATTCCATTCCGCCCCCTTCCCATTTATAATTCCACCCCTTCCCATTCATAATCCCATTTTTTCATATACATTTTTTCCAACACAAAAAAAAAAAAATATACATTTTTTTTATGCAGAATCAGTCTATAGCATAGAGTTGTTTTTAAAATTCAGTCTCCAACAAAGTTTTCTGAGCAGATTTAGTTTCCAGAAAGAGTTTTTAAACTCAGAAAATTTTTTCCAGCAAGAGTTTTTGCCCCTTGATTTGAAATATTTCAAGAGTTCGAAGTTTTTATAGCAGAATTTGTTTCCTCTTCAGAAGATTTTTTCCAGCAGTCTAATGCATTCTCTCATCTCAATTGTTGGGATAGTTCTCTCCGGCAAAGAGAACTATCTTGAATGGTCTCGGAAGATTAAACACACACTCATTTTTAATGAGCTGTGGAAAGGAATCTGTGAAGGACAAGAAGAAAACCCACCAGTAAAGCCCACTTCAGACAAAGAGCTTGTCATCTGGGAAAACAAGAATTGCAAGGCTTATGCCTTGATTGCAACCTCAGTGAGTGAAGAGGTGAGTCGCCATATTTCATCATTCTCAAATGCCTTTGAAGCCTTGAAGAAACTAAAAGAACTCTATGACTCACATTCATAATTAAAAAATGTTCAATTGATGGTTAAGCTGTTCAGTCTTGAAATGAAGAATGATGATCCCCTTGCTTTAGCTTCAGAAGTAAGATCTATAATGCATGACATTCAAAACACTGGTGTAAAAATGGACATACCTCTCATAGCATATGTTAAGGCATTATATCCGACTTGCTCACATTATCTTGAGTCTTTGCAAGCAAGTGGAAACCTTGAACATATCACCTTTGATAAACTTGAGCAGAAGTTTGCAGAAAGAGAGAAAGCTTTTGGGAAGATGACAGTCCCTTCATCTTCCGAAGAGGCTGCATACTTGGCACATAGAGAAAAGAGTCATACTTCAGATTCATCCAGAGGAAGAGGTGGCAGAAGAGGAAGAGGAAGAAAGAACTTCACAGAAAGGGGGGGCAGACAAGCTGACAAATCCAATCTTCATTGCACACGGTGCAATAGAGATGGACATGATGCATCCAAATGCAGAACACCATGGGACAAAATTGAGCAACACAGAAATCAAGACAAAGGTAAAACTAATGACAAAGACAAAGGTAAAGCACCTGAATCCGCTCACTATGTTCTAGCACATTGTAACAATGGAGTAACTGAAGACTTGTTTGATGTTTCATTTACTTCATGGAGAGATGATTGGTTGCTGGATTCAGGAGCAACATGTCACATGACATTTAAAAAATATTTTTTTGAAGAATTCACTGACAAAGTTGATGGAGCAGTATATTTCGCAGATAAATCCAAACTCAAGCCATCAGGGCTTGGCACAGTCAGGCTTAAGTTGCCTGGTCTTCCAGATCATATCCTACATGAGGTTCTATACCTCTGTGAGTTGAGGAGAAACTTGTTGTCCCTAGTCCAAATCCGCCAGCAAGGACACTCCATTCACTTGTTTGATGGCAAGGTAGAGGTCAGAAAAGCATCGAATCACTCACTTGTCATGGAGGGAATAGAAGAGACTTTTAGTATTTGAAAGGTTCATCTTGCTCATGCTCAAACTTTGCATTGAGTTCACATCATGTTTGAAGGTACATTTTATCAAGCATTTTATGGCATGCTGGAATTTGGACACTTAAATTATGACGGCCTTCGTTTGTTTGAAGAAGAAAATGGTGGTGATGGGTGCCTACAATTCCTAGAAAACCTAAGGAATGTGATGCTTGTATTCTAGGAAAGCATAGCAGCGACACTTGATTCACACTCCAGAGCACATAGGAAACTTGAGCTTGTTCATTCAGATTTATGTGGCCCTATGCCTATTGCTTCTGCAAATGGAAATAAATACATGATGACATTTATTGATGACTACACCAGAATGTGTTGGATTTACTTATTGAAACTTTCCAGAATTTTCATGTATGGATTGAAAATGATGCACAAACACATATTGGCTCTCTACGTACTGATAATGGAAAAGAATACACTTCAAACGAATTTGAAAATTATCTTCGTCAACATGGAATCAAACATCAAACCACTGTGCCATATAATCCACAACAAAACGGTGTAGCTGAAAGAATGAACAGAACCATTTTAAATATGGTCCGCTCCATGTTATTTTTCAAGAATGTAAAATTGATGTTTTGGGCTGATGCAGTTCTATGTGTTGTTTACATAAAGGATAGGTGTCCTTCAAGTTCAATTAGAAACAAAACTCCTTTTGAAATGTGGCATGGCCACATTCCTTCGGTAAAGCATTTCAGGGTCTTTGGGTCCACCTGTTATGCCTTGATACCCCAGGGTCAAAGGAACAAACTTGGTGCTAGAAGCAGAAAATGTATCTTCTTGGGGTACTCCAATACCTCCAAAGGATATCGTCTCTATGATGAAGCAAATGAGAAGTTTGTGATAGCAAGAGATGTCATATTTCTTGAATCTTCCAAGAGTGACAAGGTTGTTGAGCGGCAACTTGATCGCCTGGACAGATTCACACATGCAAAGTCTTTCCAAGAGTTTGATAATGGTTCCCATGGAGAAGTTAGATATGAATCAATGAATCATTGAACCCTCTCCCCACATGAAAAAGAAGCAACCACGGACTGACATGGATGATGAGTTGACAGGAATGGGAATTGAATCTTGAATCAATCCCAACTCAGGAGTCAGTGACCAGCCGTCCCTCTCAAGAAAGGTCCCAGTAAGACAAGACAACGGAAGGATATTCATCTGATAGAGTTGGAAACAGAGCGAAGGTTCCCTCAAAGAATGGAAGAGTGATCTGAAATATTCCAGTTCCCACATTGATATGGATCTTGCTTATATTGAATTAGGTTTGTCTCTGAATCATGAACCAACCCATTAAAGAAGGCGGCTTTATGTGATGAATGGAAAGAAGCGATGCAGAAGGAGTATGATGCCTTGATAAAGAATGGCACTTGGAAGCTGGTTGATCCGCCTTTGGGAACGAAACCAATTGGCTGTAAGTGGGTCTACAAGAACAAGTACAAAGCAGGCGGCTCACTTGACAAGCACAAGGCCAGGCTTGTGGCAAAAGGATTCGCACAAAAAGAAGGAGTCGATTATGAAGAAACTTTTGCTCCCACAGCAAAATGGACCACCATCCAGACTCTCTTTGCCTTAGCAGCTCAGAATGGATGGAAAGTCCATCAGATGATCCTTAAGCATTTTATGAATCAGGAGATCTGAAGAGAAAAGTTTGTATGTCAGCCAGGATTTGCGATAAAGGTCAAGAACAGTTTACGACTTGTGTAAAATCCTTGTATGGCCTCAAGCAAGCACCACGAGCCTGGTATGAGAAATTGACCGAGCATCTTCTGAAACTTGATTTTAAACACTTTGATCTTGATGATGCAACTTTGTTTGTTAAGAAAGTTGGAAAAACAGTTGTATATCTTGTGGTATATGTAGATGATCTTTTGATAACAGGAAACAATGAGAGCTATATTGCATCCATGAAGAAAGAGTTGAAGAAAGGTTTTGAAATGGCTGATTTGGGTCATGTTCATTACTATTTGGGTATTGAAGTAATTCAACATCCTAAATTCATATTTCTTTCTCAAAAGAAGTACATTGGAGATCTCTTGAACAAAGTTTTAACCTGGATATTACTCAAACCATAAATTACTCAACGATTAAGCGAAACTCCACATCGATGAAGGAAGGAATTTGGATACAACAATTGCTTGAAGGATACAACATAAAAAGAGTACTATACATTATGAGGACTCAGACGACACTACTCAAATATACAGTGAAGCTTCATGTGGCAGGATGCTGTTAGACTGATGGCGACAAAGAAACATGGATCTATCTTAGTTTCCACAGTCTTGGATTGGAGATATCTCATGGAATCATAGCAAACTTGATCAACCCCAATGATTCATGGCGAGAATTTGTGGCAAGTGAATAAGGAAATTGTGTGGCTCCGGAAAATCCTGGAAGATTTGCAGATGAAACATATGTATTCCACTCCACTCATGATCGACAACACTTCTGCAATAAAGTTGGCCAAGAACCCAAAGTTTCATGATCGAACAAAGCACATCAATACAAAGTACCATCTAATTCGACATCATGTTCAGGCCAAAACCATCCATCTACATCATTGTTCCACAAATGAGCAAACTGCTGACATCTTCACCAAAGCACTTGGAAGAGAAAAGTTTGAAAAGTTCAGATCGATGCTTGGACTCACCAACATCCTTCGGATTAAAGGGGGGAATGTTGACACCTAATCCTATGGATGGGTGTGCATATTTAATATTGTATACTACTTCATTGCCACCACATGGAGGCATACATAGAAGTCGTGGTGGTTCAAATGAGGAGATAATAATGGACATATTCATAGTGATTACTTTATTTGTCATAGTCTATAGATGATAGGTTACAGACTTAGACTTTAGTGTTGTGAATTTAAACTTTTCAGTGTTCTTACTTAAGTGTGAAAATGGTGGTGGACTATTTTGTAAACATTATTATTTGGTCATGTTGATAGTTTCTTGGTAAGTTATTTGAATGTTTTAACTTTTATTGGTATACATTCTTTTATATTCTTAAAAAAATGATATTTTATACCTTCTATTGTCTATGATATGCTTAGAAATTTGATGTTTGTTGGTAATTGATAGAATCTATAAGGTTGATGCTTGAATAATTAATAATTAATGTACTATGGATGTCATTTTATCTTGATTTATGTACAAATATGCATGTTTTCATATCTTTTGCAACTAATTTGGCATTCTAGATTTTTGTTTTTGAATATAAATGAAAAATAAATGTGTGTATGTAATGGACACTTCTGAGACACTTTGCTTTTGAATATTTTTGGAAATGACGCTTCCAATGCTTGGATTCCAAAAAACGCACTTGCTTTGTCTCTCCTTTATGCAACATTGCCACACGCATCGAACCAAATTTCAATTTTATGCAAATTTCCATATACAAACCTTAGACACTAACATGAGATGTGTAGGAATAAGGTAAATAAGAAGAAATTTAATTGATTTAGAGAGTGATCAATAAAAATTAAGATTAATGCCTTGTACTAAATGGTTGAATGGAGTATTATAGGGCTAAATTCCGTAAGAAAATTTTTGATGGAGTAAGGGGGGTGTTGAGTTTTGTAGCTCAAAAGTTACCTCTAGTTTTGTGTCTTGACTACAATGACCTTGATTTGGCTCTTTAGGAGCTTGCATGCGACATGCAGAGTGTGAAAGTGAGTTTCACACATGCAAATGTGTTGCATGTGACATGCATGAGATGTGTATGTAAAGAAAACTAAATTTATCACTTGTACTTGAGTTAAAGTAAAGAAAGCTAAAGATAGGATAGTTAACTAAAGTAAAGTCACTCATAATCATTTAATTTGATGAGCTAATTTTCATTGTCAATATTAGCTTAGAAAAGTTATAAATTGAGCCTAATGCAAGGATATAAGATACAACAATAACATAATATTGAGAGAGGCTTCTTAGTGAGCACGTGTTGGGTCCAAGAGAGTGCAATGAGGTTGGTGATAAATTTTGTATTTTTTCAGTTGGGCCATTATCCCAGGACTGGAACCCAATTAAGTCGATTGATTAATTTATTAATGAAGAAATTTTGACTCGGCATAAATCTGTTTATGTGTATGTGATTCAGATTGAGTAATTTTTCTTTCGCTAAATATTTTTGGGTAGGAACTTAGCCATGTATTCATTCAATTAATAATTGCTAGGAACCAAATACTGGGTGCTAGGTTGGGGAAATTCTAACATGGTTTCAGAGCCCCAACTCTGAATCGATCTTAGAATTACATGTGTTGGGTTCATGTCAGATCTTCGGTGTTAGGTTAGCTGGGATCATATGAACCAATTTTTTTTAAGGCCCGAGAGGTTTTATTTATTTATTTATTTATTTTTTTTGTACGGGAAATTCTTAAGTTAAAAAAAGGGGGGGATGATTTTAAAAAAAAGGAAAAGAGGAAAAAAGAGTGCCCATTTAATAATAATAATAATAATTGGTAAAAATTATTGTTGGTTATTGGGGTTTGAGATGACTATTGGGTTAAGTTATGAGGACAAGTTGGATGGGGCAGGAAATTTCTGCCCATGCAAAGGGAAAATTGTTCTATTATTTGAGGAGCAAGAGTTGTGGGATATCGTGGAGAAGGTCGTCCAAATTCCCACAGATTATACTTAGTTGGATGAGTTTAATAGTAAGAATGTGAAGGCCAAGAGAATAATGTTGGATTCCATTAAAGACCATATTATACCTCATGTGACGGAGATGATGTATGCCTTTGAGATGTGGGCATCCTTAACCAAGTTATACCAGAGTACAAACAAAAACAAAATAATGGTGTTGAAAGAGAGACTAAGAAACACCAAGATGTATGGAACTAACACAATTGCATCATACCTAACCAGGATCACTTAGATTAGATATGACTTGAAAACAATGGGGAAACTATTGATAGTGAAGAGTTGGTCAGATCAACCTTGAGTGGATTTCCTATGAAATGGGATGTCTTTGTTGATGGGATCGTTGCATAGGAAAATATGCCCAATTGGGATAGATTTTGGGATGATTTCATACAAGAAGAGACATAGAGGCGTTCTAAAACTTTAGGCCAACATGATGGTAAGGATAATGAGGATAATTTTTCTCTTGCTATAAAGGGAAAAAGTAAAGTAAAGGGAAGTGGGAGATCTTCTTTCGTGAAGGAAATGAACAAAGTGAAGTGCTTTGCGTGTCATAAGGCTAGTCACTATGTGAGTCAATGTCCATACAAGAAGGAGGAGGATTAGGTGGTTTCATCAACATCAATTGAGACTGATGAATTTGCATAGAAATTTGAGAAGGAATTTTCTCTAGTCGCTCATGTTTCTGACAATATTACTATTGTGTATGAGGAAAATTGGTTATGGCTAGTGGACAATAGAGCATCCAATCACATGATGGGGATGAGGTCATGTTCCAAAATATTTCAGAGACAAGATGAGACTGTAGTTTGTTTAGTGGGAATAGTACCATGCATGTAGTGAAGGGGGTTGGATGTGTCAGATTCTAGCTAGAGTAAGGAAGATTTCTGGAGGTGACAAGGATGTTATTTGTTCCAGGGTTAATGGTACACATGCTCTCATGATCAACATTGGAGGATGATGGATATGGAGTTTTTTTGTGAGATGTACAGGTGATTATATATTTAGAGGGAGTGACCTTGGATGCAGCTGTAGTGCTTGGCATCAGACAGGGGTGGTCATACAGGTTGCTGGAAAACTTGTGGATATCTCTAAGGGGATCTTGGATATAAGATAAGTGTTAGTTGCTAAGAGGGAGCGAGTTGCAAGGAAGAGTAATTATTCAAGTGTTTCCAGGAGCCTAAAATGGTATAATATGACATTGTTAGATGCTTAGGAGCAGGATTTTAGGAGCATGGTTGAAGGAACATGTCTTCAAATTAGATTCCAAAGCAGGTAGCAGGGATGCCTTCTAGCTCAGAGGGAGCAACTAAAATAATGGATAACATGGTGGTGTTTTAGAAAAGTTCAGGTGGAGGAGGTTCTTCCAGAGGTACCTCCCTCACTAAGAGGGAGTGTTGTGTTTTGTAGGTAGAAGCTACTTCTAGTCTTGTTTGTTAACTAGAAGGACCTTGATTTGCATCTTTAGGAGCTTGCATGCGACACACAAAGTGTGCAAATGAGTTTCAAACATCTACATGTATTGCATGTGACATGCATGATAGGTGCATGTAAATCAAGCTAAGTTTATGACTTGTACTTTAGTTACAGTAGAGAAAGCTAAATATAGGATATATTACTAAAATAAAGTCACTTATCTTTAGTTAACTTGATGAGATAATTTTGGCTGCCAATATTAGCTTAGGAAAGTTGTAAATTGAGCCTAAAGTGAGGAGATAAGATACAACAACAACACAAGATTGAGAGAGGCTTCTCAGTGAGTGTGTGCTGGGTCCGAGAGAATGCAGTGAGTCTAGTGATCAATTTTTTATTTTGTTAGTTGGGCCATTACCCGAGGATGGGAGCCCAAGTAAGTTCCATGATTAATTTATTAATTATGAATTGTTGATTGGGAATAAATTTTCTTATGTTTGTGATTCAAATTGAGTAATTTTTCTTTCGCTAACTATTTTTGGTTAGGAACTTAACTACGTATTCATTCAATTAATAATTGTTGTGAATCAAATATCGGGTGCCGGGTTTGGAAAATTATAACAAGGGGATGAGTAAGGCATCCAATTTTAAAACCCTAACTATTTTCCTTGTGGGGATAATTTAAATGTAAGGAATGCACAATTAGAGTTTCCTTATAGGTTTCAAAGAGAACAATTTTGCATGCTATAATGGAGCCTAACATTTTCTATAGGTCATGAGTGATTTATACTCCAAGAAATAGCTGAATGCCCATGCACATGCTTCCAAAACCATGACGTCATCATTAGGGTGCCGTACATCACCCTTCTTAGGGAAAAATGAGTGGTGTGGCACAACTATGCTCAAGTGTCAAGGTCCATTAGTGATGTATAATTCATCCCATGATATCTCAAGGATAACCATCATCATCAGAGATCTAGAACAAGCAATTCCCATCAAATAGTGTTAAGGCCAGCTTGGGGGCATCTTGGGTCCATCCAGGCACATCATCAATAAACCCAACATCAAGCATTAATAACTCATCGTTTTAGCCCAGGGGTACTCTAGAGTGTCAAGTACCATGTGGAACCATCTCATAGCCCAACACTCTAATTTGAATGGGAAACACTACATCAACAAATTGATTTATGCTCTTTGGAATGGGTAAAAAATCTCTGAAATGATGCTAAAAGGGACGAAGATCCCCTCTCAACAAGCCTTTGTTTCTATGATAACACCACCTGACAAAACACTCTTAAGATCTGCTAATTTTTTCTTAGGGCTATATTGTTCTTTGCTTTGATAATTGCATTTTATTATTTCCATATTAAATTCACCCCATAACATCATAACATTATTCATATTTACATCATTATTCAACAACACATGAAACTATGTAGGTACAACATCATCATCATCAATGCAGCAGAACATAAAGGAACAATAAGAAAAACATTCACACATAGAGACACCAGGATTGGTCGAAGACTCAGGAAAAACTAACTATGGGGAAAACCCTTTCAAATTCTTCTTCTTATTAGATTTCTCTTGAATATTCAACAAAAGAGAGTAGGATGATCCATATCCTCATCCACGCAACTATCCAACAACATAAACTAAACAATATTCATGAAATGAACCCAGAAATTCAAATACTTAAAACGCTGATTCAGAACCTTGTGATCAACTGGCACTGTCTGTGGACAACTGCCGAATATTGCAGTCAATGAAAAAAACCTACGGTCAACTCAAAATTCAACATTTAGGTTCTAGTCACAAGGAAGATGTGTTATGCATGCGACTGAAAGGATTTGGTCGAAATTTCTCCATGACATGCCTGCGACTGCAGTCAAAATTTCTCCATGACATGCCTGCGACTGTAGTCAAAATTTATCCATGACATGCCTACGATTGAGACCCAAAATCCTAAAAACAGATATGCGGGCTTCATACCCTGCAATTTCGGACCCATGCCAACCAATCTCCGCGAAATTTCCTTATACCTATTCTAGCCAAACCAAATAAGAGAATAGAAGAATGTATCATGATCATGTTTAAATGAGGTTGAGGTCACTTGTATTTATAGCCTTTCAAGGGTGTCCAATTTTTTTAGGGCCGACCTGATGAAATATGCACACATGGGATTTAATTCAAAAATACACTTTCCCTTGTCCAAATTGAGCACTTCAATAGTCAAAATTGGTCCTCTCGAAAAGAGGAATATCATCCCATGGTTGGAATTTGTCACTGAGATTACAAATTAACACTCCATCTTAGCTAGGGAGAAATCCCAACTGCATCATGTAATCATTGCAAGAATCTTGTCATCAAATCATATATAGTCTCAAGAATATCGTCATCGAATGTCATCATTGCTCATCTTTCTTATCTCTTGATTTTCCTTTCTCATATGCTGAACATTCTCAAATCTAAAAGAAGAAGAATTTGACATTAGAGTGGAGCCTAAGCTACCACCCTCTATCATGTCAGAGAGCACATCTCAATCCACAACATTATCAGGGAGCACATCTCAACCTGAAACTACATCAGGGAGCACATCTCAGCTCGCAATCACTGCCATTAGGGAGCCTAATGCTACCGACCATGAAATTTCAGAGAGCTTATCATCAGGGAGCACATCCAAACCTAGAACCACATCAGGGAGCACATCTAAACCCGAAATATCATGGGGGAGCTTAGCATCTTCAACTCCTTATCGAGCAATAAGTGATATAGGGGAGCACATCTCAAAACATCCTATTTCCCACTGATATTACAAAAAATGATCTCAAGAGTCATGTGGTATAACACCTCCATCATAATAAGCTTGGGTTGTACACCCCTAAGTACACTCTCAACCTGTTGGCCAAACGGGGAGCAATAATCCCAACAAGCCCAGCTTGTGGGTATGATGCCAACTGGGTTATACTCTGCAAATACCAAGATAGGGGAGCTAACATCTCTGACCATATGGGTGACATATAGGGGAACAACATATATGACCCTATTGTCAAGAGATCCCTCAACCCCATAAGCCCTCCATCTCAGTTCCTCACCCTGGGAGCTCAGACAGGGGGGAAGATCTGGGTCAATGTTCTCGATCAGTCCCACTATCTGTAGATTAAAAACATCATTATGCTCATATCTGGTATCAAATTAATCATCAGGTCACAATAGCAACATTCTCTTGTTCATGCAAGACAACAAATTAAGTATTATATTAGAACACACACACACACACACACATATCAAAAAAGGATAAATTATTCATCCTCCCTCTCACAGAGGCAACAATCACAGGCCTAAGCTTGTCTTGTACAACAACACTTGTCTCAATATATGAGTACATCTCAGACCCAGCTATATACGATATTATATGTCAACTGGATCCCACTCAATATTATCGCAATGTATCCTTGTCATATCAAGAATTTTCTCAAACAACTCTCAAAGAGATTATTCAACCCGCCTCATAGCTACCCATGCCAACAACATCGTCCTCAACCTTGGCCTTGCTTAGAGATACAAACTTCTCATCCAAAAATATCATTGTAGATATCATACTAAATCAACACCCAGATGTGCTCATCTCATCAATAACGATCCCAATAAGCATCACTAAATCCATGTAGTCACATATCATAACAAGAATATCTTAGAATAAAAAATTAATCATCCCATGCAAATATCTCGAAGGTGCTTGACGAAAACTCAATGTGTATGAAGAGACTCAATCAAGTTTATATATATATTAGTGTTGACATGAAAAATAAATGCTTTAATCAACTATCAATTTCCAAGTTAGGTTCAACAATATCTCGTTATAACTTCTTGAAATTCAATTAGAGTTTCCAATGATTTTCATTTCCATTTTATTTAATAAATTCACAATATAAATTTTCTTTTCCTGACTTTAGAACATAATTCATCATACCATGATTCTTAATTTTGAAATTCATAGGTCATATCCCTCATACTTTGATCATCAGAGGCTCATTACCTATCAAGAATATACCATCGACATATAAAACCAAAATCAAAGTCATACCTTGGACCACTTTTGAAGTAGAGGCTTGGATTGGGACATCTTCATGGCTTCACCATATAACTGTCAATGATGACATACCAGGATCGAGGATCTTTCTTAATGATTTCTGCAAACATAACACTTGACCAAACCAATATGCTCAAACTTACACAAATCAATACTATGCAATCAAACTAACTAATTCAAATTATCAACTAATATCAAAATCATACAACTTTATGGAAATATCCTCGTGACAGACTTTTCAGACCAAATTTTAGGTGGAACTCATATCCAAATACCAAGTTACAACAACCTTTTATTTACCAAGCATTATCCAATGTAAATTTATCAAGTCATCGTTATGATCGTATCATGAATCATTTCTGTCACTAGATGCAAATGCATACATCCAAGATAGGTCATATAAGTTTCATGCATATATCAATAATGAGTCATATAAGTTTCAACCATTCATTGTGAGATTAATTCGTACTGAATCACAACTATTTATACTCCAAGCATTGTGCCAAAGACAATGTGACCAATACAAAATCATTATTGAATACTAATATTAGTCACTAAAAGTTACTATGCTCACATAACACCGTCATCAAGGAAAATCATCAGATATCATGTCAAATCATTAGTCATCAAGTCAAAACCCTAATTTTTCATCTTTGTGAATTCAATCAATCCATAAGCCAAAAACATATGAAGAATCATGCCAATGTTCTAAAGCATATTTATGAACTATCAAGAATAATTTCAAAACTACAAACATTGCTCGTCCATACCAATCAACCAAATCTTGTCAAACCCTTGCAATTGTTATCAAATACTATCATATAATCGCTTCAATGGTTAAGTCACAATGATCTATTGATATGCATATTCCAATCACCTGCAAACACAAGTTTAGTCCACACATTCACATTCTCTATAGTAAGTCAAGCATTCAAACTTCCCTACGCGTAAAACTTTTTGATGTCTGCTCCATATCTGTGGGACTGTCATATTGCTGGTACATTCCTGATTTTATGCGCAAAACTTCAGTTTTGTGACCTACATGCATAACCACACCCATATGATTTCTTCCGTGCGGTTGAGAGGCTACAACCACACTCTTAAGCTTTCTTTTGTGCGGTTGGGGCTTAAACTAAGTGAAACTCTCTCTTCTCACACCTGAACTTGCTGTAGACCAAAAAAATCAGAAACTTGTCTATTTATGTTAGAAAAATTCAAAAATAAATAATATTCTATACATATAAATGATAATAGATGTAGGGATCGTATGGAGAGTTTCTCCCTCTTAATGAGCATCCCATTCAAAACCACCCACATCTTAAAGAAACATAACATCATGACAACCTTCAAACCAATAAATACTATCCGTAGTCGCCTCAATTCTGTTAAAGATCCAGTTGACCCCAAAGACCAAAAATAAGTCTATCTGATTCCTTGTTCATGTGGAACTCCATATGTTGGCGAGACTGGCCGATCTTTCAACACCCAGATCCTTGAACATTCTGCTGACATAAAAAAAAATTGATCAAAAACCTCTGCTCTTGCTGAATATTAAAACATCACATTTGCATTGAAAAAACTCATATTCTTTCCAAGGTTGACCACTACTTCCACAAAAAATTTAGAGAAGCTATAAAAATCAATAAGCATCCAAAAACCTAAACAAGGATGAAAGATGGGTCATTAGCAAAAAGATCCCCACTCTCAAATCCAATTTGAAATTCATAACTTCATATAATTTACATAATCCCTTTCATTAAAACATCATTAACCTATTGTCATTAATTATAAAAAATATTCAACATTCCTAATATAATCAATTATTAAAATTAATTTATACATTAAAAATATTAATATAAAAAACATTATATAATATTTCCTTTTCAATTAAGTTATATCATCACCCCTTCCTAAATCTATAATAACATTATCAATAAATAATAATAATAAAACATATTAAAAAACTTGACTTATTAAAACCCTTTCTTTAATACAAACCATCACTTTTTGACATTAATTATTAAAATTAACTTCCCTAATATAATAAAAATGAATTTTCATAAATGAATCTTTAAAATATAAACATTATATAATTAGTTATTTTTAATTAAATTATTCATTACAATGAAATTAATTAATAAACATATTAAGTAAATCCAAAAAACATTCACCTTACATTTAATTTATATAAATATAGATTATTAAATTATATATCAATATTTCTAATTAAACCATTGTAAACTCAGAAATTCAACTGTTGGCCCTTTTCTATGAACCCTAACAGGATTAACCTATTTATTATAACCTAAAGTTTGATCTATTTTGCATATGCAATTTTTATCCTGATGATGAACCTGAGTTAATGGTTCGAAATGTCAATTTCCAAATCATCATAAATGGGATGGATCCGAAAAACTTATTACAACATTATTCAAGTCCTCAACCAGTCTATAATACTGTCATGCATCATTTAAATTGTCAGACCATAAAATCAAGCTATATCAGGTTCTAACACATATATTCATCATGGCCTTAACATGTTAGTATCAACTACTTCATCATCTCATATGAAAATGACATCAAATTTTCATCAAGGGTTAGAGTCATATAATTAGGGAAACTGTCAAGTGATTTATCATAATTTAAGGATCATAATCACTTCATCACTTCTTTATAACATAACTCAATTCATCAGGTCAGGGCATCCAATTTTTACCACATGTCATAATTAATAAGCCAAGGTCAACAAGGAGATATTGAGCAATAATCTTATTGTCATACTTCCATCATCATGGTTATCATGCTTATCACAAGCATTACCAATAGTATCAAGCTACCATATATAAGAATCAAAGTGATAGCCTTCTTTATGGGATCAGGATATCTAGCATGTCTAAATTATATCAACATATCCAAAATCAATGTTTATATCAACATATCCAAAATCAAAGTTTTCTAAGTGAATTTACCATGAATTAATAGAATGTAAGATACCTGTCCAATACCAAGTGCACCATCTCATCATAAGTAGCATGAATCAAAGTCACTTTAATATTCATGCATGGGCAATTTGTGAAGAATACATTCTCATCATACCTTAGGCTTACCTTGCCATCCAATATTGCATCTGAAACATAACATTAAACAATATCATAAATACCTTGTAGTATTAATATACATGTGTATCTTATCATTTGACATTGGTAGTAGGGGAACTTTGTGAAATTCCTTGTCATAACTCTTCTCTTCCTGTACTAGCCATCCTTTCCTACATCACGGATGATCCTCAAGAAGGATCCACATATCACATGTAATCAAGAGGTTAGAAGTATCCAAATACTCAAATTTACATGCAAGAAGCATAATCAATGATCAAATCAATAAGTCTAAACAAAAGTAAATACATAAATAAGTAACATAAATTGAAAAATACTTATCTTTAATGAGAGGAGATCGTCTCCCTCTTGAACTAGCCTTCAAGTGTCATTACCATCCTGATCCATATGACAATGTTTCCTTCAATATTTCAACCAAATTCATCAACAACCAAGCCTAATAGAGACTATCCCATTTAGGATTTCATAAAATCCGTCACAAGTGCTTGAATATCTCCACATTGATCATGCTAGGGTTTCTAGATTGCATATCTCAAATCTTTTCCATAAACCAGGGTTTCTCCCAAACCCTAACCTCATAATATCCATCAAACCCTAATAACCAAATTTCCTAAGGTTTCCTTCAAACCATAGAATTATTTTAGGTCTCCTCCATCTTACCATGCTTCCATCAAAGGTGCCTTCATAGGGGTGATCTTAAATGACTTTTCTTCAACCTGGATCTGATACAATGTGAATTGTTTCTTAGGGCTATATTGTTATTTTCTTTGGTAATTGTATTTTATTATTTCCATATTAAATTCTCCCCATAACATCATAACATTATTCAAATTTACATCATTATTCAACAACATGTGCAACTATGTAGAAAGAACAATATCATCACCAATGCAACAGAACATAAAGGAACAATAGAAGAAATTAATTTAGACATAGAGACACCAAGATTGGTCTGAGACCAGGGAAAAACCCACTATAGGGAAAATCCTTTCAATTTTTTATTCTTATTAGATTGTCATTGAATGATTCAGGAAAAGAAAGTACAACGATTCATATCCTCATCCATACAACTATCCAACAACATTAACGAAATAATATTAATGAAATGAAACCAGAAATGCAAATACTCAAAACCTTGATTCAAAAGCCTGTGATCAACTGTGACTGTCTGTGGACAACTGTTGAATATTGCAGTCAATGAGCGAAATTTGCAGTCAACTGAAAATTTAACCTTTAGGTTCTAGTTGCAAGGAATATGTGTTATGCATGCGGATTAAAGGATTCGGTTGAAATTTCTCCATGACATGCCTGTAGATGAGACCCAAAACCATAAAAATATATGCGAGCTTCAGACCCTGCAATTTCATACCCGTGCCAACCAATATCTACGAACTTGCCTCGGAGCTGTGCGAGCCAAACCAAAGAAGAGAATAGAAGACTGTCTCATGATCATGTCCAAATGAGGTTGAGGTCACTTGTATTTATAGCCTTCCAATGGTGTCCAATTTGTTTTAGGGTTGACCTGATCAAATATGCACATGTGGTCAAAAATACACTTTCCCTTGTCCAAATTGAGCACTTCAATAGTAAAAATTGGTCCTCTCGAAAAGAGGAATTTCATCCCATGGTTGGAGTTTGTCATTGAGCTAAAAAATTAACTAGATCAAGCAAAATAAATAGTCATTATGGAATTAACCATAAATGCATCGTAATAGACCATGCCTAATGTTAGGTGCACACAAATACTTCACACAATGCTCACATTCAAATTTCTTACTAGTTCAAGTCTTGTAAACAAGTTACCTCCTTATATTATGGATATTTAGGTCAATAAACCTATTAGGTGTTTCTAGCCCACAATTGGATGTGACATGTCCCAGGTTAGCCCATCAATCAATAAGTGTGTGTGTGTGTGAAAAATGATGGCTCCAGATTGGGGATGGCTTCAAGGCAAGGTGCCATAGCCATGTGACCAACCAATGGAGGTGAAACATCCTAAGTGTATATATGAAAAGAGGGATCAATCATGAAGGTGTGCATTACCTATTTTCTTAACTTTCTTTTCCTACCCCTTTGGTGCACTTGTTACTTCTTTATAATTTTCCTTTATTTGGATGCATAGCTTACGAGCCCAAGTATGATTTTGAGATTTTCCATTACTCCTTTTGGATGAGTTAGTTTATTGCTCATCAAGGTTGGGACATATAAGAGTTCCTTTCTTTAGCTAAAGCATTAAATTCTTGAGTAATTGGGTGATGGCTAATGAGGGGGGATAAACCTCGTGTTAGAATTTTATCCACACGCTAAATAAATGTCTTAACCATATTTTGAATTTTACAATTTTATTTCATTGTGGATTTTTTATACTTTTATAATTATTTTAGCTCCATCAACCTCCAGGGCTATGAGGATGAAGGGTGTGTTGGGAAAAACACTGAGAGCGGTGGGGGGTGTAGGGGGGGGGGGTGGGGGCGTTGAATCAATATTAACAATAATCATAATCTTTTCTTTTCACTTTACTGATTTCTATACGTGACTCTAATTATTCCAACTAGCATATGCACACATATTTTGTAAAAGAAACATGCGTATACCCAAATAAATTTAATTTTCAAATAAATCTTCTAAAACTTTACTTAGCCCAGATCATTAGTTATGCATCAGAAATTTAAGCAGTATATGTGTGCAGTAATAAAAGAGTAAATCATCACAAAAAACACATGACACATGAACACCAAGATTTAAGGTGGAAACCCAAGTCGGGATAAAACTGCCTCTGCTATCGTCTCTGTCTTCAGTATTTACTATATAGAAAAATGCTTAAAATGTTTTACTGATGCAGACTCATCCCAGTATGCAGGCACCCACTTGTAGAAGGCTACAACCTTCTCTGTTTTCTAGTTGCTACTGGAAGGGAGCTCCAACCCCCCGATATTGTTTACCAGCCACTACTGGAAGGGAGCTTCAACCCCTGAATTGATCACGAGCTTCTAATGGTAGGAAGCTTTGACTTCCATGCTGAAGGATTAAACCCTCAAAACCACTGCAGATGACGTTTCATAATTTTTCACACTGGATCCAACAGGTTCAACACAACACCATTTGTAGAACAATGCTAATAACCATAAACTAATCTTCAAACAAAACAGTGAGATCACTGTAGCGAGATCACATTATTAAACCCAAACTTCTGTATTAACACGCAAAATCAACTTCAACCCTGATCATTCATAAAATAAAATGTATATGCTACTTTACTTACTGTGTGTATACAAACTTTTCTGTGGAGCAACCTGCGTATAGATCTTTATATAATGAAATTAGAGATATGACCAGACTCAGAATAGATCAGAGACATTTAGGCACACTTTGTTAGATTTATAGAACCCTTATTTAGTTAGAAGCATCCATCATTCTCAATCAACCAGTCACTAATCATCTTTATACATAGTCAATTAGCAGTTTAAACAATATTTAAACAATCCAGATCTACATGAAGACTTCATTGACAGACAAGAGAAACACAACATAAATGATCAGAAATTTCCTTCAGTGATCTTAAGAAAAACCCTAACTTTCATACGCGCCTTTGCTGAAACGAGCCCGCATGTATACGCACTTTTACCGTGATGAACCATCGTATAGATCTGTAAAGTTTACAAGACTGTGCAACAATTCAAAGTAGAAAACTTTCTCCGATCATATCATTTAATTCAACAATTATGTGCTAGACCACCGATATAAACAACTCATAAAAATATCATTCAAATACATAGTCATTTCATGTCTAATGATCCTAATCCATTATTGTATTCATGAGTGCATCAAAATATCAGATCTATCTATTGAATATAGCCCAATATAGGCATATATACTTAAAACTGAAGTATTCATTCAATTCTCATTCACATGCACACCCATTGCACTATGATCTTCACCTCCTTATATAGTTTGAGCCTTAGCCAATACCATGAGCCAAAACCACACAAGTTCCGATGGTATTCTTGGACGGGATCAAATCACTGTTATTGCGCTCAATATTGTGGGCTAATACCATGAAAAAGACCCTTGGTATTGTTAAAATTATTGCACAAACTCATACACGAATTTTCTTCTTTGTACCCGTGTGTACACACGACTTTTCTTCACAAAAACTGCCTATACACAAATTCTGGATATATACATGACTTAGCTTCATTGAAACTGTGGGTATACGCGACTTCCTTTCATCAAACCTGTGTATATTTCTTGAAACTTTACCTTCATCATTCCTCTGCCATTGACTGGTATTCCTTTCTCTGTCACATATGAACTGGCATGTAGATACATCAAGTTTACATCTTTATCAAATAGGTTGCTATCAAAAGACAACTCATCGAGTTGGTTGCCATCAAGGACAACATATTACATCATAATGCGAACAATCTCCCGCTTTGGACTTGATGGCAACCGTGTTGGTGTTTGATCACCACAAATTGTAGATACCTGTTAGACACATCAATCATAAGCATTATTCAAACACCAAGTTACTCTCCCCCTTTGACATCAAGGGAAAAGGGCGAACCGATACAAGAATGTCGAGATCTGCGCTGCACTATATGAACCATACTCCCCTGAACACATGCTGAAGCATCAAAACAAATTTGCAAGACTCTATAACCTTTCCTATCACCAAGGGCGCATACATACATCAATTACCCAACCAAGTGGGGTTACATATTTGAATCAACTACCCAACCAAGTGGGTTTACATTTTTTACTCAAGCACCCAACCAAGTGGGTTTACAAATTTGAAAAAGTCCCTACATGACTGAATATGAAAATATTTACATCATAAGCATCAACATGACCCTTACATCAAATTACAAATATGACTTTATAACCAAGACCAAAGGACCTAAAATAGAGAGAGATCATCGAACACACTTAAGTAACCAACATAATGCCAACAATGCATTATATCCAGCAAGGCTAATGCTCCCCCCTAAACCCGTGAATTTGATTTTATGACAAAAGGATCCATACATGACTGTATAGAGAGAAACTCGCATATATACCTGACTATGCATCACGAAACCTACGTACCGACTTTAATCTTCTGAAATCAAATAGATCGGATAAGTGAGGCAGAGACAACTCCCAACTTCAGTCTGAGATATTTAAATGCTTCTCTGGGAAGAGGTTTAGTAAATATGTCAGCAACTTGTTCTTTGGAGGGAACATACTCCAATTTAACCTTTTTCTCAAACACTTGTTCTCGTAAAAGGTGATACTTGATAGGAATGTGCTTGGTTTTGGAATGCATAACAAGATTTTTCGAGATACTGATGGCACTTGTATTATCACATATGATGGAGATGGGAGGATAACATTTAAGCCGGATATCTTGTAATGTCTGCATCATCCAAAGAAGTTGTGTAAAACATGATGCAACAACCACATATTCTACTTTTGCTGTAGATAAGGAAATGTAACTTTGTTTCTTGCTGAACCAAGATACTAATTAGGGCCCCATATAAAATGCACCTCCACTAGTGCTTTTCCGGTTATCAATATTTGTAGCCAAATCCGCATCTGTGTAAGCATGAAGAGTAAGATCAACATTCTTGGGATACCATAGACCAAAATCTTGAGTTCCTTGTAGATATTTGAATATTATTTTTATGACATGAAGATGTGACTCCTTTGGATTAGCTTGGAATCGTCCAATAATCCCAACTGCATGCAATATGATATTCGGTCTAGTCCCTGTTAGATAAAGAAGACTTCCAATCATCGATATATACTCTCTTTTATTTACAATGGGAGAATCATCATGATAAATGAGATTACATCCAGTCACCATTGGAGTGCTCATAGGTTTGCAGTCTTCCATTCCATACTTCTTCAGAATCTGCTTGAGATATTTTTCTTGTGAGAGAAAGATACCATCTTTTTCTTGTTGCACTTGTAAGCCAAGAAAATATGTTAGTTCCCCAAGTAAAGACATTTCAAATTCCTGTTGCATAACATAAGCAAATTTTTGACTCATGGATTCTTTATTACTCCCAAAAATGATGTCATCAACATAAACAACAATAATTAACAATTTGTCATCCTCAATTTTGTGTATAAGTTACTGTCTACAGATCCTTTTGTGAAACCTTGTTGTTGAAGATATTTGTCAAGATGATAGTACCATGCCCGTGGGGCTTGTTTTAAACCAGATAGGGCCTTTTTAAGTTTGCAAACAAGTTTTTCATCATTTCCTAGAATGAATCCTTCTGGTTGTTCTATATAAAATTCTTCTTCCAGATCACCATTAAGGAAAGCAGATTTTACATCCATTTGATAAACCTTGAATTGTTGAAAACTTGAAAATGAAAGAAGCATTATTATGGCTTCAAGTTTGGCTACTGGTGAAAATGTTTCTTCAAAGTATATACCTTATTTTTGAGCATACCTTTTACAAACAATTCTAGCTTTTTTTCTAATTACATCTCCATTTTCATTTATCTTATTTTTGAATATCCACTTTGTTCCAATAACATTTTTATCATGAGGTCTTGGAACCAATTCCCAAGTATTATTCTTTTCAATTTGATCCAGTTCTTCATTCATGGACTTAATCCAACATCATCTTTACTAGCTTGATTTACATTTTGTGGTTCAATGGTGGATAATAGTGCTAGATAACTAGGAGATCCTACAAGTGTTCTTCTTGTTTTTACCCCTGATTCCTTTTCTCCCAAAATTTGAGATTATGGAAGAACATACCTGGATGGAACCTTTTCTCTTTCTGATGTATCTTCTTCTGATGCTTCATTACGTTCTTCTTCTATATTATTGTGATTTGATGAAGGAAAACATTCATCATCATCATCCTCATTTGTTGTTATTTCCCTTTTTGGAGCTATGAGAAATTCATCAATCACAACATCAATACATTCAACAATCTTTTGAAATATCTTATTGTAGCATTTGTATGATTTACTTCTAGAAGAGTAACCAAGAAGTATTCCTTCATCTACTCTAGGTTCAAACTTATCAAGTTTTTCGTCATTATTTTTGATATAACATTTGCTTCCAAAAACTTTAAAGTGCTTCACATTGGGAGTATTACCATACCAGAGTTCATTAGGAGTTTTATCACTATTTACATGAACATGATCCTTGTTGAGAATATTTACTGTAGTATGAGCAACTTCACCCGAAAAGGTGTCAGGAGTCCCAGATTCATCAAGCATAACACAAGCCATTTGTTGAATTGTTCTATTCATTCTTTCTGCCATGCTATTTTGTTGCGGAGTTCCAACTACAAAAAAATGTCTTTTTATGCCATATTTTTCACAAAAATAAAATAATTCATTTGATATGTATTCTCCTCCTTGGTCATATCTAAGACATTTGGTTTTTAGATCTAATTCATTTTCAACTAAAGCTTTTAAGACCTTAAATTTTTCAAATGATTCATCTTTATGTTTCAATAAACCGATCCAACACATTCTAGAAAAGTCATCAATGAATAAGATATAGTATTGTTCTCCACGAGGTGAATTTTTCCGTACAGGTCCACACAAATCAGTATGTGTAAGTTCAAGAGGCTTAATTGCTGATCCTTCTTTGGCATTAAATTGAACCCTGGGTTGCTTACCAAATTGGCATGACTTGCATATGCTACTTTATGGTAGATTGATGTTGGGTAGATCATGAACAAATTTGAGCTTGCTTGATTTTCTTATTTGAGAAAAGTTCATATGTCCCAATCTTCCGTGCCATAACCAATTTTCTGCAGATTTCGTAGATAACATTGTTCTTGGCCATGTTTCAATATATACGAATTGCTTGGTGTTCTTATTCCTTTTATTACGGTATTTCCTGTGTCAAGTTCATGAACCACACACTCCTTTGATTAGAACACAACTTCATTTCCTTCATTTGACATTTTACTAACACTCGACAAGTTATGCTTTAATATATCAACATACATAACATTGTTAGCTTTAGCCTTTTCTATTAGAAAAACAAATCCTTTACCCTTAATGATAGGAGGAGAGTCATTTCCAAAAGTAACATTCTTTTCCTTTTCTAATGCATTGTATGAAATAAGTTTGTCTTTGTCACCTTTCATGTGTTTTCAACATCCACTATCAATGTACCATTGATTTTATTCCCCTTCTGCATATAAATATATGTCGCGGTTCTTGAATTGTAATTCCTTCCTTCTCCATACCTTAGAACCTGTGGATATTTGTTCTTTTGGCTGTAGTTTTCTCTTGCATTCAGATTCTTCATGTCCAAAGTTATTGCAAAATGAACATTCAATTTCGTCTTGAAGAGGAGAATTTTTTTTTATAGGTATTCTTCTTTATTCCTGTCTCATTTCTTTTCTTTCTTGCTTCTCTGGTCATGATGGTTTTGTATGAAACACATTGAGCAACGTTGTGACCAAAATTATGACATGAGAAACATTGTCCATTAAAGAAGAAATTTTTGTGATCACAAAACCTTCTAGTGTTGTTTACCTTTTGAATGATACTTCTGTTATTTTTCACCCTTGAATTCGAATGATCATGCTTTACCTGAGTGTTGTATTTATTATTTTGCTGAGTGGTGAAACTTTGCTGGATGGATTTTTCTGCATTTAGATAGCTTGTATCTGAGGATTTTTCTGACTAAAAGATTCATCAATATATCCAAGACCTGTCTTCACAAGAGAAGAGCGCTGAACTTTGATAATTTCATCTAAGTTTTCAAATCCTTTAGCAAATCTAAGATTGAAAGTTTTTACTTTCTCAAGTTCCTTTCTTAGAATTACTATTTCACATTCTAATTTCTCATTGCACTTCTCCTTTTCTATGAGTTGATTCTTTAGAGTATCTATGGCTATTTTGTTCTCTTCCAAGCATAGTGTGAGTTAAGTGATTTATTCAAGAAAATCATTTTCTTCTAAAGCATCCATAAAAGTATCTTTAGCCTCACTAGTGTCTTTTTCAAATGCCATGAGCAGTCTAAGGTCTTGATCATAGTCTCCTTCTTCACTATTTGACAAGCCATCACTATCTTCATGAGTATAGTAACTTTTTCTATCGACAAATTGTCTCCTATTACCTTTTGCTAAATCCTTTCCCTCATCATGATTATCTTTATGAGGAAATTTAGCAGCATATTTACTTACTCTTCCACAAGAAAAACATTTGAAAGGAAGCTTACCTCTGAACCTTTCAGTGCCAAGTTGAAGTTTCTTTTCAAAATTTACCTCATCTTCTTCTGATACATACCCTGATTCTTTTTTTTCTTCCTTGTACTTTCCTTTTGTAGTAGCTCTAAAAGTAGCTTCTTTGACTTTAGATGGACCTCCTTTTCTCATTTCAAAAGAATTCAGGATCCCATGAAGTTGAAAAATAGTAAGAGTCTATAGATCCTGCTTCTCTTCAATAGCAGACACTTTTGACTTGAATTTAGGAGTTAGAGATATTAATATTTTCTCTACTAAAGTTTTGTCTCTTATGTCTTCATGAAAAAATAAACTAGAAATAATTTCATCATTATGCATTCAGAGATTTTCATATTGAATTCTAAGAGATTGAAGTTTAACACTTTTTACCTTGGCATCGCCTTCATAGCTCATAATGATTTTTTTCCATATCTCCTTTACTGTATTTAACTGCATAACTTTGAAATTTTTTGATTCAGTCATACTTCCCAATAATGCATTGACAACTTTTGCATTGGTTTCATAGTTCTTCCTTGCTGCTGGATATGTGGGAACTGTAGTTGGATATTGGTACCCACCTTCAACTATTGCCCAAACATCAGCTCCAAGAGACTGTAGATATGATTTTGTTCTTGTTTTTCAGAAAATTGAATTGTTTTCATTGAAGAGTGGTGGTCTGATAGATGTTGTTCCATCTTGATTGCTCATATTGAAAGATCTTCCTTCTAGCGATTAAGCTTCTTTAGAAGGACCTGCTCTGATACCAATTGTTGGGAAAAATACTAAGAGGGGGGGGAGGTTGAATCAGTATTAACAATAATCACAATATTTTCTTTTCACTTTACTCATTTCTATACATGACTCTAATTAGTCCAACTAGCGTATGCATGCGGCTTTTGTAAAGGAAACATGTGTATACCCATATAAATTTAATGCTCAAATAAATATTTTGAAACTTTACTTAGCCCAAATCATTAGTTGTGCATCAGAAATTTAAGAAATATATATGTGAAGTAATAACAGATTAAATCATCACACAAAAGACATCACACATGAACACCAAGATCTAAGGTGGAAACCCAAGTCAGGAAAAAACCATCGCTGCTGTCGTCTCTACCTTCATATTTATTATATAGAAAACTGCTTACAATGTTATACTGATGTAGACTCATACCAGTATGCAGGCACCCACCTGAAAAAGGCTACAACCTTCTCTTGTTTTCCATCTGCTACTGGAAATGAGCTCCAACCACATGATCTCGTTTACCTGACACTACTAGAATGGAGCTTCAACTCCCTGAAATGATCACCAGCTTCTACTGGTAGGAAGTTTCAACCTCCACACTGAAGGCTTCAATCCTCAGAACCACTGTAGACCACGTTTCATAAACTTTCAAACTGGATCCAACAACTTAAACACAACACCATTTGTAGAACAATGCTAATAACCATAAACCAATCTTCAAACAGAACAGTGAGATCACTGTAACCAGATCACATCATTAAACCCATACTTCTATATTAGCATGCAAAATCAACTTCAACCCTAATCATTCATTAAAAAAACTGTATACACTACTTTACTTATGGTAACCTGCTTGTATACACACTTTTCTGTGGAGCAACCTGCATATAGATCTTTATATACATAAATTAGAGATCTGACTAGACTCATAATAGATCAGAGACATTCAAGCACACTTTGTCAGATTTTCAAAACCCTTATTCAGTTAGAAACATCAATCATTCTCAATCAACCAGTCACTGATCATATTTATACATAATCAATTAGCAGTATAAACATTATTCATACAATCCAAATCTACATGAAGACTTCATTGAAAGACAATAGAAACACATCAGAAATGATCAGAAATTTTCTTCAGCAATCTTCAGAAAAACCCTAACTTCCATACACGCCTTTTCTGAAACAAACCCGCAGGTATACACACTTTAACTGTGATGAACTAGCGTATAGATCTGTAAAGATTACAGGACTGCACAACACTTCAAAGCAGAAAACTTGCTCAGATCATACCACTGATCTAAACAACTCATAAAAAGATCATGCAAATACATAGTCATTTCAGGTGTGATGATCCTGATCCATTATTCTATTTATGTGTGCACCATACCACTGATCTAAAAAAATCATAAAAAGATCATGCAAATACATAGTCATTTCAGGTGTGATGATCCTGATCCATTATTGTATTTATGAGTGCATCAAAATATCAGATCTATCTATTGAATATAGCCCAATCCATGCAGATTAAATTCAGACTGAAGTATTAATTCAATTCTCATTCACATGCACACCCATTTCACTATGATATTCACCTCCTTATATAGTTTGAGTCTTAGCCAATACCATGAGCCAAAATCACACAAGTTTCGATGGTATTATTGGATTGGATCAAATAGCCATTACTGCGGTCAATATTGTGGGCTAATACCATGGTAAAGACCCTTGGTATTGTTAAAATTAGTGTGCCAACTCATACGAGACATTAATTCTTTGTACCCACATGTACATGCAAATTTTATTCACAAAAATTGGGTATACCCAAATTATGGATATATACATGACTTGGATTCATAACCTGCGTTTATACATGGCTTCCCTTCATCAAACCTGCGTATATTTCTTGAAACTTTACCTTCGTCATTCCTCTATCACTGACTATTATTCCTTTCTCTGTCACATCTGAATCGACTTGTAGATACATCAAGTTTACATCTTCATCAAATAGGTTGCTATCAAAAGACAAATCATCGAGTAGGTTTCCATCAAGGAAAACATATAACATCATAATGCCAACAGGTTACGAATGATAAAAACCAATGACCACCAGTCCAAAGAATGGAGATGAATAAGAGGAAATATTGAAAGTGGTAAGCATGGATTACTTTTGACATGCCACTTGTAGGTTTTAACCCTGTACAGAAATTATCTGCAAATGAATCTTAAAGAGAGAAAATAAACAGTAGCGAGAGCATAAAACATAAAATAGATAAACACAGAGATATTCCCCTGGATCCAAAATCGGGACGACCAGCTTGATTTTTCATTATATTCCTTTTAGTGTTACAACACATATATATACATGCCGAAGCATACATAAACCCCAATCCATTAACCTTGGATTAGAACATAACTGTAGTTCCCTTGACCGGATCTAAAAGATACCGTGGGTCGAAAACCATCATGCCCCAAAACCATTTGCAAACCCATGCACAAAACCATGGGCAGGTCCACCCACCGGAAAATAAGGACCAATTTTTTTTTTCTGGGGCACTACCCCGGACCCCGAAAGGGGGGGCTACTGCCCCCCCTGTGACCCCCCCGACGTTGCACCTAGTGCAACGTACAGGGGGTGCTAGTGCCCCCCTGTGACCCCCCGTGCATGATTATTCATGGAAAGAATATAACACAAACCCGAAATTCTCCCACTTGTTGTTTTCTTTCCGTAGGGGGCCACAGGAGAGCAGAGTCATTAGCCCAGCTTTGCAACACCCATTCTTTCTCTAAACCAAGAGAACTTCTGAGTGCTCACAGACTTTGTCAATGCATCTGCAACATTCTTAAAAGTGTCCACCTTTACCAACAACACCCTTTTAGCCTCAACCATATATCTCACAAAGTGATATTGAACATCAATGTGCTTTGTCTTTGAATGATAAGCAGGGTTCTTAGCCAAGAAAATTGCACTTTGGCTATCATAGTATATCCTTATAGCTTGCTGCACCAACCCCATACTTGAACACAATCTCTACAAACAAACTGCTTCCTTTCTTGCATGAGTGGCTTCCATGTATTCTGCCTCTGTAGTTGAAAGAGCCACTATAAACTGTCTTTTACTCATCTAACTGACTGCACCTCCAAATAGGCTAAACACATACCCACTTGTAGATCTTCTTTGGTCCAGATCTCTAGCCCAGTCTGCATCAACAAAACCACGAATGTCCAACACTCTTTCCAATCCTGGTCTTCCCTGGTAGCACAAGCCATAATCACTAGTGCCACACAAATATTGGAAAACTCACTTCACTGCTGTCTAATGCTCCTTCCCTGGGTTTGACATAAACCTACTCAATACTCCCACTGCATGTGCAATGCCTGGTCTAGTACAGACCATTGCATACATCAGGCTACCCACTGCACTTGCATATGGAACACAAGACATATCCTCCTCTTCTTCTTGTGCCTTGGGACATTGTTCAGCAGACAACTTTGTACCTACAATAATCGGAACATTCACCGGTTTACTATCCTGCATATTGAACCTTTGCAATATAGTCTCGACATACTTTCTCTGGTTTAACCAGAGGTTCCTCTTTTCCCGATCTCTCTTAATTTCCATGCCAAAAATATAGTTTGCAGCACCAAGATCCTTCATGTCGAATTTGGAGAACAGCTGGGTCTTCAAATATTGGATAATTTCTTTGTCATTTCCAATAAACAACATATCATCCACATACAAGACCAAATAAATAACATGGTCACCAATTAATTTAAGATAAACACAATGATCCTCTTTACTTCTGGTGAAGCCAAGTCCCCGTATATAGGTATCAAATTTCTGATACCACATCCTTGGTGACTGTTTTAACCCATACAGAGACTTCTTTAACCTGCATACCAGCTCTTTCTTCCCCTTCACCATAAAGCCTTCAGGTTGTTTCATGTAAATCTCCTCTTCCAGATCCCCGTGAAGAAATGCTGTCTTCACATCCATCTGTTCTACATCAAAATCAAATGCAGCAGCAATAGATAAAAGTAATCTAATAGAAGTGACTTTGGCAATAGGAGAAAAAATATCACCAAAATCAATTCCCGGCACCTAGGAATAACCTTTCGCTACCAACCGAGCTTTGTATTTCTCCACCTTGCCTTCTACGTTCATCTTATTCTTAAACACCCATTTTCTCCTGATGGGCTTCCTTCCAGCCTGCAACTCCACCAGATCCCATGCCTCATTTTTATGCAAGGATGCCATTTCATCAACCATGGCCTCCTTCTAGAGTTTTCCATCCTCTGAATCTACTGCCTCCCTGAAGGTTCTGGGATCATCATCAGTTATAGTTAAAGAAAAATTTGAACAAAAAGCAAATGGACTATACCTTTCTGGTTGTCTTCTTTCCCGAACTGATCTTCTAACAGCTAGAGTTTGTGGCTCTTCCTCTTCTGAGTCTTCTTCTGTTGTAGAGTCTGATTCATCCTCCTTTAGCTCAAACTCTATCTTCTCAAGTTCCTTTGGTAGGACTTCATGTTTAACAATATATTTCACCTCTCTAAACACCACATCTCGGTTGTACATGTTGTTCATGTCAGCCCCAATTAAAAATCTTTGGCCATTGACTCCGTCCTGAATCCGTTAAAACCCCCTCTCGTGGCCAAAAACATCCATACCCTGCCTCTCGTTACCTTTCAGCCTAAAAAGCACATTAGACAAATGTTTAAAATTCGAAATTTAAATTATATCAGGCCTGGCCCCCGAAATCTTAGCTCCCCCCTCTGTTTTGATTCCCATGAGACTCAGGTGCAAGACCGTATGCCAGACAGGCGGGAGCTTATCGCCTTATGTTTTTCGGGTAAAGCCATAGCCGTCCGATCGAATAAAAATCAACGGCCCGCAATCAAATCATACGTGGTGGCCCCCGTGCCCGAAAACCAGTGGTTAATTCCGCACCGCCATTGCTGGGCGAGCGGTATTTCCCTTGGAGCCAGCGATTCCATAGATCGCATGGCAAGTGTCCAAGTGTACGATGAATGAAACCGCTCATTTCGCGCGTTAAAGATCAGATAAAAGACGGGCAGCGGAATTCACCAGCGCCGTTGGATCTGTCAGCCTTCATCCAATGGTGGCCGTCCTCCAAAGTCGTACGAGATTTAACACTAGCACATAATGCTCGGGTCCACCATTCCGCCGCTGCACAATGCATGCTCAACCGTTGATTTCATTTTCAATCGCGTAGCCCAGAATTATTGACACACCCCTTTGACCAACCAAGCCTGTCTCCACGTCACCCCTTCCGCTTGACTTTTCGTACGCCCACGTGGCACTGTCATTACCCTCCATGCAACCTGTTGTACATCCACTCGTCTAAACCCTATTCATTCGTTATATCTTGACGTTATTACATTAATAAATCTCTGCCAGATTCATTCTTCGTTATTCCGTTATGTTTTCTCCGCCACCCTGCGCATTCCTCCCGCTTGGTCATGCCTTCGCCTCCATTTCCGTCAACCCCTCCACAATTCACCGTCCCCGTCTAGTTTTCCCTAATAGGTTTGTGGTTTTGCAGGTTTGCCGCAATGGAAAATTTCCATGATGCACTGCTTTCCTTACAGAGACCAAGAGCGCCTAGATCAACAATCTCTGAGGGAGAAATTTAAGATGGGAGCTGAAGGTAGTTGTTATGATATGACCTCATTAATGGGAACAGAAAGAAAATCCATCGAATCCCTCAGAGCAATACAAAAGGTAGGTTCTGGTAGCTGAAGACATTAATTTCGCAGCATAAAATATCAGTGAAAAGCCGAGAAATACAGCGCCCTGCATTGAAGGTTTTGGGATTTAAATTCAAATGCTGGAAGGTACAGTGCTCAGAAAGAAATATTCTCAAGGCGATATTTCAGTCGAGTTCCCTTCAAAGACGTACAGAATGTTCACGAAGAATTATCCTCATACCCTGTTCCTGAAGAGATTTTCCTCCAGTTCATTTATTTCTAGAGGTAGATTACAAAGTACAAATAATTATACTCAGTCATTCACAGTATGGGCACGAGCGTTTTTCCGCCATTTTGTTCAAATCAAATCATTAAATGTGCATCACCTACCTCATTCTCTAGAGCTTTCTGTTTCTCTTACAAAAATGAGGAAGAAAGACATTGTAAGGGTTCTAGATCTCTATCAGCAAACTGTGCAATGAAAGGCTTTTGTATACATCTTGTAAAGTTTCTGTATGAAGGCTCAGAGCCCGTAGGGTTTCAGTGAGGAGGGGTTATAACTGTAATGAGGATTCTGGTCTTTGGTATCCCAGAGTATGTAATCTTTTCTTATGTGTTAATATAACATCTCATTTCATGCTATTTATCTTCTCGTATCATGTTCTAGAATGCGAGTGGCTCACTGGCCTTAAGTAAGGATTCATCCTAGTTGGTGCCCATACTTGGATTAGTCAAGCACTTTAAATAGGCCTAGTCATGATATACTGTTCCATGTTCATTTCATCCATATTTTTTGTTATATTAGTTACTTGAGGAGGGTGCTTTTAAAACGCCATTGTCATGTATGGATTCTTAGTTGGATAAGCCCATATGTGGTTTTGTTGTGTATCTGGGTATCAGCCTCATGCTAACTAGTATCTTCTTCATGTTTCTTCACTGCATCCACTTTCTGATATTTTATTTCTGTGGCATATTATTTGAACTGGCCCTCTTTGTAGTAAGCTGTCTCTTAACTGTCTGATGCTTTTGTATTGGAGTTTTGCATGCTGTTCCTACATTATTCTTATCTTTGTATCAGCTTCTGAGAGAGTTTGGTTCCAATTAAACTAATTTCCTTGTTTTGCAAGAGATAGTAAGAGAGCTTTTGGATTGACAACCCAAGCTATATTATGAGCTCCTTGCTATGATAAGATGTCCTAGGCACTGGTCTATGGCAACTCTAGGCTGTCTCTAGGGGGACAGAATTGTCTACAACATCTTTCTGGTGTCGTTGCCGGGGACGAATTTGAGAATATCAGTTTCCCTGGGCCTCGAAAAATCATATTCACTCTCTAATCAAGTGAGCACAGAGAGTTGAAGAGTTGCGTATCTCTCACCTTGGCGACTCCACTGTTTTTTATTTGATAAATCTATTGGTAGTCCTGGCTCCTCGAAAGTCACATCTGAGGTCAGATACTGCTAAGTTAAAGACATCTTCTGTGCCTGACCCAGAAAAGATTATACATAGAAGAAGTTGGAGAGAAAGACAATCAGCCCGTGTTGAAATCCCTGAGTTTTCTCAAGAAGATTGTCCATCCTCTTCTTCTCAAGAAATTCCAGTATAAAATCCTGACTTTACTGAAGAAAATACTGAATATTACTCAAATAGCCCACCCAGGGGAAGTGCTAGAACCAAAGAAAACCTTCATCTCACCCTTGAGGCCGAAGAAGTTAAAGAAATCACAGAAGTAGCTGCTGTTAACCGTGAATTGTTTCCATCTACACCTCAGGCAGCTGTACAATATATTCCTATTGTTATACATACTCCACTTCCTCCTCCTCTTCCTCCATTTGTACATCAGATCGTTGCACAACCCCCACCTCCTCCAATGGCTAGTGTACCAGCTTTTCTCCTGAACAAATATGCTCCACTGGCCTTACCCCAAGTGCTAAATGATATGCCACAGGATTATTTGAAGATTCTACCTAGGTTTAATGGAGAAAATGAAATTGATGCTCAGAAACATCTTGAGACTTTCTGCTCCTTTGTAGAGAAATTTAATGTTGAACATTTAGATGTGGTCTTAAGATTATTTGTGCAATCTTTGGATGGTGAAGCCAGAAAATGGTTCAAGACATTGGGAAACCGTTCAATAACCACCTGGGATGACATGGAGAATACTTTTCTCAGGAAATGGGGAGAAAAGAAAGACCATGGAAAGTGTCTCACTGAGTTCAATACACTCAAGAAGAGACATAATGAAGGGGTGTCGGAGTTTATTAAGAGATTTAATAAGTTATATCTAAATCTCCCTGCAGATATGAAGCCTCATCAAAACGCTGCAAAATTTGTTTTCATTGCAGCCTTTGACTCAGATTTCGGTTTCTCCCTTAGGGAGAGAAAGCCTGCCACCCTAGATGATGCTCAGTCAGATGCTCTCGAATTGGAAGCGAACTTTGCTTCCTCTGGAAAATTAAAAGGGAAGGCTGAACAGGATGTTAGGAGGAGAGGAAAAGAAGAGGTTTCCTCCTCTAACCAGGAGAAGGATTCAGATAAAATGGAGGAAATAAGCAAAATGATAAAGAAGATGGTTAAACTTGAATTGGAGGCCAAGAGTTCAGCCCCCAAGAATTTTTATAGTGCTCCGAACAGAGGATATAACCCCCAGCACAAGAGACCACCCCTGCAAATATTGCGAAGGGAAGCAAAGGAGCAGCAAGATTAGGTACCACACCCACTGTACCTGGAAGGTCTAGCAGATGACTCCATTGAAGACGCTGCTTATGAACTAGAAGATTAAAATTTTGCGTTCTCAAACAACGATGAAGTGGAATGCCCATTGCAAGAAGAAGAAGAAGCATAGATTGATCAATATTGTAAACAATTTGCTGATTTCATGCAAGCGAAATTCAATGTAAAATATGATCTCAGATCTTCAAGGAAGAGGACCCGAACTCAAGATCAAGAAGAAGAGCCACTTCAAAAGGGGGAACCTGCACAGAGAGAACCATCAGTGCAAAAAGCTGCAGAAAAAGGTAAGAGTCCTCTGAACAAGCCTTCACAGTCTAATGACCAAGTCGCTTCTTCTTCAAAAATAGTCAGTCCTCCCAATGCTGAGTCAGTGTCAAGAGAGGTCAAATTTCCAGCTGCAAATAAAGAGTCAAAAGAAGTTGTAACAGAAAGCCCCCTCCTCCTTTCAATTTGCAAAAAGAACTTGAGAAGATCAAAATCCCAGTCCCCTTGACTGAACTGTTGAAACAACCAGCATATCAATCTCAAGTCACCTCTTTCATGCTTCCTCCAGAAGCAGCACTCACCCCAGATAATATCAAGCACTAGAAGGTATTTGAGGATGAAGAACAGATGACGGGATTCCTGGAAATAGAAGGTGAATTCTCCAACATGGAGACTGATGCTGATGAAAGAAATTTGACACCACTTGATAGTCAAAGAAAGGAGGAAGGAAATTCGGTGGAAGACTTTAATCCATGGAATGAAGAAATCAGGCTGCTGGAGATTTTGTTGAATAAACATGATTCAGTACAGGAAGATAGTGAAGACTTCCTGGGTCTTAGAGGAGACTTAGGATTTCTGAGGAAAGAATTGGTGACTGAATCATCAAGCAAGACCACTGGGTCTTATGATTTCAAAAATGACAATTCGGCTTTGTTGACAGATATTGCAGAAGACAACCCATCCTTTGGAGTTGTTTCGGATACAGATGAGCTGTCGCAGAAGGAAGAAGGTGAGGCTATCATGCCCCATGGGAAGGAACTTGTTATTACTGTTAATGACAAGAAGGAGATGATGTGTTTGATAGACAAAGGGGAGACTGGAGGACAGAATTTTGGAACTACTATAGTGATGGGAAATCAAAGTTCCATTCTCATAGAAGAGGAGAGTGAAAAATCCGAAGAACCTGATCTGATTGCCAGAAGCAATCAAGAGGGTGGAGGACAATTACTAAAGATTGTCAAAGAAGAAGAAGAAAAATATGCTGAAACAAATGTGCAGCATATTGATGAAATGCTTGAGAATAAATGGCTGATTCATCTGCCGAAAACCTTTAGAGAAGGGAATGAAATTGCAGACACTGAAGTGAAAGTGCCTGAAGCTGTGAAAGAAACAGGAGTAGATACTAGTTTGCAGAATTTAAATATGCTTACTAGTACACAAGGAGAAATAAATGATTATTTTACTGCAGTTAGAGAATTAAAAGGTAATTTACTTTTTAAAGATAAATCTGCAGATGATGAGTAGGAGAATGTTGCAGAGGGAGCTATCCTAAGAGATATTCAGGAAGTTTGGGAAGCAGCCACATTTTTAGCAAGACATGCAACATTGACAGTAATGTTCAAGACAACAACAAGAAAGTGGAGAAAATTTGGCAAAGGAAAAACAAGAGCAGAATGTGAAAGCATATCTGGAGGCAAGTTGCAGAACAAAATATGTAAACATAGAAGGGTACAGTTGAAGAATAATGCAACTAATGGACACCAACAAAGCAGAGTATGGGACCCAGGAGGCAAAGATAGCCTGGTGTATTATATTGTACATTAGTTTTCTTTTTGTTTCATCATTCTTTGAATAATGTGTGTGCTGATGAATTATAGAGTGAAAACTAGAGGTGCTGAAATGCAGAATCAGCATAAGAAATGATCAGTGGTCTGCATGTTCTCGGCACGTCCCAGAATGAACGTACCGTCCCCAGCTGGAGCCGATGTTGTTCATGTCAGCCCCCATTAAAAATCTTTGGCCATTGACTCCGTCCTGAATCCGTTAAAACCCCCTCTCGTGGCCAAAAACCTCCATACCCTGCCTCTCGTTACCTTTCAGCCTAAAAATCACATTAGACAAAGGTTTAAAATTCGCAATTTAAATTATATCAGGCTTGGCCCCCGAAATCTTAGCTCCCCCCTCTGTTTTGATTCCCATGAGACTCAGGCGCAAGACTGTATGCCAGACAGGCGAGAGCTTATCGCCTTATGTTTTTCGGGTAAAGCCATAGCCGCCCGATCCAATAAAAATCAACGGCCCGCAATCAAATCATACGTGGTGGCCCCCGCGCCTGAAAACCGGCGGTTAATTCCGCACTGCCATTGCTGGGCGAGCGGTATTTCCATTGGAGCCAACGATTCCATAGATCGCATGACAAGTGTCCAAGTGTACGATGACTGAAACCGCTCATTTCGCGTGTTAAAGATCAGATAAAAGACGGGCAGCGGAATTCACCAGCGCCGTTGGATCTGTCAGCCTTCATCCAACGGTGGCCGTCCTCCAAAGTTGCACGAGATTTAACACTAGCACATAATGCTCGGGTCCACCATTCCGCCGCTGCACAATGCATGCTCAACTGTTGATTTCATTTTCAATCGCGTAGCCCAGAATTATTGACACACCCCTTTGACCAACCAAGCCTGTCTCCACGTCACCCCTTCCACTTGACTTTTCGTACGCCCACGTGGCACTGTCATTACCCTCCATGCAACCTATTGTACATCCACTCGTCTAAACCCTATTCATTCGTTATATCTTGACGTTCTTACATTAATAAATCTCCGCCAAATTCATTCTTCGCTTTTCCGTTATGTTTTCTCCGCCACCCTGCGCATTCCTCCCGCTTGGTCATGCCTTCGCCTCCATTTCCGTCAACCCCTCCACAATTCACCGTCCCCGTCTAGTTTTCCCTAACAGGTTTGTGGTTTTGCAGGTTTTCCGCAATGGAAAATTGCCATGATGCACTGCTTTCCTTACAGAGACCAAGAGCGCCTAGATCAGCAATCTCTGAGGGAGAAATTTAAGATGGGAGCTGAAGGTAGTTGTTATGATATGGCCTCATTAATGGGAATAGAAAGAAAATACATCGAATCCCTCAGAGCAATACAAAAGGTAGGTTCTGGTAGCTGAAGACATTAATTTCGCAGCATAAAATATCAGTGAAAAGCCGAGAAATACAGCGCCCTGCATTGAAGGTTTTGGATTTAAATTCAAATGATGGAAGGTACAGTGCTCAGAAAGCAATATTCTCAAGGCGATATTTCAGTCGAGTTCCCTTCAGAGACGTACAGAATGTTCACGAAGAATTATCCTCATACCCTGTTCCTGAAGAGATTTTCCTCCAGTTCATTTATTTCTAGAGGTAGATTACAAAGTACAAATAATTATACTCAGTCATTCACAGTATGGGCGCGAGGGTTTTTCCGCCATTTTGTTCAAATCAAATCATTAAATGTGCATCACCTACCTCATTCTCTAGAGCTTTCTGTTTCTCTTACAAAAATGAGGTAGAAAGACATTGTAAGGGTTCCAGATCTCTATCAGCAAACTGTGCAGTGAAAGGCTTTTGTATACATCTTGTAAAGTTTCTGTATGAAGGCTTAGAGCCCATAGGGTTTCAGTGAGGAGGAGTTATAACTGTAATGAGGATTCTGGTCTTTGGTATCCCAGAGTATGTAATCTTTTCTTATGTGTTAATATAACATCTCATTTCATGCTATTTTTCTTCTCGTATCATGTTCTAGAATGCGAGTGGCTCACTGGCCTTAAGTAAGGATTCATCCTAGTTGGTGCCCATACTTGGATTAGTCAAGCACTTTAAATAGGCCTAGTCATGATATACTGTTCCATATTCATTTCATCCATATTTTCTGCTATATTAGTTACTTGAGGAGGGTGCTTTTAAAATGCCATTGTCATGTATGGATTCTTAGTTGGATAAGCCCATATGTGGTTTTTTTGTGTATCTGGGTATCAGCCTCATGCTAACTAGTATCTTCTTCATGTTGCTTCACTGCATCCACTTTCTGATATTTGATTTCTGTGGCATATTATTTGAACTGGCCCTCTTTGCAGTAAGTTGTCTCTTAACTGTCTGATGCTTTTGTATTGGAGTTTTGCATGTTGTTCCTACATTATTCTTATCTTTGTATCAACTTCTGAGAGAGTTTGGTTCCATTTAAACTAATTTCCTTGTTTTGCAAGAGATAGTAAGAGAGCTTTTGGATTGACAACCCAAGCTATATTATGAGCTCCTTGCTATGATAAGATGTCCTAGGCACTGGTCTATGGCAACTCTAGGCTGTCTCTAGGAGGACATAATTGTCTACAGTACACAACCTTCCTTTTTTCCGGGTTCCAAAGCTTGTAACCCTTTAAACCATCCTTATACCCAATAAATATGCACCGTTTAGATTTATTATCCAACTTGCTCCTTTTCTCCTTTGGAACATGTACATATGCATCACATCCAAATACTCTCAGATGTGAAAGAGAGGGTTTCTTACCAGTCCATACCTCATGTGGAGTCTTATCCTCCAATGCTGGTGAAGGTGATCTGTTAACCAAGTAACATGCAGTCTCCACTGCCTCTGACCAGAATTCTTGTCCTAACCTAGTACCACTGAGCATGCTTCTTGCCCTTTCCATCAACGTTCTGTTCATTCTTTTTGCAACTCTGTTTTGCTGAGGTGTGTATGGAATAGTATTCTGCCATGATATACCACACTTCTTATAGAACTCTTCAAATTCCTTCTTGCAGAACTCCCCACCATTATCTGTCCTCAACACCTTTATCTTCTTCTCTGTCTAGTTTTCCACTAGAGCCGTAAATTATTTAAATCTGTCAAAGACTTCAGATTTCTTCCTCAAGAAATATATCCATGTATTCCTTGAGAAGTCATCTATGAATGAAACATAATACACAGACTTACCTAGTGATGGAACCGACATAGGTCCAAACACATCATTGTGCACAAGCTCTAATATCTTATTTTCCCTCTTCTCACCAGAAGGAAAACTCTCCCGATTTTGCTTCCCATATACACAATGTTCACAAAAATCGAAATCTAGAGAGCTATTAGACATAGCTTCTACCATACCATTTCCATGCAGTATCCGAAGGCCCTTCTCTCCAATATGTCCAAGCCTTTGATGCCATAGCATGGTCTTTTCTCCAGAGACCGTTAGGCTTTCCGCTCCACTTTTGGGAACCACAGAATTGTTGCACCCAACAATAACAGTGCTGCCCTGAAGCTTGTATAGAGTTCCAATCCAAACTCCCCACATTAATACTAGTGCTCCCTGAACCATCTTACATGTATCTTTCTCGAACACTGTTTTTACACCTGCATCATCCATCTTGCTTACAGAAATCAGATTTCTGGCCAATGCAGGAATGTGCAAAGCACCAAGAAGTGTTCTAATCCTTCCACCTTGCAACTTTAGCTTGAATTTTCCACGTCCGACGATTTTGGCCTTCCTATCATCACCTAAGAAGACATCACCGCCATCATATTTCTCATACTCGCAAAACCATTCCCTATGAGGAGTGAAGTGAAAGGATGAACTCGAGTCAATCAACCATGACTCATGATCTACATGTGTATTTCAAGAAGAAGCCAAATACACATCCCCACCTTCATCCGAGGTGGTTTTTGCCTCTGCAGAAGGGGCATCATCAGAACCCTTTCCTTTCTCCGGAGCTTTAGATTTGCAGTCCTTTTTGTAGTGCCCTTCCTTTTTGCATTTCCAGCACACCTTTACAAACTTTCCAGGAGATTTAGATCTCCCTCTAGATTTAGATCTCCCACTCGAAACCTTATTCTTGTTTTTGTTCTGGGACCTTCCTCGTACAGATAAGGCATATCCATTATGAACCTCCATATTTATTCCTCTCATTTCCTCCGATAGCAAGGCTGAGACAATGTCATCAAAATTCAAGTTAGTTGTATTGCTACCTATTGCAATAACCAGACTGTCCCACTAATCTGGTAGAGAACATAATAAATTGATGCACTTATCTTCATTTGAGATTTTAATATCAATAGATGACAGCTAAATTACCACAGTATTGAAGGAATTCAGATGCTCTGTCACCGAGTCTCCATCCTTCATCCTCAGGTTATACAGCTTTTTCCGTAGGAACAATTTATTCACCAGAGACTTAGATTGGTACAAAGTCCCTAGCTTGTCCCACAAGGTCTTCGCCGTAGCTCCCCCAGATACATTCAACAATACTGAATCTAAGACACATAACTATATTGTGCTCTTTGCCTTCCGATCCAGCTTCTTCTAGTCTTCATCTGACATTGCCGTTGGTTTAGTACCCGGATCTACCGCGATCCACTGATCTTTATCCACCACCAAATCCTCCATCTTGAGCTTCCACAACTCAAAACTATGACCATTAAATTTCTCAATCTCTATCTTCCCGCCGCTCGCCATCTTCTTTCACCGCAAGAATCGATCCCGTAGATCTCCCATTGAACAGGGTCTACCTCAGGCCCGAGCAAAAAAACCCCTCAACAGCAAAGGCGTCCCCTTGAAGCCGAAACTTCTCTGATACCAAATGTAGGTTTTAACCCTATACAGAAATTATCTGCAAACGATTCTTAAAGACAAAAAATCAATAGTAGCGAGAGCATAAAACATAAAACAGATAAACACAGAGATATTCCCCTGGATCCCAAATCGGGACGACCAACTTGATTTTTCATTATATTCCTTTTTGTGTTTCAACACATATATATACATGCCGAATCATACATAAACCCCAATCCATTAAACCTGGATTAGAATATAACCGTAGTTCCCTTGACCGGATCTACAAAATACCACGGGCCGAAAACTATCATGCCCCAAAACCATGTGCAAACCCATGCACAAAACCATGGGCGGGTCTGCCCATCGGAAAATAAGGACCAATTTTTTTTTTCCGGGGCGGTGCCCTAGACCGTGACAGGGGGGTCTACCACCCCCCCATGACCCCCCCAACGTTGCGCCCAACACAACATACAGGGGGGGCTGTCGCCCCCCCTGTGTACCCCCGCACGTGACTAGTCATGGAAAGAATATAACACAAACCCAACACCACTTAAATTAGTGCTTCCCCAGTAGTGCCCTTCCTAAAACCCTAAGGCCTTAGAGGAGGCCCACTTGACTAGGGTAAAACACTAACCTCCCAGGTGGAGTAGGGGAACAATAATACAATAGAGATCGATCAATTATCTAACTTTCCCCTTTATCTGTATTAATATGTACATAACATTATGTAAAAGAAAATGATTGAAAACATGGTTAAAGTACCAGTGAATGAGGACCCACCTTACTTTAAGAAGGAATGCACAACTTTACATAAATCTAACCGAAGCAAGAAGTGGAGGATCCTGGCATTGTTCCATGAGCTGATCATATAGGGTTGTTGGCTGGTTGTCCGTCCAAAGAGTAGAACAAATTTCTCCTATAGTTTACCCACTTTTTGGTGGATAACATATGGCTCTAACTCGGGGACATGTGCTCACTGTATAACGCATAATCCATGTGCTTGAATGAGAAGTGAGTGTGAGCTCCGACAATCCCTTGGGCACGTATACATGTTACTTGTAAATTCACAACAACTTGTTGATAAAAATTGAGTAGGGCGCTGATCGTCACCCTTCCAATATAGGATAAAATAATTTTAAAATAAAATGTTAGCTAAAGTAATGTATGATATGTAACTACTATGCATACACATCAGTATGAACAATATCAAAACAAGGAAGCACACACAAGAATGAAAGATACATGAGTGCAATGCAACTATATACTCATGAATGCATTAAGTTACATGAAAAGAGGTGAGGCACTTTCCCTCTATTGGGGATGACAAGGGCTCCCCATCAAGGTTGGTTATATAAAAGTAACCCACCCCTATTTTAGTGTGCACCTTATAAGGATTAGAGATTCTCCAACTTGGAAATATTTTCCTTGTTTTTGGACCCAATGTTTCTATTTATTGTTTTGGTATCTTTGTCTTTTACTTTTAGAGGACGGTATTTAGATTATTTGACACACATCTCCTCCTATTTTCTATGCTACCTTAGGTATTTCAAGGCTCTTAGGTTCAAAGTGGTTCCATTCCACTTGCAGGTTTAAAGGAGTGAGTTCAACTTTATATGCTTGTATTTTCTTTGTCTTTCTTCTTGAACTCAACTACCTTCCCCCGATCTATTTGTCTGGAGGGTATAGCTGTGTGGGGTGTGATTCAAAAGCTACAAGAAAAACCACCTACCTGTTTCCCACTACCAGTTTCCAATTCGTTGATTTGGGTTACCTTCTATCTTTCCAGGATGGTTTGGGAAATGGTTTCCCATCAATGGTAGGAATTGTAGCATATGATAAATCCACTACGAATGTCGGTCAATGCTGGCCATTTAATTGATAGGAGCATGCCGCATGCATTAGGGAAATATATGACCACTATTTCTGGTAATATAGATATATACTTGTTAGCGACCAAATAAAATTTAATGTCCTTGATTAGACCATGCATAGGTATAGAATTTGAGTCAAAGATACTTCTCATAAATCCTAGTAATCTAGATTTCCAATTGATTCATGAATCTCAAAGGGATGAAAATTGTATAATCACCAGAGTCGTGCATGCAATTGTGCAATATAAAGTTATTTATTATTGGGGATAACAATAAAGGTGCATGACCTCTATTTCTTCAGTCATAATTCATGTTTTGAAATATGATATGAGGGTCCTCAACCTCTTTATCTAGTTTGAGGATTTTATTGACTTGAAATATTTGGGGTTCATGTTTGACAAGTTCTAAGAGTGGAACATGCACATTTACCTTGGATAGGATATATCCCATGTCCACATCTAAGGAGACCTTATTGTTGGCACTGGAAGAGTTAGTACTGGGTGTGAAAATTTCTGAATCTTACAAATAGAAATCCTACTGCTATTAACTAATTTGAATTATAACCTACTTGTGTTTTCCATTTAACAATTTATTTACAGATTTATTTAGTAAATATTAATGCAAATACTAAGTAGCCTACACCAATATACAAATCAAGTAATAAAAACTAAATGAGACAATCACACAAAGGACACACTTATTTTTGGACTAACGTCCCCAGAAAAACCCAATACGGGAAAAACAATGCAACAAATTTGAGGTTTGTATTATTAAGCAGCAATATTTTGAGTACAACTAGGGTGCCAAAATATGGCTCACCCAACAGAGAAAATCCTCAGTTGAGAGTTTTACCTCATAATGCAAGTCCTGGATGATCCAAGATCTAAACTGGAGAAATACCAACTCTCTTTGCGCTGCCTCGTAGTAGATGCGTAGGCCTACGTGGGGATGGTTGTTGACTCTATAACCTCCTCTTTACATTGATCTGCCTCTTAGAAAATTGAGTTTCAGTCCTCCCGGCTCACAGGCCCCGATCTTTAGCAAAATACAGATTTCCCCTTGGAAGCTCTGTGCAGTCCCTGCTTGAGCCCTACGTGGGCCTGCGTCACCCCTTCAGGGGACTGTGTCACCTCTCCTAGTGGCTGCGCTGCTTCCTCTGCTGTCTATACTGCCTCTATGCTATGTACTCTTGGTCCTTCAACCAACAACTGCTTCTGCGCCTCACTGCTGCTGAATCACTCAGATCTTATCTTCATCCAAACATTGCTCCATTAGAAGAATTCGATCTCCAGATTCACTCATTGTGTGTGTTCTCCAACTAACCCTCAAGCCTTCCTATATACTTTTCCTGTTGAGAGACCAACGATTGTGATCAAATATTTAATCAATGGTTAATATTAAAACATACTTGATCCTCGTATCATAGAATCTTCTCACCCACAGTTACATTAATTCATTTTAATTATTTTAATTTCCTAAGTTTTAACTTAGGCTCCATTAAAAATAATCAATTATTTGAATAAAATGCACTCCGGGTGGAATTTATCCAAACGATTTCTGGGTCTTGAAGATCTCATGTGTTCTATCCCCTCCACAAAATTTCCGAGCTAGAGCACATCCGATGCTACCCAAAAATCAACACTCCCTCTTAGTGAGGAATGTGCTCTAACAATACTTCTCACCAGAAGCATCACCCTGATCGACGACATCGGTTCTCTGCGCTGCTGATGCTCGGCCTACTACCCCTCATCCACTGCGGTGCTGCAATTTGTACTGCTTCCCATGAATCTGCCATTGTCACTACTGCATCTATGTTGCAACTCCCTCTCAATATGCTGCATCATGCTTCCCATAGTACTGCAGCTGCTAAGTACTGCACTGCAACTCAATTGCTGAGAGTTAAGCAACTGAAAGTCATCCCAAATACTGACATACTAGTTAGTCTGGTTGAATCTCGATGCGGAAGCTTCCTCTGCTGCTAACCTAGGCTGACCCTCTAATGCTATTGCATTGCCGCTACTATGCATTGCATAAGAACTGCTCTGCATAGCGTTGCACCATTGTGAACTGTGCTGCTGCTACCTCTGCTCTGTGCTGCTTCAGACTCTGGCACTTTAGCTCTGCCACTGTCGCTCCATCATCCCTCGCACCAATTGAATCCCATAATTTTTGTACTATCATTAAGGGATCATGTATCTGTATGTGATCCAAGAGTTTGGGCACCTCAAGGATCCTTCCCCTCGCTGTAGCTTCAATCTACAACTCCATATCACCCCACTTCTTAAGTGCATGAGCACTCATGGCACATCCATCATCATCCTCCTCATCAAGTTGAGGTAGAGCAACCTTCGAGTTAGATTCTTCTTTTCCCTTCTTCTTCAGAGGGAACTGCATGGCGAAATTTCCCATTTCTCCACATCTGAAGCATCTGACCTTCGAGAGGTCCTTCTTGTTCCTTCTCTGCTGCCCTTTCCGTCCCTAAGATGAGAGAGTTGCATCTTCCTCTTCCTCCTCCTTGAATTTTACCCCTTTACCGCTGCTTCCTGCCTTGGTCCACTGTCTGTTCTCTTCCCGTCAAAGAGCTGACCACATCTCCTCCTAGATTGGAAGAGCAGTCCTGCCCAAAATTATTTGGACTAAGGTTTTCCAATATTCAGTGACTACATTCAGGGCAGTCCTGACCATAAATCCAACATATTGTGTAGCCCCTACAGAAGCTAGCTAATCTCGATTACCGTACAATCTAATAAGGAAGGGATCAATCTCTTGTCCCTTCTGAATCTGAAATATTCTCAGCTGGTTCTCAAGCAACATCTTCCACTGGATGGAAGATCCCTCGTACAAAGTGGTCAAGGCCACCCACATTCCCCTTGTTGTGTTATTCTCATAATTATGTGGGATCACATGATCCTTGACTCCGTCCATGATCATGCGTTTTGCTTTTGCCTGAGCCTCCTCATACTTCTTGAGAGGATCAACATCTACTAGAACAAAAATCGTGTTCAAGGCATGATCCTTGATGCGATGTTTATCCAATACTACCAAGATCTTGGCCTTCCAGATGACAAAGTTGGATGCTCCATCCAACCTATTGTGATCCCTCGGTCCACTTGCATCCATCTTTGTTCAACCAAATGTCTAACATGTTCCTTTCTCCCTTTTATCCTGCAGCCCCCAAAAAACTCGGATTTGGATTTATTTGGCGCTAGAAATCCTCTAAGGAACAAGCTCCCTCTTAAATTCAATTTCCTTCACATAAATCCTTCTTCCAAAAAATGTCGAAGCACTCCTCTTTGATTTCTCTTTGCTACTACTCAACATTGGATCTAGATTTCTTGGCAAGAAATCTTCTGAGGAACTGATTCTCTCTACTTTTCTTTTGCCCCTTTACGCATTGTTCTGCACCAACAGAACCAACATCCCACCAAAAACTTTAGTCAAAAAATCTGCACTGCACCTCCAACCACGACAACCAGAAAAATGAGACTCAATAGCCACTACGTTGGCCCAAAAACCACTGCTCTTCCTTCTGCATCTACCTGATCGCCCTAGCAGGCTTACGCAGGCTTTGTGTGAGCCTCCCTTGGTGACCGCGTCACACTTCCTTTACCTCTACGTTATCTCTCAGGACAACTGGTTTCCTGCAACAAATTTCTTCTATCCTTTTGCTGATGGCTTCAATCCTCCTTGATATGCAATCACTCTGATACCATGTGAAAATTTCTGAATATTACAAACATAAATCCTACTGCTATTAACTGATTTGCACTAGCTACTTGTATTTTCCATTTAACAAGTTATTTTATATTTATTCAGTAAATATTAATGCAAATACTATGCAACCTACACTAATATACAAATCAAGTACTGAAAAATAAATGAGACAATCACACAAAGGACACACATATTTTTTGAGTAGCGACCCTGGAAAAAACCCAATGTGGGAAAACCAGTGCAACAGATTTGAGGGTTTGTATTATCAAGCAATAGTATTCTGAGTACAACTAGGGTGCCAAAATTTGGCTCACCCAATTATAGAGAAAATTCTTGGAAGACAGATAAACTAGTGAGTTTTACCTCACACGGCAAGTCCCAACTGATCCAAGATTTGAACTGGCGAAACCCCAGCTCCCTCTGCACTGTTTCTCCGCAGTATATGTGTAGGCCTACATGGGGATGGCTGATTACTGCGTCACCTCCTCTCTGCGGTGATCTTCCTCTCAAAAAATCGAGTTTCAGCCCTCCCAGCTCAGAAACCCCGATCTTCAGCAAAATACAGACTATCCCTTGGAAGCTCTATACAGTCCCTGCGTGAGCCCTACATGGGCCTGCGTCACCCCTTCAGGGGACTATGTCACCTCTCCTGGTTCTTGCGTTGCTTCCTCTATTGTCTTTGTTACCTCTCTGCTATGTACTCTTGGTCCTCCGACCAACAACTACTTGTGCCCCTCACTGCTGCTCAATCAATTAGATCTTATCTTCGTTCGAGCACTACTCCATTAGAATAATTTGATCTCTAGATTCACTCAATTTGTGTTTTCTCCAACTGACCCTCAAGCCTTCCTTTATAGTTTTCCTGTTGGGAGATCAATGACTGTGATCAAATATTTAATCAACGACTAAGATTAAAATAGACTTGATCCTTTTCACTTAGAAGCTTCTCATCCACATTTACATTAATTCACTTTAATTATTTTAATTTTCTAAGTTTTAACTTAGGCTTCATTAAAAATAATTAATTATTTGAATAAAATGCACTCCGGGTGGAACTTATCCAAACGATTTCTGGGACTTCGAGATCTAATTTGTTCTAGCCCCTCCACAAAATTTAGGAGCTAGAGCACATCCGATGCTACCCAAAAATCGACACTGGGATTGGAAATGTGATTTGATACTTTTATGGGGAGTAATAATACTACTTGCTTCAGGGTGTCTTGGCTCATTATTCTTCATTTTATAATGTGACCCTTTGATATTCCCCCTTGCTTCAACAACATTAATAGGCTCATCACGTTCTTTAATAGGTTCATCTATTGCCTCTTCATGCTATTGTTAAGAAAGGGATTAAGTTGCACTAAACGATGTAGTCAAAGGAGTGGACTCATTGATTACATTCAAATGCTTTAGACTATCCTCGTCTCCAAACCGATTATAGTGGCACTCCTCACTATGTGATTCATTACAAGTTTGACACAAAGGAAACCCCTCTTGATTAACCGTGTTTGTAAGAATTAGGGTATTAGGCATAGTTTTTTGGGATGATTTTTCTCCAATATTGGGATTTCTGTTAGGATCCCTAACACTATTGAATTGAGGCTTGGAAGGATAGTTTTGATGGTGAATTATTTCTCAATAAAATATTGTCAAATTACACATCATTTCCATTTTCCCCTGCATAAAATCATTAGTAATATTATCAAATTTATGGGTAAAGGCTTGCAAATTTGGGTCAACTAGAGCCATTGGGTTAGAATTGACCTCAAATTCGGTTTTGGGATATAAGAGAAAATTAATCTTAGATGAAGTTAGAATGCATTCATTGGTAATAACATAGGACTTGGCTTGCTTGAGGCTATGAGGGTCCTTATATTTTAATGCATATAATATATGCATAGGTAAAACACCAATATATAAGGAAAGAATGGCTTTCTTAGTAGGATTATATATTTTTGGCAATTCTTTGAGAAATTTATAAGAACTTTGAGTGAAATCCTTGACACTATCATTATTAATTTTATTGGCTTCTTGGAACTTAGCCAAGAGTTTCATTCCCTCCATCATAGTGGCCAGTCTCTTTTTAAATTCCTCATGGAGCTGGTACCAGTTCTTTATGTTTCTTGCAAGAAATTATAGGCACCAATATCTAGCGTTTCCTTATAAGGATACAACAAACATCATCTGATTGAACCCTCTTTTTCAGTTATTATTCCACCTACACATCATTAAAACTCATCCATATTATTTTAAACCATGGTTGCATTAGTCCAATTGAACTTGGGTATCAACTCTTCATACTTCTCAAGAAGCTTTTGGGGAGTTCCTTGAAAATAAATCACATGCGAGGGTTTGAATGAAATGTTAATCCATGGGCTAACCATTATGGTTGAGGTATTAGGACTACCAAAGATATTCCTGACCATGAGGGAAGGGGGAATTATAGCAGATGATGAAGAGGCAATAGTCTTATGAGTAGTTCTTTCTTTTTAGGATGAATGACTCCTTTTGACCTACTACCAGAGGATAGGGAATGGGAGCTAGCTATGGGAGTCACTAGATGAGAGGTTATAGCATAGGATTTGGGATGATATCATAAAAAAATATTGAATTATAGACTTTGGGTTTTGAGGAGGTGGGCTAAACTTCTCCTTGGAAACGATGCCAAAAATGTTACTGCAAAATTTAGCAGGCTTAGTGAAAATCCTCACTAGGAAAACTAAACCTTATGGAAAAAAGTTAAAGGGTTTCCATTGTCATCTCTGTTATCACCCTGTAATTTCTAAAGGATGAAGGAAAAACTACGGAGGGCAACATCAAACTAACTTTGGAATCTAGGACCTAGCCTTTATGTTATCACCCTGTAATTTCTGAAGGCTGAAGATAGAAATACAGAGGGAAACATCAAACCAACTTTGGAATCTAGGACCTAGCCTTCCTGGACTCAGAGAGGGCTCTCTCTGTTAGATATAACTTGATAACTATAAGTGCTGATATTAGGCTAGTTACAAAAATGAGGTTTGTTTGAATATTTTTGGTTGAGGTAGCAGAAAAGGGCCATTGGGCTATGGAGTCATAAGTGTGAACAAATTTAGATGGATGAATAACTAAGGTCAGGTGAAACCAAGCAAGCTAGCCATGTAAATGGATCTTAACAACTTATGAAATGGAAAAGAGGAGGAGCTTAAAGGTTCAACGAGAATGCGTCTCAGAAGAAAACATAATGAACTGTTTCATGACTATGCAAGGTACCCTATGGTAAATCCTACACAAAAGTTTCTATTTGCAATTAAGAAAAGAAAACAATATGAGAAAACAAGAGAATAACAAATTACATGGGAAAATACTTCACCATAGAGCATAACACAAGAATCTGTAAAACAACATAATCCTTCATTCATCCAAAAGAGAGTGTTTACAACAGAATGAGTCTATTACAATGGTTTTTCCCCTTCCGGGCCTCCCTTCATAGCGCTAATGCATATAATATTTATGGAAAACTTAAGTCGGTTAATCTGCCTACTGCAGTGATTACATTTAAGCAGAAAATGGACAAGTGGAGACATGCAGGTGGTGATAAGACATCTCTGACAAAAACATTGCCTCTTGGATTAATTCTGGGCAACTCTTCGTAGATCCAAACACTTCAATGGCTTCTTGGAAGATCAAACAATAAGATTTGGAGGAAGCTGTGATGTTTTCAAAGACGCAACCAATGGAGGTTCTGACATCTAGATTTGTTATTTGGACCACCTTTGCTGGATAATAAATTCCAATGTGGCACTGGCACTGCCGCTTCTCTGATCTTACTCCCCTTTCTTTGTTACAAACTGATACTAGTTTATTTGGGGTAAATGGTTTTTGAAGGAGAAAAATGGTATTCTGGACACCCTTGAAGTGGTAAGTGGTAATAGAAGGGGATGGGTGCGAATTCGTGAGAAAATGACACAATAAGGGGGTCCCTTTGTTGAAAGCCACTCGTTCCGGACCCCCCTTGCAAGGATAAAGTTAGGATGGTAAAGGGGGGTTGGAATGAAACGTAGGCCGTCAGATTTAAAGATGATGGTGGATGGATGAGGTGGAAAACCTTTTCTCATTTCCGGGTCTTTACCACGAGTATTTTTGTTGTGTCCCGAAATATTTATTCATGAAATGAGCTTCAAACCTCATAGGCCCGACTTGACCTATTATACACACAAAACATCGTGAAAACTTGTTCACCCGGACCTGAAATTCTGTAGATTTTAGCTATGAATTTCATCGCATCCATAAGAAATTGCACATCACCTTTCGTAGAATTTACCATTTATCCTCTGCGCCTACTACTTAAAATTTGTGATTTGCGATTGTGATCGGCTCCCACCTCATCACACATCACATTTTGGCGATTATAACATTCACCTTCACACTTAAATCTTAAAACTTGCGATGTGCGGTACGAGGGCCAGGGCTACGTCACTTACTACGTCATCTGCCACGTCACCCACCATGTCACCTTCCATGTCATCCTGCCACGTCACTTTCCACGTCACCGGCAATGTCACCTGTCATATCACTTGCCACGTCACTCTACCATGTCGCCCATATTGCACTTCGGCGATTTTAACATTTACCTCTGCACTTGTTCTTTAAAAGTGCAATTTGCGATTGTGATTGGGTCCCACCTGCATCACACGTCGCATGTCAGCACTTTTAACCTTTACCTCCAGCGGAAATTCTTTGAAAACTGTGATGTGCGATTGCAATCAGATCTCATCGCACATTACAACATTTAACTTGCGTGTGATTTTTAAAAGGTAAGTTATAACATGAGCGCAGTGTGAAGTGCGATGCGTTAAAAGTGGAAAGGTGCGAAAAGGCAGAGGGGTAAGGAAAATGTAAAAACAAAGGTTTTTAATGCGGATCGGTAATATATAAAGGTTTGGATGGGTCCCACCAAAGCACATTGGTGGAGTTTTTATGTTCGGTGATGAATTTAGAAAAGGTTAAGGCTTGCGCGGTGTGAAAAGTGGGCAAAGCTATAACGATAGAGTTTCAAACTTGTGATATAAGTGGGTTCTTTAAGGTAGTGAGTCCAAAAATGTTGTGCATGTGGATTTTGGGGTTTTGAATGGGATTCAGAGTATGGGAGTGTCAGAATTTGGGAAAATGAAAGGTAAGAGGAGGGTAGATGGAATGAATGAGGGCAGTATGGATTTTTCTCACCATCACATTTAATCAACAATACTCTCCTCTTTCAACTGAATTAACTGGAAGATAGATTCATTTGATCCTTTGGATAGCCAGGATCTCCCTTTCTTTTCTGAAAATAAATGATAGTCATGGAATGTTATTTTCAGTATGAGAAATATAATAAATAATCAGTCACCTTATGCTACTGTGAAATACAAGGGACTAACAACCTCAACAACCTTTCTTCTGCTTTTGGTGGTATTTTACCATAAGGGAGGCTTCCCAAAATCACCTAAAGGATATTCAATTACTATGGTTCAATGTGATAGATAAGAAGATTATAAGATGGGATAAAGCACCGAAAAAGCTTAGAAGGCCTATATGTTCTATGAAAAAGTATAAGTACTCTATTCCTAGACTAAATGGATGGTTGTTATAAGTTAGGGTTTCATTGGTTTGCAATGATAGGGTATACAATGTCATATAAAAACCATGGAAAATGCCTCTTAATGAATAATCAACAAAGAAAACAAGGCCTTCCAATATACACCAAGAATTAGGGTTTATTAATGGATTTTTATGGCTAAAAACATGCTTAAGAGACAACCATAAAGAATAAGGTTTCACAATGAAATAATACTAGATTTTTATTTTATGTAATTTATCGAGGCAACTCCTACTTTATGAACCAGAAACATCAAATAAAATTTCACTTTTATGTAATTTTCCACATAGAAACCTTGGCTGCTAAGCCTAATCACCTATTAATAAGGTAAAGAAAAATAAATTTAATTGAGTTAGAGAGTGATCAATAGAACTTATGATTAGTGCATTCTCATAAATGGTCATAATAGAGTATTCTAGCGCTAAATTCAATGAAAACAATTTTTATAGAGTAAGGGGGGATGACTAGGACATTCACTTTTAAAACCATAACTATTTTCCTTGTGAGGGGATAATTTAAATATAAGGAATGTTCAATCAGATTTTCCTTATAGGTTTCAAGGAGAGCAATTTTCCCGGCAATAATGGAGAAATATTTGAACATATATTTAACATTTATCCATGGCATAAAATATAAACCATACTTCTCAAATACAATATGAAAAATATAGAAGATAGAGCATGAAACTTTCAAAATTCTTTGAGGAAACACTTCATTCAATCCTTGCAAAATGTCTCCACATAAAGATCCATATCTAAGAGAATTTGGACCATCAAAAACTAACTTTTCAACCAAAGTAGAAACAAATACTAATTCACACTCTTGCACAAGAGAAGAGCCATAATACAAGTTTGTTTGAGTGTTCAACAAGTGAGAGGTTACAATCCAACCGCATAATAGCTAAAAAACATAATAAATAATGCAAAAATATCCCACATGTGTGGTAAAAGAGGTTCCTCCACTATGAAATCATCTTCCAAGGGAGCTCAAAATTCCACAAGCGTCAAATAGGTCATGAGTGCTCCACACTCCAAAAAAATAGCTCAAATTCCATGGGTATGCCTCCAAATGTGCCTCCAAAACCATGACATCATCACCAGGGTGCACTACGTCACCCTTCTAAGGGAAAAAGGAGCGATGTTGCACAACTATGATCAAGTGTTGGGGTCCATAAACAATGTGCAAGCCCTCCCCTGCCATCTCAAGGATAAGCATCATCATCCGGGCTCCAAAACAAGCAACACTCATCAATAAATGTCAAGGCCAATTTGGGGGCATCCTGGGTCCATGTTGGCACATCACCAATAAACCCAATGCCAAGCCTTAGTATCTCAACATTTCAACATAGTGTCATGTACTATGTGGATTAACCATATCATAGCACAACACACTACTTTGGAGGAGCAACACTACATCAACAAAGTCATATATACTATCTGGAATGGGTAAAATGAGCTCTGGAATGCTACTGAAAGGTACAAGAATCCTCTCTCAAGAGGCCACTACTGCTGTTGTAGCACCACTTGACAATGCTCTTAGTGAAATCAACAATCATTAGAGGAAATAAACTTAAATGCACCATAGTGGATCCTACGTAATGTTAAGGGCACGAGAATAGTTCACACAAAGCTCACCTTCAAATTTCTAACTAGATCAGGTTCCATAAACAAGTTACCTCCTTATATTAGGGATATTTAGGTAAATAAACCTATTAGGTGTTTCCATATTGCAAGGAATAGTGACATGTCCTAGGTAGCTCATCAATCTCTAGGTGTGTGTGAAAACTGATGGCTGTAGAGTGGGGATGATTTCAGGGAAAAGTGCCACAACCATGTGACCCACTAATGGAGGTCCAACTTCTTGGATATATAGATGTGAAGAGGGATCAAACATGGAGGCATGAATTACGACTTTCCTCAACATACTTTTCCCACCCCTTTGGTGCACCTTTTACTTCTTTATGGTTTTCCTTTATTTGGGTGCATAATTCAGGTGTCTAATGTTTCTTTTGAGAAATTCCATTATTTTTTTGGGATGAGCCAATTTATTACTCATGAGGGTTGGAACATACAATATTTTCTTTCTTTATATGAAGCATTAAATGCTTGAGGAAGTGGGTGATGACTAATGAGGGGGAAAAGATCATGCTAGGATTTTGTGTCTCAACCATATATTGCATTTTATATTTTTCTTTCATTGTGGAATTTTTATGTGTTTTTGTTTAGCTGCATCAACCTACAATTATATGTTTTTTTGGATAGAATAAAAAATGAGGATGAAGGGTTCCAATCCTAATGACCAATGACCACAACCCCAAAGAATGGAGATGTATAAGAGGAAATATAGAAAGTGGTAAGTATGGATTACCTTGGATGTGCTACTTTAGTTAGTGCTTCCCCAATAGTGCCCTTTCTAAATCCCTAAGGCCTCATAGGAGGTACCACTTGAATAGGGTGAAAGACTAATCTCCCAGGTGAAGTAAGGGAACTATAATACAATCAAGATGTGTCAGTTATCCAAATTTCCTTTTGATCCATATTAATATGCCTATAACATAAGTGAAATCACATGATTGAAAACATGGTTAAAGTATTTGCAGATGGAGGACCCAACTTCCTTCAAATAGGAATCCCAGATGGGAGATAAAACTAACCAAAGCAAGAAGTGGAGGATCCTGGTATTATGTCACGTGCTGATTGTTGCTGAAAAATTTGGCAGGGAGGAGACTCACAAGGAAAGGGACAAACCATATGAAAACAATGAGGAAGGATTGCCATTGTCATCTTAGAAATATCCTTCCTACTATTTAGTGGAATGTCACCTCAAGGGAGGCTTTCTTGTATTCACATATTAGGATATTCTAATTAAAGGGAACATGGTGATATAAATAAGCTATGGAAAGGAAGGTAGAGTAGGATAACATATTATTTATAAAGGAGCAAGGATTCTAACCCTAAATTGGATCAAAGGATCAAATGAGTTTGGAAATGAGTTAAGGTTTTCAAAGGATCAAATGAGTTTGGAAATGATGACGTTGGTCCTATTTGGGGAGGATTCACCATAACCAATGTTATATTTTGTGTTTAAAAGGTGTATGGAGGAAAACATTCAGAATTTCATCCACAAGGATCCACTAAAAGCAACCCTAAAAGCAAATCAACCCTAAAAATCCCTAATGGCTTGCCTTAAAAGGCCTAGGAGAGATGAAATAAAGTAAAATGTTAAGTTTTAATAGTTTTTTATCAACACAAGCTTGGCAAACGCCTAATACTACTTAGGTAAATGGAGTTTTAGGGAAATTTTTAGAGGAAGAAGGAAATTGATTGGAGTAAGGGGGGGAAATCCTAAGGAGAATCAACATAGGACTTGAGTTATTAATCATATGTTTCACTAGTAAACTAACCTTTTGCCTCCGTCTCACCCGGTACACTAAAACACTCATCCTAAGACAATCTATCCTCCATCTATATAATGAAGGCTAATCCAAGGAAAATAAGGTAAAATAAATGGAAGTAATTAATTGATGGAGAATTTTTGAGGGAGGTCCAAGGAGAGATCAAGGGCACAAGCCAGGAAGGAACACTTATAGATCTAAGGTAAAACAATTTTATGTACTACATTGTCACTATTGATTTAATATAAATGGATCTATGAATTATGATTTTCCTTCCCTTAATTACTATCTAAATCCATGCATGTTGGTTTCATGATTTATTTTATTATATGCTTGTTTACATGGTTTCATTGAGAAGGATCGAATCTTTTTATTGGTAATAGTTTATATTGTGAAAGTATCTTGGATAAGCATCTATCATCTTTTTGGTTATAGGAAGTCGATCATGTAAAATAGAGCCTTAGATATGTATTATTGTGCCCGTCATGGACACATTTCACAACCATAATTAAAAAAAGTGCACTCTCTTTACTTGTTTTCCATTCTTATATAATTAAATATATTTATTTCTTTGATTTGATTCATTATCTGTATAATCTTCAGACCCTGATTTTCCTTGACTTAAGGGAAAACTCGAGGGGGAACTCACATGTCTGCAAGTGAGGTTTTTCTCCATAGCGCCAATCTTTCTCCCATTCTCTCTCCCCTTCTCCATTTATCTTTCTCTATCCCTCTATCGCTATATCTATATCTCCCTATATCCCTTTCTCTATCTTTCTCTATCCCTCTCCCTTTCCTTTTGGACATGTGTTATATTCTTTGCTCGACTATTAACACAAGCTATACATTGCATAGGGTGTAGTGAGGGTTGAACTAGGCGTGAAGCCACCCTTGCTCAGGGGGTTTGTATGGGGGTGGAAGTCCCCCTGCACAAAGGTTTTTGAGAATCACTCCAATTGTTTTTTTGGGAACTTCTTTTGTATCTATCCTTGGTGGTTTTAGGCATGAGTTTTACTAAAAGTGATTTTGTTGCATGGTGGTTTCCCATTGTTTTGAAGTTTTGGTTAAGGAAATATGGTTGTATTATAATTCAAGGTAAATGGATTGGTGGTTTATGGATGTCATGGGATATACATTGTATTTTAATACTATAAAAATAATATATTGAAAAAATTTTGTTGGTTTTCCTAGTTTGGGTTTCTAGATAAAAGCTGTGTTAATGTGTGTTTTTTCGATTGCATCTTTTTTGTTTTAATTAAGAATTTGTTCTCAACAATTAATTATACAAGGTTAAAACCAACATTTGGTACTAGAGTAATTTTAGCTTTAAGGGGATTCCTTTATGGATAAATGACTTGGCTTAAGCATGTAATAGATCTTGTTACAGTGAGAGATCTACATAAGCGATTCTTGTGGTGAAAGGAAATGGTGAGCAATTCATTTATAAAGATCAAGAAATTCAATAGGAAGAGTTTTGAGTTGTGGAAGATCAAAATAGAATATTTGTTGGTAGTCATATATCATTGGATCACTATGGATCCAGATTATGCACTAAAGAGGATGTCAACAAAAGACTAGACTAAGTTTGATTGAAAGGAAAAGAGAACAATGCGACTGTGTCACTCATATTTAGTATTACTAAATGTTTTATGGGAAGCTACAACAAAGTACATTGTGGAACAAGTTAGGGGATTTATATTAGTCTAATTCTCTAGCGAATAAAAATGTTCATGTGGAAAAAATATATATATAACTGGAGAATGAAGGATGTAGATTCAGTGATAGAGAATATGAATGCATTGAAAAATATTAAGATTTTAGATGAAGGTAAGTGCATCAACTTTTTTTGTTCTCTACCAAGATCGTGAGATATTTGGTTTTTGCCATAGGTAGTAATGCAAATGCTTTAAGATTTGATGAAATAGTATCATATTTGTTATTAGAGGAGATGAGATGGAAAAAAATGGAAATCCAAAATAAAGATGCCATTTCTATAAGAACACACTTCTAGAATATAAATAAAAACAAGTTCTCGACTGGGAGATGTAAATCTAGAGTAAGATATAAATCTTTAGGAAAGTTCGTAAAGGTATGTTGGAGATGTTGAAAATAAGGGAATTATAAGAAATATTGTATATTAAGAATTGTTGAGAAAGGGAAGGGATCTAAAGATGGTCCTTCTATAGAAGAAAAAAATTCCTCAAATGGAGGGGATTTGTACCTGGCTTCTTCAAGTAAATGTAGATCATGAGGGATGATTGGTCAACTCAGGTGCATCCTTTCATATGACTCATAATAGGGAGTGGTTTTACGAGTCTAAAAGATACAACTGCCATTTTTATAGGAGATGAATCGAAAACCAGGATCATAGGAAAACGAAAATTCAATTTGAAGCTCATGGGTGGAATGATTAGTACACTCGTTGGTGTTTTGTACATCCTAAAATTTCCCCAAAAAATATTTTTGTAAGCAATATGAGTGATGTAGGTGTAAAAATAATGTTTGAAAAGGATACCTATAGGATGGCTTGAGGAGAAATGGTATTAATGAGGTGTTCAAATTGGAAATATGTCTAACATGTTGGGAAGCATTGGTAGTGATGGGTGCAAAAGTTACACTGTTCCTAAGAGTCAATATGAAGAAGGAAAAATGTTGTTTTTCCACGATACTGGAGCCCAGGTTAGAATCTCAGAATCATTGATGCTACCAATCCAAGTATCACAACAAACTACTTTACACAAAAAAATAATATAAAATTATAAATCTACTAGTGCACTCACATAAAGAACTTTTTAGAAAAACCCAACTTTGTTATATTGGTAAAACTATTAATACAACTATCTAGGGATCCTGTACTAGGGATAATCACACTCATACATCCACTAGTACAAGAATACAAGAACCATATACATTGATCTTCTAGCTGATTTTTCACACCATCACAACTCCGAGATCGTACCCTTAACACAACTGTAGGTCCTTCGCTCCCATTATGTAGCTCCTGCCTCTATCAATATACCATCTCCTTCAAGCCACTGAAAATAGATCTAATCTTCTCTCTAGCCGATCGTTAGTCCATAAACACATTAACACATCGAGACTCCTATTGAGTGTTTCAAAACTCTGCTTGTGAACAACTCTCAACTTCCCACTATTTCTCCTCAGCTCTTGTGGGACTTCTTCCCTCTAATGCCTTCCTGTGTTGCTCCGATGAAGAAAAAATTCGGGACAAAGAGATGCCACCTATCAATACAATATATCCTTCTCCAATAATGAACTTGGGCTAATGTAATATACTCCCTTGGCCTCCAACTCTCAACTTACCACTGTTTCTCCTCAGCTCCTGTGGGACTTCTTCCCTCTAATGCCTTCCTGTGTTTCTCCGATGAAGAAAAAATTCGGGACAAAGAGATGCCACCTATCACTACAATATATCCTTCTCCAATAATGAACTTGGGCTAATGTAATCTACTCCCTTGGCCTCCTTTATTTGTCCTTCAAGAATCAATCCCAAGCTTACACAAATGTGCCTCTCCTAGCAATACTCTTTGTCCTTCAAGAGCCTGATCTTAGGCCTCTAACTTCACCCTTCTTACAACTATAAAATTACTTATTGGCATGCTGATCCAGGGCTACTTTGAACACCTACTTCTTTCCCTCCAACAACCACAAGATTCCCAATGCAGTATATCCAATTTTGACCTATCCTCTAGCAAAAAATCACCATGAAAACACGTCAACACATACCTTGGAACCTGTGCATATTGTTGTAGCCTAAAATCTGGTTAAGGCAACAATTCATGCTTGTTTATCCCTCCTTAACAACTCCAACAGTCCTATAAAATGTTGCAGCATTCCTAAAACACAAGCTTGCTACCCTTCGCTGTTTTTTTAGGTGGTATGTTCTTCATTTAAGATATTTCAAACCTCTCAATAATCTCCTACAAACCTCAGCCTGGTTTGCAATCAGTCACATGGATTGCAGATTCTAAAACAGAGAAGAAAACCACCGAAACTGTTGGAACTAGGAAATGAATAAATTTTTCTACGAAATCAACCCTTTTGCTGCAAAATCCATTCATTCCTTTCCTTTTAATTGTTTATCAAATATAAATCTTGTGATTATCACGACTTTACAAAAGGTATCTTGCATGTCACGTTGGTTTCCTATTTTACCCTTCGAAGAACTAGAAATTAGTTAAGAGTGTTCTCAATAATATAATGTTATGTATATATATCTATGAATAATAACTGGTACTACATGTCGTTGTTCAAGATTTCCAGAAACTTTATTTTTCAGGCATTTCGCGACACATGGGAAGAGAAGTTACGAGAATATCGAAGCTCGTTAGTGGGCATCTTCTTGGGAGTTGGTTTATCTTGTTTCATATTAATATGGCATATTTTTGTGGAGTACTATTTGTAGCCAATTGTGAAAGTTTATTAACTCCTTGAGATGCCATTCAAATCCAAGAACTGTGTGTACTAAAAGGACCAACAAAATGATGCCTTGGCGCGCATCATATGATGCTATGTCACAATTTTCTATACTAATTTTGTGTAACTAGTGTTTGGTCCAGTTTTAGGAAGTTTAAGATTCTCCCCTACACTTATAAATATTATAAGCTTTTGAAAAACGAGATGATTATTATCGGACTCTCGTTATACTTTTGATAATATAAGTTGTTTTTGGACGTGCTTATTTTTCGTCTAAGCTCTTATCTATTTAATTAAGTTTCCAGGAACAATGCAAACCCTCAGTTTGGCTTGCTCGAGGTAAGGTATTGCACCATACTTTTTCCTTCCAATTTTATTTATTTACATGTCATTTTCCTTGTGGTATTTAATTTTGGTTAATCGTTTAGTGGATTTATGATCAATCGAAATAGATCAGATGGTGTGTTTGAGTTTGATGGGTGTGGTTTGTATTTCAATTTTTTTATGGTTCTTATTTTTTATTTGATGTGTGTTTTGAGCTGTGGTTGCACAATGCTGTGAAATCAGTAAACCTTGCTGCAAAATTGGTAGGTTGTTGAAGAATCGTAGAAATGCTGCAAAATCAATTTTGGATAGGAAAAATTTATGAACTAATACTCTTGACTATAAGACTTGTACTCGAGTGATTTGGGTAAGCTTATGGCTAGACCTATAGTCATAGTTGACTTGTCTCAATCTTGATTAAATGACTTATAGGATTATTGCATATTCATATTTTTGGTGGAATTCTTATGCTATGCATACAACATCGAGTCCTCATAAGTTAACAAACCCTGTTTGAAAATTAAATAGATGAAGTGAATACACACACACACACACACACACACATAGAGAATTTTGGCGTTGTTGCTGGGGAGACACTCAAAGAACTAAGAATTCCCATCAAATAGGAAATGACACTGATAGTAGAAGCGACCAAAGAGAGGTAGTTAGTTTCCCTTTTAGGTAACCTACATCTTGAATGTCGTTCATTTAGAGCATGTTAGAATAGACACCATAGGTAGAAAAAGGAAAAAGTTTGTAAAAAGTATAACACATGGTGCAGTACGAGCCACACCTACTAACATTATGGAAAACGAGGGGGGAATTCCTAGAAAAATCACTTTTGTTGAGAATAACGCAGTAGGGAAATCATCAAATGATGACCAACCAAAAGAGGAAGATACTCATTTGAAGGAATATTTAGAAAGTACTTCAGGATCCAATGAGGTTCAAACTCCTGAAATCCTAGAAGAAGAAGATATGGCAAATGAGGAGGTGCTTGGACCAAAGAAATAAAATCTTGTTACTTTCAAATTTCCTATTAGGAATCCTAATGAACCAATTAAAATGAAGAATATTCCTCTCCCAGCTCTACCAAACTTTCATGGTTTTTCTAAGGAAGATACCAATACATTCCTTTTTGAGTTTGACGTACTTTGTCGCAGTTATGATTATTCGACGAATGCTTAAGAACTATAACTATTTCTTGCCACCTTGAAAGACTCAACCCTTCGTTGGTTTATGGGACTCAAGGGGAACTCCATTACAACATGGGATGACATGAACAAATATTTCATGAATAAATATCAATATTATTGTAAAATTAGGGAAATTAAGGAGGAAATATTTAAGATGTCTCACGTTGACGATGAGAGCTTAGAATATTATGTTGAACGATTTCAATATACCCTACAGAGGACAAGGAAGAAATCCTTAGGTCTCGAAACCATTAAAGAATTTTTGAGGTCTAAAATGGGTCTCCTAAGGAATATTATAAAATAATAGTTGAAATAATAAAACAATATTATATTACATCATCAAATTTTAGAGGTAGAAAAGAAAAAAACTACTTTTTCAACTCGTGTTTTCAACGTATCTCCCTATGGGTTTACTGAAAGTTTGAGTGGGAGCATTCGTTGGATGCATAATTTAATTCCTCGCCCAAGGAGTACCCATGTTGCATACTTTGTATGGACCCTACTACAGGAACAAATGTGATCAAAATCACATTTTTCAAGTATTTCTCATTTTTCATGTATCAAGTTTTGGTCAATAATTGTCATTGATGAAATATAATCTCTCTTGATGGAAATTGACGGATGCTACTCTATGACATATGACATGGTTGGTGACATATGATGCTGAAAAATTGATGACATATATGATGAAGGAATTGATGACATATGATGACAAGGAGGACCATATGCTGATGATGATATAGTTGAAGACATGAAAATGGAAAAGTACTAATGACTTCATGCTGTCCCAAACATCTTATGCATAGAAAAATTCAAGAACACTCACAAAGAAAAATAATTTTTGATACCTTGGAGGCATCCTATCAACTTGGATCCTTCACCATCTTAAAGAGGATTTCCCCCTCTTTCCAGCAAGCCCTCACTTGCCCTCAAATCCTTGTATTTTAAGAGATAACAATTTTTTAAGGTAATAAATATATTTTCTATTGCAAGCTGACCTACCCTCAATTATACAAGTCGGCCTCAATTCAAATAGTCATGTACCTTCAGTTTCATAGAAAAACCACTATAAATACTTGTTCAGACCTCCATTCGGTCATCTAATAGAAAGAGAATAACAAAATAGTTCACATCTCGTGAACTTGAAGGGTCACAATAAAGAGAACAAGGAAACTCGTTTGGGCTTAAAGATCACATTAAACCACACTGGAATTTCTATGAAGACTCTCAGAAAAGTTGCAGACCTCCTGAAGTTTAAACTTGGACCTATGGACTCGGATTGGAGCAGCCTTTATCTTGGCTCAGACATGTCCAAAACTCACTGAAGCTTAGATCTATTAGCTCAAACTGGTGCATAATTATGTGGCTTGAACAATGACTCGATGCCCATACACAAAAATTCATATTTGACTTCCTCTGGCTTGAACCAGTGCTATCTTATCACTGCAATACACTTCAGTACCTTAGATCTGCAACACTCTGTGACTTGGGTATGTAAAGGTCTGTCTCAGGCTCGTGAAGGACAATCTCCACCTAGACACAATCTTAATCATAAGGGAGTCATACCTTATACATTTTGATTGGTCTTAGAATAAGGATCATTTGAAGAAATTGGACTACTATGGACTTGTGAATGTGGTTTGACATGTGAAGAATAAACTTATGGAGGATATAACTACAAAACTAAGAAGAGCATTCAGTTCAACACGTTGAAGGTTCAATGGTTCATGACTATGGTGGCATCATCAAGCTTACTGTGAGGACATATGCAGTCAATGGTGGAGACCTAAAGATTGAAGAACATTGGACAATTTTGAATATAAATGAAGCATTTAACAATGCAGAATCTTGTTGGAAATAATCAAGTAAGTACATTACTCATTTTATTAAAGAAGATGGAAGGATTGGTGTCCTAGGGGTTGGAGCCTCTAAAAATCAAGGTTGGAGCCTTGAGAAGGATGGGGTAAAATCCCTTGAGGTTGGAGCCTCACAAAAGTCCAAGTTGGTGCTTGGAAACAGGTTGGAGCCTGGAAGATTGAAGGGTTGGTTCCCTCAAGAAATATTGTAATCAAATTTTTGTAAAAAAGGATTCGTGTCCTCTCTAGTTTATAATAAAATCCTTATTAATTATTTTTCTGATTATAATTGTGTAAGAATATTAACTGGTAAAAATAAAAAATTGAAAAGAAATACCGATTCACCCCCCTCTCAGTATTTCCAACAATTGGTATTAGAGCCAATTTCTTCATAATCAACCTAACAACTGGAAGAAAGATTCTTAGGGCACAATGAAGAATCAAGAAACAACAGGAAAGATCCCCACAATTTGATCCATCTACTCCTCCAATAGATCAATACAGAAGGAAAATTTATATAGAAAATGCCAAAGCACTAAATTCCATAACAAGTGGAATTTAAGATTCATAATTCACAAAAGTATTGAAATGTGATTCTGCTAAGGAAATGTGGGACAAGCTCATTTCTATCTGTTGGCGCTAGAATCAGCACTTGGACTGTAACAAGCGCCTGACCAGACACATCCTAAACTCTAAGGCAATTTAATTATTTATTTTATGAGATTGGTAGATGGTATAAACTCCGATTCACTAAAAAGAGGTTTCAGTCAAATCCACAGTTCTACTAATGAGGGTATTAGAATTTGATGTGGTAGCAGAGTGCAAGTTTGTAGCCTATGAGGAGAGGAAAATGTGAGATGAGAGAGGAAAGAGTAGGTCTGCAAAACATAAATCTATTGCATTTGGTAGAAATTAACAAAAGTAGCAATTTGAAAATATTCCAATAAAAGAAATCTATTTCTAGTCTTACAATATTCTCACTAAAATATCATGAAGAATAACTATCATGAGCGATGCTCTTCCACCGTTATAACATATATTTTACCAGGAATGTTCATTGTGTGAGACTAACAAAAATTGATAAAAAAACATAACATGTTTAAGATACCGATAAGAACACATAACAACATAATGGTTTGAAAACTGAAACTGAAAGAAAGAAGAAATGGAAACAAAAGTAAAGTTGACAATACACACAAAAAATTGGTAATAAGTCCTCAGTAGTATCATTCCATTTCATTCACAAAAATATTATAGATCATATGAGTCAAAATTATAAAACCACCACACTTCATATCTATTTGGCATATATATATATAAAATATGATATTGTCATCTCCACAGAAAAAGGTAAATTTGTTTCAAAATTTATTACAATCTCGTGCAAGAAATGAGGCTTATCCCTAATCTTAAATACAAAGTGCTATATTAAAAACAATATAAACATCATGAAGGCTATCACTTTGAAATGGTTGTATTAGGTGGTAGTCTATTTGAAGACCACTCTTCTGTTCCAGTGCAACCAATCTTTAGCAAATAGTGTAAAAAACAGTGGGAGTGACATGTGGCTGTCTCCTTCAAAAGTGCCAAACAGAACCCTGGTATTTCAGAGAAGCCTTGATACATGACACCTGGCAACATCCATTGAAACTGAAAAACTCCTCCACTTCACCAATTTGATTTCACCATCATGATATCAAACCAAAAATTAGCCCCTTTCCATCACATGCTGATATTTCAAAATAATTGCTACCTTCGCAGAAAAGGTAGCTACATCTAGAAAACATGGAACATTAACCCAAAAAGTTTCTCCAAGGCAGCCCTGCTCTTTATTCAACATAGGTCCAGAATAGAGGCAAATATCCTGATGGCCTCTGCTTTAGTCACCCTCTTATCAGACCTCTTTCTCTGTGCTTGAATCTTTGACTAAGTCTTTTTCTTGATTTCAATTTTGTCTTTTGGGCTCTCTTCAATTGTAATTTTTGTAAATGTTCTATGCTTGGTGCAACTTTAATTTTTATCCCAATATCAATAATAAATCACATAAAAAATAAAGTAAAATGTTGATAGAACATACCAATAGATCGATAGAAGACAAGCCAAAATATATAAGTGTGTTGGTGCATTACGATGGTCAGTAGGATGCTTCAACCAAAAAAGTCTCAATACTGTCAGCCAACCAGAAGTGTTACACAACCCTCTAGGATAGCCAAACCAGTCAACCTCAAAAGTCAACTAAAGTCAACATTGTCAGTCAGCGATCAACACAAACAATAGTAGCAACAAGGTCAACACATCCAAGTCAAAGTCAACATCCAGCCTTGAGAATTGTGTAAAAAAATGCAGATTGAGGAAATCGAAAGATTGGGAGAGTTTCAGGTCAATTTGGTCAACGCTGTAGTAGAAACCCTAGGCCCAAAACATAATTTTCTCCTTGCTGAAATTTCCCATGTGTGAAGAGAAGAGGCTCCAAGGTGATCGAACCAATCAGATGATGAGAGAGAATGTGTGAGGATGTGATGAGTGAAAATGCCCTCCAACATTGTCTAATTTATATCCATCAATGAGGGTGTGTGACACAACTGCTGGGGCTCCAAACCTTCAGGCCGATCTGCACATATTTTGAATAAATTCAAAATAATTTTCTGCTCATCGGATCAAGATGATCTTTAGATCAATCTTGCACCTCTCTGAAATAGGAGTCCAATAAAAATATTGGCATCTTCACTTGAGCATCACAACATGGATTTTAGACCTAGTTGTCCAAAATTAACACTCCCTCTCAACTAAGGAGAACTCCATCCGCCTGTGCAATCCAAACAACGTGCGTCATCCCATTGTAACTTGCTTTGCTGGCTTCTTTATTTCAGAACAGAAGTGGGTCAGTCACAAAGACATCATCCCCAGCTAACAAGTTGAGCCTAGAGGTACGAAACCTCTATAGGACTCAAAAAGAGTCTCAAACAAACCCGAAGTTGGTTTATCAGACCCGAAGTCAGTAGGAGGTCCAAAACCTCACTATACTTGATCCCAGATCAAGTGGTTGGACCGTGCCATCCTAGATAGAGAGTAGAACAATCTCTGATGCATCCATCGGTCTTTGCTACTAGTCTCTAGATTTTCCCACCTCACAGGCCAAATGAGAGGTACTTCCCATGAGTTTGGGACTCAAAAGGGTAGGATGCATATGGGCACAGATCATGAGAGGTGAACCAACTCAATCATCATAACGGTGGAGCAGAAGCACACCAACAAGGTTCAAAAAGTCTAGCCCTGTGGTTGCTTATAGCTCCGAGAAGCTATCCCCAAAGCCCCCAGAGCTCCAAGAGATCATCGTCCAACAAGACCCTCAGCATAGGGTCATTCCATGGTACCAATATTCTCATGGAAGGTTAGGAACTTGACCTTCCCCAAGGGCTTTGTGAGAATATCCGCAACCTTCTCATCAATTCCTATATGATCGAGCCTTACAGTGCCTCACTGTACCATATCCCGGATAAAGTGGTCCTTGATATCAAAATGCTTGGATTGATTGTGGAACACGGGATTCTCGGACAACTGAATCCAACTCTGGTTATCACAAAGTATCACGGTGGTATCTAGCACATGCCCGAACATCTCATTGAAGAGCTTTCGCAACCAAACTGTTTCACAACAGGCCATACTCACTGCAATGTATGCGGCCTCTGTGGTGCTTAAAGCCATCGACTTCTGCTTTCTTCTCATCCATGATATCGAAGCAGAACCAAGTGTGAAGTAACATCCTGATGTGCTCTTATGATCCACCACACTTCCAACCCAAATTGACATCAATATATCCATGGAGTGTCGTACTCCCGGCAGTGTATCTCAGCCCATGGTTTATCGTGCCCCGAAGATATCTCAACAGATTCTTGGCACCAACCCAGTGAATGTGATTAGGCTCAACCATATGTTGACTCAAAGTGTTCACTAGAAAACATACGTCCGGATGAGTGTTCACTAAGAACATCAGAGCCCCTACGAGTTGACGATACTCAGTAGGATTTGCTAACACGGGCCTAGGAGCATTGCCACTCAAATTCTTAAAGTTGAGCTGCATTGGTGTCGACACGGACTTACAGTCCACCATTCCAAATCTTTCTAGAAGCTTCACAATATATTTTCCTTGAGAAAGGAAAATCTCGCTAGGTATCTACCTGACCTCCAGGCCTAGGAAGTAGTGCATTAGTCCTAGGTCCTTCATTTCGAACTCAGCAACGAGCTCCCTCTTACACTGATGAATGAGAGGGTCAGCACCTGTCAGGAAGAGGTTGTCCACATACAACACCAGAATGAGAGGCTTTTCTCTATCAACCTTGAAGTAAAGGTTTGGACCAGCATTACTACGAGTGAAGCCCAACTTCATCAGGTAGCGATCTATCCTCTCGTACCAAGCTCTGGGTGCTTGCTTCAATCCATAGAGGGATTTATTCAACTTGAAAACATGGGTGTCCCGATCCTGGACTTCAAACCCCAAAGGTTGCTCTACATACACCTCTTCCTTTATCGCACCATGTAGAAATGTGGTCTTCACATCCATATGATGAAGAATCCATCCTTGCATAGCATCAAGGGATATGATAGATCATATGGTGGTATACTGGGCCATAGGTGCAAATATATAATCTTAGTCTACGCCTTCCTTTTAAGAGAAGCCACGGGCAACAAATCTTGCCTTGAAGTTTTCAACACTTCCATTAGATCCATGCTTTATCTTGTAGATCCATTTCGAGGTGAAAACTGCTTTGTCCTTTGGTCTTGGAACCAAATCCCAGACATCATTCTTCATAATGGACTCATATTCTTCGTGCATAGCATCTATCCAGACTTGATGCTTTACGGCTTCCTCAAAAGATCTAGGCTCAAATTGTACGATAGTAATCATGGCTGCTAGATACCCTTGGAATCTATTCGGCTTCTTGCTTTCACAGAATGTCCCCATTGGGGCCATATGTCCTGCGGCATCCTAGAGAGTGTTCCCGAGCCATGATGGTCTCTTCCTCAGTGAAGGAGGTGGATCAATCGGGTCCATCGACTCTTCAACATTGGGCATCGTCTCATCCTTCAGTTCTTCTTGATTTCCAGGCCTTGCTTCATGATCTTCCTCAAATCTCGGAAGGTTGAATACTTTCCTCAGGGAATCATATTCGTCAAAGGTAACATCATGGCATATCTCCACTTCCCTTTGACTAGGCACATAGAATCTATAGGTCTTTGAAGTTTCGCTGTAGCCCACAAACATTCCTTTCTTCCCAGAAGCATCCAAATTTCTCCTCTTCTCCTTCGGCACATGAAAATAAATAGGACATCCAAAAACTATAAAATGTGAGACATCGGGTTTCTTACCAGAGAAAACCTCTTTGGGAGTTTTGGAGTCCAAAGTGGAATGCGGGCATTGATTTTGTATGTACACTTCAGTGTTCGCAGCTTCTCCCCATAGAAACTTCGGAAGACCTTGGTCACATAGCATGGTAGGGGCAGCTTCCACAATGGTCCTATTCTTTCGTTCAACAACGCCATTCTGCTAAGGAGTATAGAAAATTGTGGTCTCCCTCTTGATGCCAGCTTCTCTGCAAAAGTTCTTGAACTCGTTCGTCTCATATTCAGTTCTGTTATTGGTCCTTAATATCTTGATCTTCTTCCCTGTCATATTTTCCACCAAGGATTTAAAATTATGGAACCACATGAAAGCCTCATCCTTCTTATTCAAGAAGTATATATAGGTTTTGCGAGAGAAGTCATCTATGAATGTCATATAATAAGAACATCTTCCCAAGGATGTCACAGGTAGCATACTTGACAGATCAAAATGTATCAATTGCAAGACATCAGATGTCTTTGTGATGCTTGAGGGGAAAGGTCCCCTTGTATGCTTTCCTTTGGAACATCCCTTACATACACCTTCATGATCATTTGAGAACTTGAGCATTCCTGTCACCACCTTCCTTGCTTCGGGAAGGGCCTTGTAATGAAGGTGTCCAAACCTTCGGTGCCGTAGTTCAATTTGTCGAATAGTATCACACGTCATCACTCCTAGTGGACTTCCTCCAACCTGGTAGAGTGTATCAACTCTAAACCCAATCCTGATAGCTTCCTTAAAACTATTCTTCCAGATGCACACCTTCCCATCAAAGAATGCCACATTGAAACCTTTGTCTTCCATGGCCGATATAGACACAAGGTTCTTCTTAAAATCAGGCACATATAGTACATCTTGCAAATGGAGGACTTGACCTTGAGATAAGTGGAGGGTCAAAGTCCCTGTCCCTTTCACGGGATATGTGGCAAGGATAATATCTAGATTAGTATCCTTCTCAACCATATCAGAAAGTGCTTCCTTGAACCTAGTGATGTGCCTTGAGGCACCACTATCTATTAACCAGACATCCATAGTGTTGGGTGGATATGTAGCAGAGAGGGAATATACAAGAATGAATTCATTTCTTTTATCAACAACATTTGATTCCTCATATCTATAATTTCTCGACCTTTTGAAAGGTTTCCCATTTCCACCGGAGGGAGCCTTCCTCTTCCCCTTGAACCTGTTGTTCCTTTGATTTCGATTCCTCAAGTTGTTGTTGTTGTCATCAACATCAGGAGAATCCTTCTTGAAAAGGAATTATCTAGCCTAGTGACCTAGCTTGTGACAAGTGTAACACTTGCCTTTCTTTCCTTGGGCCCCTGTTCTTCCTTTGTTCCTTGGACCACCAAATTTCTTCTTAGTATGAGTAGCGAAGGCAACATTTCCTTCATTTTCATATTCCTTCATCCTTGTCTCTTCTTGTATGCATCGATAGTACTTCGTCAAAATCAGGTATGACATTGTTATTGATAATGGTAGTGTTGAATACATGACATTCGGACGAGAGACCTCCAAGTGCGGTGAGAACCATATCTCGATCAGCTATTGTCGAAATGTCGATGATAGTTATCTTACTTCCTTGGACTACAAGTAAATAAAACTAAAGCAGGTATGCTCATATCTCAAGAAAAATACCTGAAAGACATGCTTAAGAGATATGGGATGGAAGAATGTGCCCCTATGAGCACACCGATGACCACAAATTGTAAATTGAGAAAAGATGATGAATGCCCCTTAGTAGATGCAACTCTTTACATGTTAATAATTGGATCTCTCTAATTCTTAACTGCTTCAAGACCTGATATTATGCAAGCAGTAGGAATGGTGGAAAGATTTCAATAAGCTCCTAAGAAATCCCATTTGTTGGTTGTGAAGATAATTCTCAAATACTTAAAAGGTACTCCTAACTTTGGTATATTTTATCCCAAAAGCACAAATCTTACTGTGAAAACTTACACCGATGCTGATTGGGTTGGAAGCGTACATGATAAAAAAAGTACCAGCAAAAATGCATTCTTCATGGGAGATTGTATAGTATCTTGGCTCAACAAGAAATAATATTCCATATCTCTCTCCACAACTAAAGCCGAATATATAGCTATTGTAGATTGTTGTACACAAATATTGTGGATGAAGGAAGCATTGAAAGATGTCAACATAGAGACTAATCAACCAATCACCATCTATTGTGACAACACCAGCACCATCAGTATTTCTAAATATTTGGTATTGCACTCAAAGACCAAACATATTCCAATCAAATACCACTTTCTTTGTGAACAATTTTCTGAACATAATATCAAGTTGGATTATGTCAATACAAAGGAGAAAATTGTATATATCTTTACAAAACCCCTACCATGAGAAGCATTTTGATATCTTCGCCAAAATATGGGGGTCTGTAGAAATTATACAATATATATATATATATATATATATATATATAAATGGATTCAATTCGATCTAACAATGTACTAAAGCTAGATACTGAATCACTTCTACAAATCAATTGCGGAAATTAAACACAATCGCCAATCACACGAAGAAAAGAAAGAATCAAATCAAACCACAACACATATAATTTCCCGGGGAAAGCTTACTACTCAAAACCACTTTATCTTCTATTGTATATTAACCATGGAATCATCAAACAATTACAATGCACTCTTCTCACAAGAGTCTCCTGCACTTTGCTAACTGTCTCACACTGTCCTAGACAAAACAGACCAACACTTAGCCAATTCTCACCCTCTAAACAACCTGCCTTGCTTGTGCAATTCCTGATGAATGCAATCCCTATTATTTTAGGAATTTTTTGGCCTTCCTAAACATCGCAAGGATCATGGGCACTCCAATGGATGCCTGGTTACATGCAAGCAACCTACTAATCACACAACTGATAGTTAACCTCCGCTGTAACTGACATGCATGCAACTATTAATAGGTTATCATTAGTTGCATGGCAGATCACTGATTGTGAATTAAATAATGTTTGATTCACTCGATCTCTCACTAGGGCAACAAACAGTTACCACTAGTTCAACTGACTTTAACTCACCTAACTAAGTTAACTGATTACTCATGCATTAAAATAATGCACCAAATCCAATTGGAAATCCATTACTAATATAATTACTCTGCATGCCTCACCAACCACCCTCAACTCGAAATACATGAGCTAATTGAGTTTATCACACTCAGTTAACTGTTACAAGTGATCATGAGATAAGATTACATTTTATTGTCCAATTTAATTAAGGGAAAATTAAATTAGACACTGCACCAAATTTAGCCCACACTAGTGTAGGTGCTGCTAGGACCTATTGGTCCCACACTAGTGTGTGTGCTGTAATTTATTGTTGGACTTCAACACTCCCTCTCAACACGAAATTGATTATCTTCCACCCCGATCCTGCCTCTATGGTATTCGAATTTGCTCCTGGTGAGCACCTTCGTCAAAATATCTGCATCCTGATATTCCATGGGAATGTACTGAAGTAACATTATGCGCATTTGAACACAATCTCTGAGATGGTGGTACTAGATTTCTATGTGTTTGTACCTATCGTGAAATGCCAGATTAATTGAGAGTTTAAAGCAACTTTGGTTATCACAATGTATCACTGTCGGATCCATCTGAGAACCAAACAAACCAACCAGGATCTTTCTCATCCAGATGGCCTCACATGTAGCTTGACTTGCTGCCATGTACTCTGCCTCAGCTGAACTAAGTGCCACATATCACTACTTCCTACTGTATCAATAAAATGCTGTCGATCCTATGTTGAAGGTCCCTCTCGATGTGCTCTTTATGTCTAGTGGGCTGCCTTCCCAATATGCATCTGTGAAGCCTTGAAGCTTCATTCCCTCTGTCTGTTTGTACCATAATCCATACTCTGTAGTGCCCCTGAGATATCTCAAGACATGCTTCCTCGCCTTCCAAAAGAGCTTGGTCGGATTAACCATAGCTTGACTCAGCTGGTTAACTGCGCAGCAAATGTCTGATCTGGTGTTCACCAAGTACATCAGTGAACCTACTAGCTGTCTGTAGACAGTAGCATCCACTACTTCTCCTGAAGTAGCATCCTCTTTCCTCCAATTTCATAGAAGAGGAGTATCCATGGGTTTACATCTCTCCATGTGAAATTTACCCAATATATCTTTGGCATACTTTCCTTGAGAAACAAAAACTTCACCATCCCGCCGCTATATTTCCAAACCAAGGAAGTAGTGAAGGAGTCCCATGTCCTTCATTTCGAACTCCCTTGCAAGATCCTCCTTGCATGAGTTTATAAACTGCTCATAACCTGTCAAAATTAGATCATCAACATAAAGTACCATAATCAAGAGCTTACCATCAACCAAAATATGGTACAGGTTTGCATCCGCTTCACTTTTGGTGAAGCCCAACCCTATGAAATAGCTGTAAATCCAAGTGTACCAAGCACGAGGTGCTTGCTTCAGCCCATACAGTGCTCTCTTAAGTCAACGCACATGCGAATCACTGTCAAAGATCTCAAAACCTTATGTATGCTCTATGTACACGTCCTCCTCAATAACTCCATTGAGAATCTCAGCTTTAACATCCATCTGATGAATGCGCCACCCCATATGCACTGAGAGTGCAAGGATAGATATAATGTGTTATCACCCAATTTTTTTTTCAAAACATTGTATGTCAACTCTGTTTTTGATCATGGTCTTAAATAGGTCTGAAAGTCATTTTTAGTTTGGTTAAGGGTAGGTCATAGTTTTTATAAGTTTAAAGGTCATCATTTAAGTTCAAATAAAGTCCTTCAAGGTCCATTCCATGATCAAAGATTCATATTTTCATTTAGGGGTCATTCCATTAAGCTTTAGGTGAAATTTCTGCAATTATCCAACAATACTCCGTTTCATAGTGCCGTTAGTTCAAAAAAGGGTTTTTCGCTACGAAAGCGCTGCTACTTTTGTAGCGCAAAATGTGAAAAATACACTGTGTGCGCTACGATAGCGCGGTTTCTTAACTGTCATGTCAAGAAAGCCAGAATTTGTCAGAAATTCGTTAAGAAATGATAGGGAAACGGTATGGTGAGTCAGTTAGAGGTAAGATTCAAATTACTTACCCATTTCACATCCAACATCATCATGATAGGGGCATCATTCAATTGTAAAATGGGATTTCAAATTCGAAAATCTTGCCTAATTCAGTCATTCTAGTTTTCATTTGCCTCCACTCAACTGTTTAAGCTCTAAAGCATTATATTTAAGCCTGTGGTTGTTCTATACCAAGGCTATCTTCACTATAATCAAGTGAGGCTGTTCTATGTTATCAAGCGAGGCTGTTTTACTGATTCTAGAAAAGCTGACAGGTTTTTCTTTTCTAAAAAAGGAAGCATGGCAGAGGAGAAGAAGGTCCACAGAGGGGGACATTGTCTAAGATATGGGCCTGAGAATGTAAATGCTATTGTTGAGGATCAAACAGTGATGGAGGATTTTATCAAAGCTGGATATCTCAGATTTTGTGAAAATATGCAGGGTTGCCACACTCAGGTGTCTATTGAGTTTTCCTTACACTTCAGTGGAACAAATACCAAAATTGGGATGTTAAATGTGCCAGTCACACCTGAGATCATTTCTTTGTGACAAAAATACCAAGGGGGCAAGAGACTTGGTTTAAAGGTTTTAAGTTTGACATGGAAACATGCAAGGAATTCATGAAACCTGAATATGCAGATATGGACCTGAACAATGAAATACCTAGGGCCCGCGTATGCTCAGATCTATTATTATGCAAATAATTATTATCTTAGATTATTGCATCATTCATTTATGAGTTGTTTAGTAAGCAATAGACATGTGCAGTAAGAACAGAATAAATCAACACACATAAGCATCACACATGAACACCAGGATTTTAGGTGGAAACCCAATTCGGGAGAAAACCACCGCTGCCGTTGTCTCAGTCTTCAATATTTATTATAAAGAAAACATCTTACAACTATGTCTTGGCGCGGACACATACCCGACACGAGGTCATACCACTACGAAGGCTACAACCTTCTCTCGTTTGCAGCCTCTCCTGGAAGGGAGCTACAACCCCCTGCTCTCATTTACCAGCCTCTCCTGGAAGGGAGCTACTACCCCCTGCTCTCGTTTACCAGCTATCACTGGAAGGGAGCTACTACCCCCTTACTGAAGGCTTCGACCCTCAGCACCACTGCTGACCTCGTTTCATCAATTTTCAAACTGCATCAAACAGCTTCAACACAATCCTTCACTTATCAACAAACATACTTTTCCTATTGCTTCTGATAGAACAGTGAAGCCACTGTAACCAGAATATTAGAGATAACCCAGACATCAGAATAAATATGCAGAAACACATTCAACCTTGAGAAACCATAAGTTCAAATACCATACGCGCTTTTATTTAATCAGACCCGCGTATACACGCGCTTTTAATGAAACGAACCTGCGTATACATCTGTGCATTTTTCAATTAAACCCTAACTTCCCATACGCGCTTTTATCAGATCAGATCCGCGTATACACACGCTTTTTCCACAACAAACTCGCGTATAGATATGTAAATGAAAGCTTTGCAGAACAGACCAGATCTATAAACTTACCCATATTTCTTCATTATCTTCAGCAGAATTTGCGCCAGATCTTCACCAGTTCTTCTTCTGCAGATCATCTTAGAGATTCATCATCATCAGATCTAAGGATTTTGAACCATTCAAGGGTGCATCATAGATTCAGATTTATCAATCAAGAACAAAGTTCAATCATGCAGATATACTTCAAAGTGAAGTATTCATTCAATACCCAGACACATGCACACCCTTGCACCATGATCTTCTTCTCCTTATATAGATTTAGCCTTTATCAATACCATGAGCCAAAACCACACCACTTCCAATGGTATTCCTGGACGAGATCAAATAGATAATCAAGCGCTCAATACTTTGGGCCAATACCATGGTAACACCCCTGGATTTATAAATTTAGAGCGCAAATAGCCATACGCGACTTGGCACGTACTTTTCCGCGTGCATACACTGCTTCTCCTTAACAAAACCGCGTATGCTTTGTGACACATTTTATTTATCATTTTTCTGGCACTTTCTGAATTCCTTTCTTCTGCTACTTCTGAACTGATCTGTAGATAATTCAGAGTTACATCATTAACTTCTCATCAAGTCAGTTTCCATCAAGGACAACTTCATCAAGCATGTTTTCATCAAGTATAACTTCATCAAATAGGTTGCCATCAAGGACAACACATGCCAACAAAATAATCCAAGTCCTTGTGAGGGGCTTTGAGGGGGACGACATTCAGAGCTACAGGAACTTCCATTTCTGGTTCTTGTGGATTCAGAAATGGAAATTTGGGGTTTTTGTGAAAAAGGGGCACAATTACCGGTTTGGGGAATATAAATGTAGTCCTGGGAATTTAAAAAGACCAAGTTGGACTTCTTTTCAGACCTTAGTACGAAATTAAAACCAGAACCAAGAATTTTTTAACAGAATTCAGCGGGAAATTGGAATAAATACCTGTTTATGGGAAATTAATAGTGGTTAAACATGTACTGGCTATGGCGAATGAATTCTGGAGTATTCGACTTCAATTTTCTTCAGCAAACTAACGGTTGGCAATCTTCAATGGTTGATTTTTGAAATTTCGTTGCATGGGAGACTAGTTGGCGCATGAAATAATCAAAAAGGGTGGCGGATTTGGATTGATGACGTCAACTGGTACGGAGGATGAGTCACAGGAGACAGGTGGTAAGCGGTTTCCATCGCACCGCTTTTGGGACAGGGTGGTTTTGGGCGGAGGGGCAGTGATTCCATACAAAAACGACGTGTGGCTATGTACGGTTTGGAAAACCGCTTGGCCATCGCGCGTTATCGTTCGAATGCGGATGGCTAGCGATATTGTTAATAGCCGTTGATCTCATATGAGTTGATCGAACGGTGGTCGGGGCGTGGAGATGACGGGAATTTAAAAGGCGGGCCCGACGTTAATTAATCGTTAATTAATCTCATCGGGGGCGTTTTTATTGGTGGGTCAGGTTATTAATTAATCATGAGGATTAATTAATTCTTTTGTTAAACGCGAAAACATGATTGGGAAGGAATTGGGCAAGGGGAAAATATATGAAGAGATGGGTTGTTTCGAAGTTTGGTTTAAATTAAACTTCAGATTTATTTTTTTTCGTTTTAAACACATATAACATATGTTTAAACGCTTTTTGATATATATTTTTTATTATATGGTAATCAAATCAAAGTGATTTATTTACCATAGGGGGCGGAGTATTTATATAAAGATATATTTAACCAAAGGGGTTGTAAAGTGGGTATTTTATTTAAACATGTGGGATTAATTAACTTTGGCCAAAATAATATATGGGTTTTTGGGGCTACTATATAAAAGGAGTTATATACTATAGGAAAAGCTTATTTCAATAGGGATTTAAATAATAAATTAGCAGTTAATATGACAAATGAGTTAAAGCGCTAAGTATAAAACATCAGAATAATGTATTTAACTTATGCTTGCAGGAAAAAGGGTTTTTATGAAATATTGCATGATTTTCCTAAGTAAAATGGGATTTTACTCTAGGAAAATATTTTTAGAGGTGAATGAGTGTGATGTTGAATGTTTTTAAGCACTTAGGCATTTTCCAATTATTGGGCCGAGGGTCCGGTCCCTCCAAAAGTCAAGGAAATGCCTTGAGCCCCTTTAATCTTCAAACACCTTAGTACTTTAGGGAAATTAGTAAAATGTTTAAGGAAAATGAGAAGGGAAATTAATAATTTGACTTTGCCTTGCCTGCAATTCTTCCAGTGTATTATCTGCCTTTGCACTTGTGATGAAAGTTAAAATTTTTTTAACCATCTAAAGCCATCATTCACCACAGGTAATTCAGTAACATCATCTACCTACCCTACCTACTTTACCCTACCATTTTTTCTTCTTTATTAGGGTGCACTTAAACTGGTAAACCCTTATCACACTTTTTCTTTTACATATTGAAATCTATCTAGTTCTAACCTTATTACATCCAAGGGCTCAGATTAAACTGTTGAGCCCCTTTTATTCACTCTACCTATCTACTTATTTGCCAAGATTAAACAGTTTGGTCAGATTTTATTCTCTATCTCTAAAACATGAAATTGAAAGATGAACTAGCCAAGTTTAAACTGTTTGACTATTCATGAATTGTGGCATAGGATACAAGTTGCACACAATTTATTTATTATATAACAGCAAAAAGGTAGTGGCATTTAGACTTGCACACTTTCCTGGGCCTTTCTTTTGGTGGGGTTCATTTTCTTTCACTTTTTTGGCCATTTTTATTTTTTCACCCTTTGATTTTTCTTTTAGGGTATACCCTCTTTAAATTTTTTAAATTTTAAGTTTTTGATTTTTTGAGAATATGGAAACTTTTGCAACAAGAAAAGGTATGAACATATTGCATAGTTCATCAAGTCAATCATGAAATATGACACCTATTGGTATAGGAGTCTAACATAACCAACGAAAAAATACCTTCATCGGCATGGGAATCAAACTTGACCAAATTTTGATCTTCTCTTTTGATGTAGCATTTGCTTCCAAATATTTTGAAGTATTTGACGTTAGCCAATCTTCCTTTCCATATTTTGTATGGAGTCATGTTACAATTGTTCCTTAGCAGACCTCTATTTATAATGAATACATCTGTATCGATTTCTTGAGCCCCAAATTTATCATCTAATTTTGAGTCATTTAACATTGTTCTCGCTATTTCCTGTACGGTTCCGTTTTTATTTCAACAACTCCATTTTACTGTGGTTTTCTGGCTGTTGAGAATTGCATTTTTATTCCATTTTCATCACAATATTGCTGATATACCTTGGAATATAATTATCTGATCTCAGACATTTGATCTTCAAATCAGTTTCATTTTTTGACCAATTCCTTGTAGATTCTAAAACACTCAAATGCCTCAGTCTTTTTCTTTAAGAAGCTGCCAACTGTCATTCTGGTGTAATCATCTATCATTAGCATAAATATAATTCTCCGTCTAAACCTTTTGTTCTCATAGGACCACACGAATCAATATGTACTAATTCCAATGGGCGTGATGCAAAGTGTTCTTTTATCTTGAACTCAAATTTTTTCCGCTTTCCGTGCCGACAAGAATCATATATTGTATTCGTAGATTTTGAATTTTTAGGCATTTATCTTACTGCTTCCTTCTTGCATATCCTGACCAAATTGCCGAGATTTATATGTCCTATTCGTTTGTGCCATAACCAAAATTTGTCTTCTTTCACCAAAAAGCACCCTTTAAGTGTCTCATCCAAAATATATTTGTCATTTGGAAGTCTGCTTGCTATAGCCATAATTTTCTCGAACTTGCCTTTCCTGGTTTCAAATTTCTGAGAGTTAAATAACATTACGTGTCCTTAATCACACATTTGTCCAACACTGCAACAGATTGTGATTCATATTTTTAACCAACAACACATCCTTCGCTAATGCATTCTTGCTTCCAAGTGTGACTGTACCTGTTCTTATGACATTTGAAGACCCATCATTTCCAAAAGACGTTGTTCCATCCTTCTTTTCTTTCAAGGATATGAAATTATTCCTATCTCCAGTCATATGAGTTGAGAAACCACTATCAACATACCAAACGTTTCTGTTGCTTTGAGCCTTGAGAGCAACCACTATTAACATACCAAACTTTTATGTTGCTTTGAGCCTTGAGAGCGATAACATATTTTTGAATCTTCTTTTCCCATATTTTTTCATTCTGATTTTGCGATAATTCCTTTGAAGAACTTCCAAGTCTGTAATATTTAACCAGGTTTCCAAAATTGTTACATTTGTAACATTCGACATCATCTCTCAAATGATCAAATTTGTTATATTCTGCTGAGTTCCAGAATATCCATTTATGAAAGATCTCTCAAAACTGTATTTATTCCAAACATACGTGTGACATTCTATAGATCTATGTCCAAACCTTCCACATGAATGAAAATGGCCATAGAATATAGGTTGATACCTAAGAGGAAATATTCTTCAAGGAATTGTCTTCCATGGTTCTTCCTGCGAGTCCTGATCTCTTGAGTTGGCTGGGAGGTCTTCCTGCTTGTTAGATTTTGCATATCCATCTTCTTTTGTTGTCATAGAAGGACTTGGATCCTTTTCAGATTTTTCTTTGTAACCAAGACTAGTCTTGTCACTGTTTGATCGCTGATTATTGATGATTTATTCCAATGCCTTTGAGCCATTGGTGTATTTTTGAAGAGTTTTTCCATTTTTTACTTTCTTTTGTAGAGAAACTATTTCAGCTTCCAATGCTTCTCTTTCCTTTTTTCTTTCCTTTAATTCTTCCTTGAGTGATTCTTCAACTCATTTGTATTCTTCAACATTGATTTTAAGATTTAGGACCTGTTCCCTTTCTGTCTTTAATTCGTCTTCAAGAGTGTTGACGTGATTCTTCTAGGCCTTGAGCTCTTTGATAACCCTGATTATTTTGTTTTGAAATTCAACCTCAATCATCTCTTCTTCTTCGTCTCCTTCTTAGTTAGATGCCTCTTGCTTATTGTGTTTTTCCATAAACAATACTCTTTTGTTGATTTCTTCTTCGTTATCATTGTCTTCAGTAGATGAAGCACTATATTCTTTGGATAATAAACTCTTCTCAGACCATTTCTTCTTGCCTTGCTTCTTGAACTTCCTCAGACCTTTCTTTCCTTTCATAACAACCTCATTTTTTTGAGGACACTTGGCTGCAAAATTCCCAATCTCACCACAATCAAAAAATATCAATGGAATTTTACCTTTTAATTTCCTCGCACCTGTTCTCATTTTTCACGTGAAGTAGGAAAATTCTTTATTTGGAAATTCTTCTTCATCTTCTTCCTTTTATTCTTCCTTACATCTGCAAGTTTTCACTTTCAGAGTATGCTTGTCCTTACTAGTATTCTTGGATGTGACGAATGCTGTTTCGAGGTGAGACATGTCATCCTCTTCTTCAATCCTCATTTAATATTCCGTAAGGAATGCATGAAATTCATATTTGCTAAGATTGGTTAGATTCAAACTATATTCCAAGACATATACCTTTGGGTTGAATCTTGCCAATAGGGTTCTAAAGATATTTCAGACAACAATTTTTGTGTTGACAGGTTCTCCCAAACCTTCCAATGCATTTTTTGTTTCATTAACATGCTGAAAGTATGCAAAAATATTTTCATCTTCCTTCTTTTTGATTTTCTCAAAATTTTCCCTGTAAATTTAAAGCTTTTCTTCTTTCACGTTTGAGTCACTTGCATATATATTCTTAAGCTTGCCCCATACTTCTTTAGCAGTTTTTCACCTCAGAACCTTAAGATAGATAGATTTGATAAGTCCATTAATATTGATATCTTCAGCCTTTGCATCATATACCATATTTTTCTTACCTGGTTCATCCTAGGTCACTTAAACTCTTTTGCAATGATCTCCCATACTTATAATCCTTGCACCATCAAATAAACATGCATTCTTCCACTCCAAAGTGCGTAGTTATTTCCATTGAACAAAGGAACTCTATTCTTAGTATACTCTATGATCTCCTTCCAGTTGTTAGATTGCTATTGAAGGAACCAAGCTCTGAAACTAATTGTTGGAAATACTGAGACGGGGGTTGAATCAATATTCTTTAGAAATTAACACTTTTAAATATTTTTATAGCATTAGTTAATCTTCAAATTATTATTAATGTTTATCCAGTAACAACAGTAAACAATAGAACACAATAGGCACATGAATTTTAGGTGGAAAACCCCCTTTGGGTTAAAAACCATCGAATGATTTTCTAATAAATTATTTAATCTTCAGCCCTAACTAAAATTAAAGTTACAACTTCCTAGAATTCTAGAAAAAAATTCTTCTCCAGCTCCCACTAGAAGGATGCCCCAACGCCCTGGTTTCTTCAGTAGTTAGCTGAATGGATGCCCTGACATACTAGACCAACCTACCACGCTAAAGTGTTCATAGCCTCCAACCTGTAGGTGAGTTCATAAACCAACCTAGCACCTCCCTGCCACCCTATAATGATCAGATATAATACAAGAGTGTGGACTCCCGTACCAGGGACAATGATCCACAATACAATATGATTCACAATGATTTTCTTGAACTAGACCAATCACCCAATCACACTATGACTTGCAACCCAACCATTACATTATACAACAATGACTCCTATACCTCCCAAAAATGCCTCTTCAACTATAGACAGATTGAATATTTAACAATTTTACAATGATTATTTTTACAACATTGACTTTTGACATGACTTGATACTTGACTTGACATTGCTTCTTGGATCACTAGCACTTGTTGAGGTACTCTTGTACTTGCTTCAAGTAATGATAGTTTGGCATTGCATGCCATTCTAGTATGTGTCCTAGTTGTCCTATTGTGTCCTCGTTCTTGCACACGCATTAATGAACAAGACCCAAACCAATATAGAAAAAAAATACTTACACTGTCCTGCAAAACATATGTCAGAGAAATATTCAAAATTCAAATGTAAATACGTTCAACATTTATGAACAAAACCCAAGTAAACACACATACAAAATACTTACACTGTCTTGCAAAAACACATGTCAAAGATGATATTCAAATTAAAATGCAAACACTAATCATACATACATTGTTGTAGCACACTTACCCTTGATTGTTGATGTGTGGTCCTTACTGCAGTGATCCTTGAATGCATACTATTTCTTGCATTCTAGAAGCTATATATTGAATCTGCTATATCTATGTAATTTCAGATCTCCAAGGTCTGAAATTGCGTCTTGTGGTAGTCATCTGAGTCCTATTTCCAACCCCACAAGTCTGATTGATATTGGATTCTTCAAGAAAGAGTTATTCCCAATCTCCCACAATGACCTGATTATAGACTGGTTCAGTAGAGCGAACTTGTATGAAGTGTCACATGTCACTATTTTGACCTTCAGTCCTGAAAATGATACCCCAAAAAAATACAATCTGTCCTCTTTCTTTCACGTTTTATGAAATTTGAATCCAATGCTCATAGATAAAGTTATGACGATTTTACCAAAGTCGCCTATTTGATATGGAATTCAGGAGCTTGCAAAAACCCTAACTTCGTCAGATCATATATCCAAAAATATAGCAAACCAAGATCTGAAATTTTTTCATGAGGTTTATCAAGATTTAGGATCAATTGTATTTTAATTTCAACTTCTAAAGCTTCTTAGAAAAAAAAAATATAGCTAAAATTCCATGATGACCTGTTTGAAGCAGCGAAATCCTTGCATGAGGAGGATATGAGGGTCACAATTTATAGAAATACTTAGGTTGAGAGGGTATTCAACAAGTGAAAAGTGGAGGGATTTTAGGAGCTTAAAACATTATTAATTATTGACTATTCAATGACCACAACCAATGATGAGTGCCATGCTACAACCCCATGGGGTTTTAGCCCACTAATTGGGGTTACTAACTTCAAATATGAATATCTCTCAAACCATGAACAATTACGTGGCATGCCATATATCAATGGAAACATCTCGATGAGCAGAATCCATACAAAATATCCTTGACTCATAATAGAGTAAGTTTTTAAAGTAAAAATTCCCATGAAAGATCTGGGTAGCCCCTGGTGATGTTTGGGTTGACATCAATGACAACTATCGATCAACAATCTTCTCCTTAAAAATAAGCCAACAAGGTCTTCCTTAGTTCTGTGATTTTGTTGCTCCAAGAATAGACCTTGCAACTTTACTACTTCATTACTGACTGTAAATTCATTTCTCAATCACAAATTTGGTCCTGCAATTTCATTGTTCCATCACTATACCTTCGGCCCCTAAAATTTTCGCTCCTCCTTATTATAGACTTCGACCCTTGCAATTTTTGCTGCTCCTGCTGTAGACATCTTCATTCGCATGGAAGAATTTTTGTTTCTCCTTTTTGTGATGTTCTTCATGTGTGTAATGATGATTCTTTCCTTTCAATAGAATTTTCACATTCTTTCTTTGACTATCCAGTTGCAGATATGAATTTGCATGTAGTTAACTCAAAATTGATCGAATGCTAGGGTATATATAGTGGTTCGAAGCTACACTTTGAGGCCGACATGAATGTTTGAAGAGGCCAACTTGATAGGAGACAAATCTGACTTGATGGAGGAGGGACAAGACATGCTTTTGACATTTTTTATTTTTATTTTATTTCCATGACATAATGATACCAAGAAGGGTCTATAAAAAAATAACAATGACATGATTCTAGAAGCCTTCAATCGGGGCTTGACCTAGAAACATAAATCATGAAACCCATGCTAAAAATATTTTTTATTTTATAATAATTTTCCTTTTTCTTTCTTTTTGGAAAGTAAATTACATCATGAATCAAGTACAATTATGAAGACCGAAACCAGTTACACTCTTCAACAGAAGGCTTCCACAACATTTGTCCCAAAAATAACAATAAAAATTCATAAGAGATAACATTAAATACTCTTTGATTCAAGGATATTTATTTAGAACTTGGCCTGATCAGGTGATCGGGAGATGTGTCCAGAAGGATGACATTTATGACATATTTAAAGTTTGTCATTGTTGAAAAAAGTAACTAGTATCGATATTCATAATTGTATTTGAGTCTTGATGTAATGTATTTGTCCAAAGAAACAAAAATAAATTTTAGTATAAAAGAAATTAAGTTATTAAAGCATGGGTTTCATGCTTGGGTCAATGTTTAATAGGTCAAAGCCTCCATTTCATGCTTCTAAGGTTTGTGTCAAGAGTCATTGTCCTTGTCATAATGTAATAGACCCTTCTTGGGCTTCTTGAGTCGAGAAATAAATTTATTTTATTGTAAATTAGTTCATTTAGGCCTCCTCCACCAAATCAGCCTCAAAGGTTCAAGTCGGCCTCATCAAGGGAATTCAAACTCACAAATTCACTATATATTTGAGTTATTCGATCTCATTTGAAGCATCAATCAACAAGTTTGATCTACAGTTGCAAGAGAAGAATAAGAAGTGTGAAATTCAAGGAAGGAATAAGAAAACCATGGCATAGAATAATGAAGTATTTATCAAGCTCAAGAAGTCAAAAATTTCTCTCTCTTGTCTCACACATGAAAATAAGTTGAAGTTACAAGAGGGCCAAAGTTGAATTCTTGAAGTTGGGCCAAAGTTCTTAAGAATTAGGGTCGAAATCATGTCTTTGATGAAGTATTGATGCATTGCTAATGCAGTATTGATGCAATGTTGATGAAATATTGTTGCAATTGATTCTTGATGTTTGGAAGGACAATTTGAGGGGTGACTTGGTGGAGTGAGGAAGGTATTTTGGTCTAAGGTCTTGATCTCTCTCAACTTGAATTTTCTAGTGGAAGAGTTTGACTAGTTTTTCTCCTATAGAGGGTTTTTAGCCTTGGTTGAGTGCCTACATCTGGTATTGTTGATCTTCATGTTTTGATTTGATGATTGCTTGACAAGAAAAATAAAAAATAAGAACATAAAGAGAATATAATAAAGGATAAAAGAATATCACAAGTAATTATCAATATAAGAAAATATTTCCACTTTTTTGATTTTCAAATAGCCACGATGATCCTTGTGGAGGACACTTCATAGATAAAATAAATGAAAACAAAATTTTAAGATAAGGATACTATTGGTGGACCATTTTTGGAGACACCAAGAAATATTTAGGAGCTGCGATAAGTGCCAAAGAATGGCCCAACTAGGGCATTCCAATAAAATGCCACTTTAGCCTCAGATCATGTTGAAACCCTTTGAAAAGTGGGGACCTGACTTTTTGGGGCCAATTAATCCACCCTCGAAACAAAAAACACACATTTTAGTATGTACAGATTATGTAACTAAGTGGGTGGAAGCAAAAACCTTGCCAAAATAAACTGAACAAACAATGGTTGTTTTTATATATGAACAGATATTTTTTCAATTTGGCATGCAACAAGAAATTTTCACAGACCAAGGGACTCAATTTTCCTCTAAGATTATTCGAAATATTATAGAAAAATTTAAAATTAAGCACGAGATGTCTACCCCTCACCATTCATAGGCCAATGGATAAGTTGAGGCCACTAACAAGTTACTGGATTTTTTTTTTACTAAGACTATACAACAACATCAAAAGTATTGGGTTGAGAAGCTTCCAGAAGCCTTGTGGGCTTATAGAATCACCTAGAGAAATAATGCGGATTTCACTTCGTATGAGCTTGTGTATGGGAAGAAAGTTGTCCTTCCAATTGAATTCGAGATTAAGACACTAAGGACTGACTTGCAAGTGGGAATGGGGATTTCAGAAACACAACAACATAGGTTAAATCAAATTAATTAGCTCGATGAAATACAACAATATGCCATTCATCAGATGGCATTTGTACAACAATAATGCATGAAATGGCATGATAAATTCATCAACAAAAATAAATTTAAAGCAAGAGATTGGGATCTCTTGTTTGACTCAAGGTATTAGGATTTTAAGAGAAAATTTTATACATGTTGGTTGGGACCTTATGATATTGAGACTATATTTGATAATAGGTCCATGCAACTTTGTACTATTGACAAAGCACGAATCTCATTAATGGCGAATGCGCATTGAAAAATTATATCAAAACCCCCAATCAAAATAAGAGTTTGTTCTAAAATCGGTAATATATTCTAACATGATGTTCATAGAGCGAGTGGATATTCTACTCTCCTCCCCTACCCCTAGATTGTTTTCTCTAGTTCATCAATTTAATAAAAAGAAGAAAAAATAAAAAAAATATGGCAACGAAAACCTTGTTTCCAGGCGCTATCAACAATGGTGATGTTAGAAAAATAGGTTATGGCTAAATTCACCAAGAATAAATATTTCGAGTTGTGAAAACATTTAAGGGTGCAATTGGAAGAACTTGCACTAGAAACCATATTTCCGGCTGATAGAGTTTGAAAAAAGAAGAGAAAAAAAGGAGGAAAAAAAAGAAAAATATAGATAATAATAACATGATTTCCTTTGAAGTCACTTGATATTGATATGCTTCATTTTTTCAGGGAAATAATTCGCATATCTTTCAGAAATTATTTTTGCAGTCAAGATAAAGAGCGACAATTTATACCATGCCCGCATCTACGAGCCATGTACTCTTAAATGTTTTTTTAGTTTTTTCTAGCGTTTATACGGGATAATGATATGTGCTCATGGTATACTGATTATTAACTATATAGTCACATTTAGCAAGAGCATGATTATTACCCTTTTCTACATACCAAACAATTCACTACTTTCTTAATTTACCCTTCCTATCTAAAATAACCCATTATACCCTCTCTTTAATTATTAACCCATTCGACCCACTTATTACCCATTACATCCTAATTATCTATGCCTATAATTTATAATATGTTAATGAGGAATAAATTTTCCCCTCACGTGATCCCTTGACTCATTTTCCAATTATAGCCACTTTTGATGTATAATCATTAACCTACATGGCGCATTACATACCATTGTCATTTCGAAATTACCATATCGATTTTGTAACCACATAATTTTGCAGCATACAATTGCGAACAATGTCCCATCATAATGATGAGGGAAGAATGAAGTTGTCTACCGAGTCCGTGAAATAGCTTGGACGACAAAAAATTGCCGGAATCCGATCAACTAAAATTCAAAAAATCATGTGCTTGGAGGGTTTAGAATCCATTTTTGATGCTGGAAATGGATTCATAAGTATCAAAAACCCTTAGGGCACTCAAAATATTAAAGTTTAACAACTGTAAACAAGATTCTAGGCAAATATTTGCCAGATTTTCTAAAAAACATTGCCGGATTCTGGGTGAAAACACGACCTTTTTAGACTACGATTCCGGATTTTCTGGTAGTTATAGCAAGTAGTGATAATTAATGATAGTTTTAGATCAAATTATCAATTGAATTGAACTGTCGGGCATGATATTCTGAGAAAAGGTAGAGTTTTGAATATAGGAAAAAAGTGTAGAGAGTGAAGCCCTGCTTGTGTGTCGAACAAGTGAATTTGTAAAGGAGTAGGATGGGGGAACCATTATGAGGATGGAATTTGATAAATGTGAGTGTCTTAAGGAAAATCAAGTCATTTGGGATATCTTTGTCCGGGAAAAGTGGGCTCTGCTTTTAGAAAAAAATCAAGGTTTTGATAACCCCATTGCACTTGAATTCGTCAAAATATTTTGACACAGGAAAGCTGCATCTTTCACCTCTAATGATGCTGGGGGCTCTAATGATGCCGAAATCCCAACAAAAAATTACAAATTTTAAAATTTATACACACATCAAACGGTGTGATCATATATTAAATTACTAAATGCACGGAAAACACAAAGACATCATAGTATACGTGCAATTTAGCAAAAGTGAAGCTATTAACATAAGCATTAATATGGGATCAATCACCATTGACCGCTTTAATTCTTCAATATCAACTGTCACTTATACATATCGATCCAACGGTTCCAGTCTTATTGCACCTGAAATAGCACGATAAATAATACTTCAAAAGTATGCGATAAATGCTGTATTTTCTTGTAATCAGGGTGCTACGTGTCACTTTTTAACTTGATCGCATACTTTATAAAAATACCGTTTGTTGGAATGAAGTCCCGCGATATACCATCTATGGTTTTGAAGACATGCAATACACCACTTATGATTTTGAAGGGCTGCTGTACTTAGTCGTATGATATACTCCTGACTCCCGGTTCCAAGCACACAAGGTTCCAACAGGAATTTAAAACAAAGATTTTATATAAAACACTCTGATATAAAAAGGTCGAAATGTTTAAGCCCACGGACTTGAAATAAAACTTGCAAAGCTATTACTGATAATTCCAAATTAAAACACATCAATAGAGAATGATACCAATATTGTCGGAATCAATTTTACACAGGATTTAAAATAATTCCACACTGGAAATGAGACTTGCACACCACGCTTGAATCAATTACTCATAAAAATTACAGAGTTTATAACCCTTCTCAGCTTGGTTATATCAAGTATTCCAGATCTATGTCTTCTCAACTCCTTCACACTTTTACTCTACTCTCTAACTGCTAGCTCCCTCTAATTATTCAAAAGGTCATAATTTATGCAAATACGGATTCATGAACCAATTTAGTTCAGATCCAACAATCTCTCACTGTCTCCAAAAGCATCTCTTCAGCTCCACTATTTTCTCAAAAAAAATCTTAAATTAAGCTTTTCAATCCCTCAAATCCTCACTCCTCCTAAGATTACTCAACTGTCTCTAAGATCTCTTCACTCACGACATATTCTCCACAATTTCAATTTACAATTTAAAATTTCCTCAAACTCAACTAAACTTAGGAAAATAAATAAAATGATTAAGGGAACCCACTCCCTTTAGTAAATGTGAAATAAGACTCATGGGTCTTATAAGTTTTGACTAATGCTCCTACATCATATTTGATGGGGAGAAAGCTTTGGTTCATAACATCACTATTCCTGTGAATGAGGAGGTTTTAGTTGCAGATAATGGACTCCCTGTGACTAGGGAAAGATGGTACCAAAATTAAAGAAATTCACCCGAAGATTGGAATCTCTTCGTAGATGACCTTACAACACTGTTTTATTTGAGGCAAGGTGTTAAAAAGGAGCTATTACAACAGGTATGGAAAGATGTTGTCTATTATGTTCAAAAGTTTGTTACCTGCGAAGGTCATTATAGTAAACTATACCATTATCATATTCGTATTTAAATGCACTTGGATAGAATCAAGAAAATGAACATGCCTTATTTTCTCCTTAAGACCCTAACCCAAATGGCTGTGGCCGTACGCAAACGAAGGAACCCTGAGTTGAATCTTTTCCACCAAGGTATCATAAGGATTATTGCTAAGGAAGAATTAAATAGAATTGAGTTTTTGTTGGGACCCTTTTCATAGGGTGGCAAGCTAAAACCTAGGGCATATGTTCACCCTCTCACCAAGAGACTATAAGTTTGGGAAAAAATAGAGTATGCTCCTCCACCAAACCCTAAGAGGCATATTCTAACTTGAATTAGCCATGAAGGAACTCACCACTAGAATTCCCTCACGGTAATCCATTTATCTACATGAATGATGGGTTGTCTTTCAATTGCAAAAAATTGTAGCGGGATAACCCTATCAAATATTGCAACCTTAAGACTTTCTAGATATCTATGTATATTGAAAACTTTGAACAAAATATGCTATGTGAGTTATACTTCTTCAATTTTTTTTTACCTGATAATTCAAGGTTTTCAAATCGTTTCGTAGAATATATTCATATTTGGCAACTGATTTCTTATATTAAAAACTTATTGCAATGGAATAAATCTTTGAGTTTTTATGCAACGATGGAAGAAGCCTCGAATATTGTGGTTAGGGAGGAATATCCTTTGACACGAGTTATTTGTGATGGTGTTAATCAATTAATAATGGAGTGAGGGGATGCTGCAACTATCATAAATAACCAACAATTGGCTGTATTTGAATTTTGGGAAGTGGCTCAGGTTGAGACTTGCAAGTTTCTCTTGATAGCTCAAGAATTATGGAATTGAATTCCATAGTACCTCCAACAACATTAAAGAAATTTTGAGGTTAAAATGGGGCTCCTAAGGAAAATTATAAAATAATAGTGGAAATAATAAAATAATATTAGATTACTCATTAAGTTTTGTAGGGAAAAAATAAAAAACTACTCTTTCAATTCGTATTTTTAGCTTATCTCCCTAAGATTTTACTCGAATTTCAAGAAGGAGAACTCATTAGATGCATAATTTAATTTTGCATCCAAGAGGTACCCATTTTTCATACTTTTGACAGACCCTACAACACGGAAAATGTGAAATACATAAAAAACATGATTGCAATCACGTTTTTTAAAGTATATCACATTTTTAGTGTAGTAGGGTCCATCGAAAGTATGTAACATGGGTACTCTTTGGATGAAAAATTAAATTCCACATCCAAAAATTTCTCCTGCTCAAAATTTGAGTAAAATCGTAAGGAGATAAGTTGAAAAAGTAGTTTTTAATTTTTTTTAAAAATTATTATTATTATTATCATCTTTATACCTTTTTACTCCAAAAATGGTGAATAATCCTCCATGGTTGATATCGTCATATTGAATCCTATTCGTTTTTATAAAGTTAATTTTTGTTGCACACTTTTGTTTTTAGGCCCATTTTTGACCTCAAAATTTCTCTGATGAAGTATTTAATGGGATACCCATGTTTTTGTTTGGCACTAAGCAAAGCCAAATTTTATTACCACTCTTTGATGAAGCACAAGACTTGTTGGATCGGGTTACAGATTCACTTTCTAGTAGTCTGGTGGCCAACTAGGCATTACAACGTCCCTGTTACCTGGGATGAATTGGAAGAGCAGATACATTGGAAAGATTTTTAAATGTGTCTCAGTTATTGCTACTTCGGTGAATTTGGTCATCTGACCTACCCTTGGAGCAACTTACATGCATGAATTCCTGAAGGAGGTTCAAGGTGATGCATGAGGACATATATCGGTCTTAGTAGGGGGGTATGTTGGAGCTACAAAATGAATGAAATTTTCTAAAAAATTAACCCTTTTTACTGCAAAATGCCTTCCTTCCTTTCGTATTAATCCTTTATCAAATCTAAATCTTTCGTATTAATCTTGCATGTCATGTTGGTTTCTTATTTTACACTTAGAAGAAATAGAAATTAGTTAAGAGTGTGCTCAATAATATAATTTTATGTATATATATCTATGAATAAAAAGTGGTACTGATTGTTGTTGTTCAAGACTTCCAAAAGCTTCATTTCTCAAGAATACTATGACACATGTGGGATGACAAGTTACAAGAAGATCAGAGCTTGTTAGTGGGCATATTCTTGGACGTTGGTTTCTATTGTTACATATTAATATGGCATATTTTTGTGGGGCAATTTTCATAGCCAATTGCAAAAGTTATTAACTCCTTGAGATGCCATTCGAACCTAGGAACTGTGTGTATTAAAAGGACCAACAAAATGATGCATTGACATGCATCATATGATTCTTTGCCACAAATTTATATAATAATTTTGTGTAACTAGTGTCTGGTCTAGTTTTAGGAAGTTTAGCGGATTCTAGGGACCATGTTTGGTAAGTTATTAGGGTCGAGATTCTCCCCCACACTTATAAATATGTATAAGCTTTTAAAAAACGAGATGCTTGTTCGTGGATGTGATCATTTTTCTATTGATATATTTTATATTTAATTAAGATTTTGGGCACTGGAAAAACCCCGAGTTTGGACCCGCTTGAGATAAGGAAATGCACATGTTTTCCTTCCAAGTTTATTTATTTACATGTCATTTTCCTTGTAGTATTTAATTTTGGTTAATTGTTCAATGGATTCCTGATCTATCGAAATAGATCAGATGGTGTGTTTGAGTTTGATTGGTGTGATTTGTATTTCAATTTTTTTATGGTACTTATTTTTTCCTTGAAGTGTGTTGCGTTGTGGTTGCATAATGCTTTGAAATCAGTAAAACTTGGTGCAAAAATGGAAGGTTGCTGCAGAATCGTAGAACTACAACAAAATAAAAATTGGCTAAGAAAAATTTATGAACTGATTCTCTTGCCTATAAGACTTGTACTCTAGTTATTTGGTTAAGCTTATGACCAAACCTATCATCATAGTTGACCTGTCCCAATCTTGATTAAACCACTTATAATATTGTTTCATATTCATATTTTTGGTGGAATTCTTGTACTATGCATACAAACCCAAAAAGCACCCAAACTTCTCCCTCAAGCTTCAGCCAGCTCCATTGATCTACTCGGCCTCCAAAAAATCTTAGGAAATCACCAAACGAATCCTCCTTTCTTCATTGAAGTCTTCTCCTTAGATATGAAACCCAAAATAGATGTGGTCCTTGTGATTTCATTGTACTTGGATGTGCCTCTCCTCCTCAATGAGTCCTTATATTTATATGCTATCCATTGGGCTCCAACAAACTATCCATGGGCACACTTTAAACCCAATCGACCGGACTTGTGTGTCGTGTTAGCCAGCTATAAAATTTGTTATATCAAATGCTGGCTAAAACATTTTTGGAGTCTTCAAGAAACAAGTTTTATTGATAAAAGATGTTATCTCTTGAAGACTCTTGAAGGCCTCATGCCTCTGTCCAAATCTTCACTGTTGTTTCCATTTCACACTCTGAAATTCTGCTGATTTCATGAGAAAAGACTGCTGCAAAAAACCCCTTTTCCCCCCTCCTCCACTCAAAAAATAACCTTCATTTTGCTCCCCTTTTTCTCCATAAAGATCCTCTATTTTCATGATTCCCCTTTTCCATTCATGAAAATCATTTTTACATAGTTTAAAACTCATTTTTAAACTATACCGAAACCCCCAAATCCATTGAAAAACATTGAAAAAATCATAAAAAATACATATTTTGTATAAAGACTTAAGCCCCCTTGGGCTAAGTCCTAAACCACTTCCCCATTATATTCCCTGGTGCTGGAACCAGGTGCTATAACCGTCGAGCGCTTATCGCATTGGAACTTCCGAACAAACGCAAGTATTTTTGTGTGTAAACATTGAAACCTCCGATTGCGATGGCCCGATCGCACAATCGCATTAGCCATTCCACGATCGCGCAATCGCATCGACCATTCCCCAATCGCACAATCGCATCAGCCCACCTTCGATCACCGATTCCCGATTCATTCCCCACCGTTGATCTAGCCCTCAGATTAACGGTCTGGATCTAATCGCATCGGAGATTTTCGTTACACCCTCCCTCTTTCCTCCCCCGATCATGAGTCCTCCGATTGGATCTGGACCATCCACGTGTCCAGATCGGATGGTCCTATATCATTCCCACATGATTTCATCGCCCTCCGCCTTCCACCAAGAGGATTTTAATGCGTAATCCCCACCGTTGATCTCTGTGCAATCAACGGTTCTGACTTATTTCTCCCTCTGCTCTTCTTTTTACCTCCGCGAATAGATCTACACCGTTGGTTGATGCCATCCAATGGCCACGCTCCTTCCCCAGCCTTCTAAGCAGTCTTACCCAATAATCATAGGATTTTTTAATTAGTTTTGTATTTTGCAGGTGTTTAATGGTTTATCCATTATGATTAAAGAAAGGCCTAAGGCCGGGAAAGACGTTTCCCGTGCCTTTGATTCATCAAAAGAAACCATTCACAGGGTTCGAATTCCACGTTTCATCAATGCTTCATGGGCATTGATGCCTTGTGAGCCTTGCACAACACTGCACATCAACAAGACACAGTGAGTGAAATCACAATCAAAGAGTATCAGTGTCAAAGACAAAATACACCAGAACAGAAGATTGAAGACAAACTTGTGGGGATTACGACTAAGATTTATTATCAAAAGCCTAATCCTCCAACTTAAAACACAATTAAAAGAAAATCATAAGTGTTTTATCAGACAGAAAGGCCTCCACCGCCACATCTGAGGAAAATTGATTCCTCCCAGCTACCACAAAGCCACTTGTGCCTCAAAGAATTCAAACAGAGGCCGAAGTTATTGATCAAATGAAGATATTTGCCTCAGTGCAGCCAAAGATTTAATTCTGCTAAGGGAACTTAATGTGAAAAATATCAGCAGAGTTATTACATCCTTAAATAGAGCCTAAAAGTCAACAAAAGCTCCCACCGAGCTTAAATATTAAATGTAAAACATTAATACAGAAAGAACACCTATAAAATTCTCCATCGAGCAGCTCAAAGGCTGAGAAGTCATTAGTCTGTATTAATTGACCCAGGAGATCTTTTATCAGATCCCACCTCCTCATTCTTCTATAAATACTTTTGTAGAAGATGAGAAATTGTTGGTTGCTGAACTTTAAAATATACTTGAGCTTGAGACTTCTACTTGTAAATAGTGTTCACTGGCTCTTGGAGCTCTGCTTGTGATAGATAAGTTAGTCTGGGAAGTGTAGATGATTTCTAAACTAAAGCATTGGACTTAAAGCTGTAACTGGTTTGGAGCATCAATACAAGCTAATTTATGGGATCCTGGTCTATGTCGACGGTGATGTTATTTCTTATTGTGAATTGTTATTTTACTTCTATTTTCACTTTGTTCATCTTCTCTTATAAAGAAAATCATGCATAGAGTTAGGACCTACTGTATATCAGTACCCTTCTCTGACTGAAAATATTTATCTAAATGTTTTCTTCCTATTTGTGTTATTTAGGAATGATTTAATTCAGTTTAAGCAGTAGGAATGCTGGCGTTCCCTCATCCTCCTGTATTAGCTAAATATTGTTCCTAAATGTTATTTTCATTTCATGTTAAGTAGAGATGAACTTAAGAAGATATGGTGTGCCCTGGTCCTAGTTTTATCCCAAAAGACTGTCTGAAAGTTTCCCTTGGAATGTGTTAAAAGCTGGCTAGTTTCGAAGTACTTACCAGATCTTAGGCCATTCTTTGTTGTCTTTGTGTTTGTCTTGAAAGTTACCAAGTAAAGCAGAGCTAGGAGAGGATTTGTGGTGAGCCCGGCCCGTTAGTTTCCACTCAAACAATTGCCTTCAAGTTCCCTTCTATTTTTAAGTGTTTTCTATCGAAAGTATATCAAAGGCTGGCTAGTTTCGAAGTACTTACCAGATCCTGGATTGATTTTATGTTTTTCTTAAGTGTTTGTCAAAGGCTGGCTAGTTTCAAAATACTTACCAGATCCTGGGCTGCTCTTTGTTCTTCATTTGTTTAATTCCCCTTCTTTATGTATCATTTCATTCCATAAATCAACTTTAAAGAGATCCTTAGACATAGATGACTTGCCCCATGGACCACTCTTTCCTCATGTTGTTTCAATTAAACCCTATTATGACTCCATAGCCCAATGGACTAAAACCTGCAATTATCTATCTTTTTGGCCAAAGCTTGTTCTGATTGCTTGCAACTTCTCACCTTTGAAACTCTTTGCATTTAGGACTTTCCACCTCAAATAATAATCATGCTCAACCATCCAAAAACAAAACAAAACCCTCATCCTTCATAACTAGCCTAATATCATTACCAAAAACCTTAAATATAAATCCATTTTTGCACTTATTGAAGAGATCCCTCTCTGGATTTTGGAGGGCTAGATCCTAGAATCCCAAAGTGGTTGAAACAATGTTTCTCCCCGTGGTCGGACTTTTTCCAATCTTGCTGATTACGGGGAGCTAACATTTTTGGCGACTCCACTGGGATCGAAGATTCAATTTCATTTTAAATACTCATAAGGCTCTGAGAACCTAGAATCTTTTAGATTGGTTCATGGTGATGGACCATTAAACCTTTTACCTCCTTACGAGCTAAAATTTTTCCACTTGGCGACTCCACACTCTGAAACTCCCAAAAGACCAAATGACTCCACTGGTAGAAGACCTGGAACTGGTTAAACAGACACAATGACCTCTTTTTCTGATTTACAGACATGGATTTAGATATAGACCCAGAAGACAAACATATGTTCATGATGGAGAAAAATATGTACATGCTTGGAAGAAGGATGGATAGGTTTATGGCTAATTTCAACATTGGTTATCCAGAGCAACATAAACCTTTCCCTAATCAAACTCAAACTCTACCCTGACAAGACATGTACGATCAACAGGATTATAAAGAAAATAAACAAGAAATCATGATGTAAAAGAAGATGTACATGCTTGGAAGAAGGATGGATAGGTTTATGGCTAATTTCAATGTTGGTTATCTAGAGCAACATAAACCTTTCCCTAATCAAACTCAAACTCTACCCCGACAAGACATGTACGATCAACAGGATTATAAAGAAAATAAACAAGAAATCATGATGGAAAAGAATATGTACATGCTTGGAAGAAGGATGGATAGGTTTATGGCTAATTTCAACGTTGGTTATCTAGAGCAACATAAACCTTTCCCTAATCAAACTAAAACTCTACCCGACAAGACATGTACGATCAACCAGATTATAAAGAAAATAAACCAGAAATCATGATGGAAAAGATGATGTACATGCTTGGAAAGAGAATGGATAGGTTGATGGCTAATATGAATGTTGATGATCTAGAGCGAGCAACGCTTTCTCTTGATAAAAAAAAAGCCCAATCACCTCAAGATCAAGACTGTAACCAAGACATGTATTATGATCAACACTTTATAGAAGATGATGAGAAAAATTATGAAGAAAGAAATGAAGAAGGTTGTCAACAAAGTTTAAATTGCCTTCCTATGTCTTGTACAATGCCGATAAGAGATCTTCATGACCCAAACAAAAATAATAATAGTGAGCAGTGCTTCGAGGAGACAAGTAGCCATTTGGAAAACATGAAATCTGAAATTGAGGAAACACCAACACATATATAATCCTTTCCTTTGTGTTACAACTCAGTTTCGATTATGTAACAAGAATGGCATCCTGATAACAAGGAGAAAACAACTCATGAACCCGATATTCAAACTAAGTATCATAAAAATCACGAGGAATTTTCCGAAACACAAGAAGATCAAGAAATAACAGAAAAACCTCGAAGTGTCCCTGCAAGCACAAGTGAAGTTCCCCTGGAAGAAGCTCAAGATGACATCAAGCCTCAAGATCAACCAATACAAGACAAGGAGGATATGGATACCTCTATTCTAAGCAATAATAAAACCCCTTCTCTTCTAACAGAGGAAGAGATTTATTTAATATTGAACAGACTGCTAACCTCCAAAACTTCATTTGAAACAAATGCTTCCACTCATCTACCTACTCCATCTGATTGTCTTGATACAAAAAATAAACATGTAGATCAACTAAAAGAAGAGAAAAATGATAACCCAATATGTTTGACTGATGAAATTGCTTATTCTGATAATTTTTCAAATTTTAATTAGTCTGATGATGATGATGAGTTCGAAGTAGAAATTAATCACGTAGGGAAACCAACGTTCGATTGGTGTTATGAGTTTCACCATCATCATCTTGAAAGCCAAAAACATCCATTTTGATCTATCATAAATGGCTTTCACATAATTGGGAATCATCAATATTTCAACTCAAAGGGTGAAGAGAAGAGTAATGAAGAATAAAATAACCTCTTCACAGAGTTCGATCCACTAAATCTAAGCATACTAGGGTTACAAGAGGACAAAACTGCCAAATATGATGAATCCTCTAGTTCAGATGACGAGGGAGATGAAGGAGAAAAACAAATAAAATACTATCCTACTATGGATATATCATCTTTTCAAGAAGAGACTTCTCCCCTCACTAATTTCAATCTGTCATTCAAAGAACCTGAATTTATATCAGAAGCAAGTATAAATTTAGAGAGAAGATATTTCACTGTTTGCTATTTTGCAGGTTAAGGATGATGATAGTTCCAGGGAACATACTGAATATATACTCCTCAAAGCTGAAGCCTTGGAAGCAGACCATCTACCAGACATGGAGGGCCAAAAAGAAGAGAATCTTCATCTTTTCTTTGTTGATCCTATGGAAGAGTGTGTGGAATTCCAAACCGGCTCAAATTATCAAGCATGGATCCTTTGCAAGAGCCAGAGACATGAAAAGCTGTCACCTCCTGTGATAGTCTTGATTTTGAAGATTAATCTTCAAAATGTACTATGGATACCTCTAACAAGCAACCAGAGTTTCTTCTTCTTTTTGACATTACTCAGCTGGCTACATTGGCACTTTTGTATCATATGAATAGGTAAATACTCCATGTTAGAATAGGTTAGATAGGAATGTCAATAAAGCTCAATTCTAAGCATGTAGTTAGTTGTTGTTTTCTACTTTGAAGAAAAATAAAAAATTCAAAAATACAAAAACAATGAAAGAAAGAAAAGAGGGCAGATTGTGAAAACAAGAAAGGTACAACCCCATACCAAAAAAGATAAATAAATTCTGAAAGTGTGCAAGCCTAAATTCCACTCCTGAAAAACACACTTCTAGTTAGTCAAATAGCCTAATCTTGACTAATTAGCTTTTAAATTTACTATTGATAGGATAGTGAATTCGATTTGCCAAACTGTTTAAACTTGGCTTATCAGTAGATAGATTAGGATAGAAATTAAAGGTTCAAACACGCTCAAAATCTGAACCTAAGTTTCCATGAGAGATGACTCAAATCTGTTTATTTCTTGAGTCAAGATCAGAGGTAAAAACTGGTCCTAATCAGCTCAAAATCTGAACCAGTCAACAAAGGAAGAACAACTCAAACAAGAGGCAAAAACAGAGCTGTAAAAGATGAAGGAAGTGCTTGAACTTTCAGATCCTAAGCCTTCCATTTTGTTTTAATTTTCTGAAAAATAAAATCTATGTGCAACTTGTTTTTTATGCCATAGACCAACGACAAGTTAGACTCTTCAATCCTGACTTGTATGCTTTTGAATTTCTGTTTTAGAAATTAGTGAATAAAATCTGTTGGACAGTTTAATCCCAACATATGGTAGATTAGGTAGAGAAGCATATGGACTCAACTATTTAATCTGAGTTCATGGAGAGATAAGGAGTAGAATTAGATTAGTTTTATGCTTTCAAAAGAATAAAATGTTGTAAAAGAGTTTGCCAATCCAAGTTTACTCTAATGAAGAAAAATGTTAGATCAGTAGGATTGGGTAGGTAGAAAGCTTGTTGATGAAAGATCCATTGTTTTTATGGCTGCTAATATGTTTTCAGAGCAAAATCATCCTATCAAAGGAAGGGCAGCCCAATGGATGAGACACTAATCAGCCTCCCAGAGAATGCAAGTCTGAAGTTCTTGATGCCTTCAAGAAGGCACCATCCCCAAGTGGAGCCACTGTTAGCCAGCTATAAAATTTGTTATATAAAATGTTGGCTAAAACATTTTTGGAGTCTTCAAGAAACAAGTTTTATTGATAAAATATGTTATCTCTTGAAGACTCTTGAAGGCCTCATGCCTCTATCCAAATCTTCACTGTTGTTTCCATTTCACACTCTGAAATTCTGCTAATTTCATGAGAAAAGACTGCTGCAAAAAACCCCTTCCCCCCCCCCCCCCCCCCCCTCCACTCAAAAACTAACCTTCATTTTGCTCCTATTTTTCTCCATAAAACTCCTCTATTTTCATGATTCCCCTTCTTCCATTCATGAAAATCATTTTTACATAGTTTAAAACTCATTTTTAAACTATACCGAAACCCCCAAATCCATTGAAAAACATTGAAAAAATCATAAAAAATACATATTTTGTATAAAGACTTAAGCCCCCTTGGGCTAAGTCCTAAACCACTTCCCCATTATATGCCCTGGTGCTGGAACTAGGTGCTAGACCCATCAAGCCCTTATCACATTGGAACTTCCGAACAAACGCAAGTATTTTTGTGTGTAAACATTGAAACCTCAGATTGCGATGGCCCGATCACACAATCGCATTGGCCATTCCACGATCGCACAATCACATCAACCATTCCCCGATCGTGCAATCACATTAGCCCACCTTCGATCGCCGATTCCCGATTCATTCCCCACCATTGATCTGGTCCTCAGATTAACGGTCTGCATCTAATCGCATCAGAGATTTTCGTTACACCCTCCCTCTTTCCTCCCCCGATCATGAGTCCTTCGATTGGATCTGGACCATCCACGTGTCCAGATCGGACGGTCCCAGATCATTCCCACATGATTTCATCGACCTCCGCCTTCCACCAGGAGGATTTTAACGCGTAATCCCCACCATTGATCTCTACGCGATCAACGATTATGACTTATTTCTCCCTCGGCTCTTCTTTTTACCTCCGCGAACAGATCTACACCGTTGGTTTATGCCATCCAACGGTCACGCTCCTTCCCCAGCCTTCTAAGCAGTCTTACCTAATAATCGCAGGGTTTTTTAATTAGTTTTGTATTTTGCAAGTGTTTAATGGTTTATCCATTATGATTAAAGAAATGCCTAAGGCTGGGAAAGATGTTTCCCGTGCCTTTGATTCATCAAAGGAAACCATTCGCAGGGTTCGAATTCCATGTTTCATCAATGCTTCATGGGCATTGATGCCTTGTGAGCCCTGCGCAACACTGCACATCAACAAGACACAGTGAGTGAAATCACAATCAAAGAGTATCAGTGTCAAAGACAAAATACACCAGAACAGAAGATTGAAGACAGACTTATGGGGATTACGGCTAAGATTTATTATCAAAAGCCTAATCCTCCAACTTAAAACACAGTTAAAAGAAAATCATAAGTGTTTTATTAGACAGAAAGGCCTCCACCGCCACATTTGAGGAAAATTGATTCCTCCCAGCTACCACAAAGCCACCTGTGCCTCAAAGCATTCAAACAGAGGCCGAAGTTATTGATCAAACGAAGATATTTGCCTCATCGCATCCAAAGATTTAATTTTGCTAAGGGAACTTAATGCGAAAAATATCAGCAGAGTTATTACATCTTGAAGCAGAGCCTAAAAGTCAACAAAAGCTCCCACCGAGCTTAAATCTTAAATGTAAAACATTAATACAGACAGAACACCTATAAACTTCTCCATCGAGCCCCTTAAAGGCCGAGAAGTCATTAGTTTGTATTAATTGACCCAGGAGATCTTTTATCAGATCCCACCTCCTCATTCTTCTATAAATACTTCTGTAGAAGATGAGAAATTTTTGGTTGCTGAACTTTGAAATATACTTGAGCTTGAGACTTCTACTTGTAAATAGTGTTCACTGGCTCTTGGAGCTTTGCTTGTGATAGATAAGTTAGTCTGGGAAGTGTAGATGATTTCTAAACTAAAGAATTGGACTTAAAGCTATAATTGGTTTGGAGCGTCAATACAAGCTGATTTATGGGATCCTGGTCTATGTCGACAATGATGTTATTTCTTATTGTGAATTGTTATTTTACTTCTGTTTTCACTTTGTTCATCTTCTCTTCTAAAGAACAACATGCATAGAGTTAGGACCTACTGTATATCAGTACCCTTCTCTGACTGAAAATATTTATCTAAATGTTTTCTTCCTATTTGTGTTATTTAGGAATGATTTAATTCAGTTTAAGCAGTAGGAATGCTGGCGTTCCCTCGTCCTCCTGTCTTAGCTAAATATTGTTCCTGAATGTTATTTTCAATTCATGTTAAGTAGAGATGAACTCAGGAAGATATGGTGTGCCCTGGTCCTAGTTTTATCCCAAAAGACTGTCTGAAAGTTTCCCTTGGAATGTGTTAAAAGCTGGCTAGTTTCGAAGTACTTACCAGATCTTAGGCCATTCTTTGTTGTCTTTGTGTTTGTCTTGAAATTTACCAAGTAAAGCAGAGCTTGGAGAGGATTTGTGGTGAGCCCGGCCCGCTAGTTTCCACTCCAACAGTTGCCTTCAAGTTCCCTTCTGTTTTTAAGTGTTTTGTATCGAAAGTATATCAGAGGCTGGCTAGTTTCGAAGTACTTACCAGATCTTGGATTGCTTTTATTTTTTTCTTAAGTGTTTGTTAAAGGCTGGCTAGTTTCAAAGTACTTACCAGATTCTGGGCTGCTCTTTGTTCTTCATCTGTTTAATTCCCCTTCTTTATGTATCATTTCATTCCATAAATCAACTTTAAAGAGATCCTTAGACATAGATGACTTGCCCCATGGACCACTCTTGCCTATTGTTGTTTCAATTAAACCCTATTATGACTCCATATCCCAATGGAATAAAACCTGCAATTATCTATCTTTTTGGCCAAAGCTTGTTTTGATTGCTTGCAACTTCTCACCTTTGAAACTCTTTCCATTTAGGACTTTCCACCTCAAATAATAATCATGCTCAACCATCCAAAAACAAAACAAAACCCTCAGCCTTCATAACTATCCTAATATCATTACCCAAAACCTTAAAGATAAATCCATCTTTGCACTTATTGGAGAGATCCCTCTCCGGATTCAGGAGGGCTAGATCCTAGAATCCCAAAGTGGTTGAAACGATGTTTCTTCTTGCAGTCGGACTTTTGCCAATCTTGCTGATTACGGGGAGCTAACATGCCGCAAACTCACCAACATACAAAATAAATTAATAACTCCAAAAATACTTGACATCTCTTGGTGTTTTAGGTGTCCCTTTTCTCCTCTAAGGATCCCCTACATCCTCCATGTTTCAAATCAATGAAACTCCTTGTGGTTTCACACCCACAAGCTTGGGTGCAAAGCTCACATCTTGAATCCTAAGCCCACAAAGCCACTTGTGGTGCTCCTTCCTCTAAAACCCTAAACCCTAGGGTTCCAAGCTACCAAAATCACCACTCCCTCTTAGCAAGGGAGGTAATCCAAGACTAGGAAGTAGCTCATCTTCATCACTGTCACTATTGGCGACACTAGCCCAACTCTTGGTGCCCATAACTGAAAAAAACCTTGTAGCATGGACTTCACCTCTTTCGAAAGTGTCACTGTCACTAGAAGATTTCTGCTTCTTCTTATTCTCCTGATATGATTTTAGGTATTTCCACAATTCCATCTTGCTAGCTGTAGAATTACCCTTTCTCTCCACTAACCACACACTCTTCTTGGGTTGCACATTCTCCCTTTGAACCTAAAATTCCCTCTAGAACTTGGCTCCCTCTGAACCTATAGAATATGGACCTTCTTCTCTGGAACATGTACCTTCTCCTCTGAAACCTACACTCACTTCTCTCAAACCTGTACACGGTTTTTCTTCTTCTCCTCATGATCTATAATATTTCCTGTCAGCATATATAGACCATGCTCACAAACTCCAATCAAAACACCTGTGGAGCTAGAGCCTCTAGGCCTGAGTCTTGCCTTCTCACCTTGGAATAACACCTCAAACCCCTTCTTCTTGATCATTGATAGAAACATTATGTTATATTTGAGTCCTAGTACAAAAATTACATACTAAACTTGCATCACCTGAACTAACTCCATCCTGAATGACACAACATTTGATCCCTTGATTTATTTCTGGATCTTGTCACCCAACGCCATGTGAAACTTTGAGTCCCAATCAAATATCATCTTGAACCTGTCCCGCAACCCTGTATTATGCTTCGACTCTCCACTATCCACATACCACATAGTCTCATCTAATATGGTACCTTGTGAGAAATGAGAGTTCAAAGGAAATTCCTCATTCTCCAATGCTTCTTCTTTGAACACTTCATCAAGAAATGACCAAACTCACCATAGTTGAAACACTTGATCTTACTCAAGTCCTTCTTCTACTTTCCCTTCATCTTGCTACAAGTGCCACATTATTATCTGAAGCCTTATTGTTTGGATAAAGATCCTCATATCGCAAATCTATCTGAATGAAGTCATCCCACAACCTGTTCCAGTTTGGTAGCTTGTCCTTGGAAACAATCCCCTTGATGAATGAATTCCACTCTAGAGTAAACCCCTTAAAGGCAATCCTTACCATCTCAAAATTTGAAATAGTCTCACTGATGGTGGCATTATCATCTCAATCCTGAGAGAACCTCGTGAAATACAAATTCACCCCTTCACGATGTATCTTCTTGGTGGTGTTCAACTTATCCTACAATACTAATATATGATTCTCATTCTTATTATGGAACAAATTTAGAAGAGATTCACATATCTCATTGGTAGTTTTCTTCTCAAATATAAGAGGTATTAAGGAATCCTTGAATTCATCTAGGATGATCAAATTTTCCTTAATATCCAACTATTCATACACTTCCAGCTCCTTAGGGTATGTTAGCTTCTTGATTTAATTCTCAGCAAAGTCCTACATCCCATTGACTATCAGAACCAACTTGATCCATTACTTTCATGGACTATAGTTGGACAAGCCTTCTAACTTGTCCTCATACCAGATACCAACCTGCAACTTTGACATTGTTGCATGACCTTCAATAATAATGTGACCAACTCCCTCTTAAGCTATACTTTGCTGTGCACAATCTGATTCAGTGGCCCTTCAAAGTAGTTCTGATACCATATTTTTTTCTACGATATTGGAGTCGAGGTTAGAATCTTAGAATCACTGATGCTACCAATCCAAGTATCACAACAAACTACTATGCATAGCAGAACAATATAGAATAGTAAATCTACTAGTGCAAAAATATAAACAAATTTTTACAAAAACACAACTTTGTTATATTAATTAGATTGTTAATAAAACTATCTAGGGATCCCATACCAAGGCTAATGGCTCTCATACATCCACTAGTACAAAAATACAAGAACAAGATACATTTATCATCTAGCTGATGTTACACACCATCAAAACTCCGAGATCATACCCTGAACACAACTGTAGGTTATTTTCTCCTATTCTGTCGCTCTTGCCTCTATCAATGCATCGATTCCTTTAGGACACTGAACATAGATCTAATATTCTCTCTATATGATCATTATTCCATCAACATATTAACACATCAAGACTCTTGTTGAGTTGTTTAAAACTTCGTTTCTGAAAAAATCTCAACTAGCCACTGCTCTTCCTCAGCTCCTTTGGGAATTCGTCCCTCTAATTCTGTCCTGTGCTACTCTGATGAAGATAAAATTCAGGCGATGGATTCCACCTATCACTACAAGATGTCATTCTACAACAATGAACTTGGGTTGATTAAATCTACTTCCTTGACCTCCCTTCTTCATACTTCAAGAATCAATCCCGATCTTACACAAATGTGCCTCTCCTAGCTGTAGAAAATCCACGTAGATTCAAACTGCTACTTGTAGGAAGCTAAAACAATAGACTTGAATCTACTCTACCAATTGCGAAAACCAATTACGATCACGAAATCACAAAGAATACAAGAGAAATAATTTTAATCACACATTAAAAAATGATTTCCTGGGGAAAGCCTCATCTAAAAACCCCGCTAACTGTATATTGCATTAGTCATAAAATATGCAAAGTTTACAATGATTTTCTCAAACTAGAGAAACCTATGCACTATCTCTATCTGTCTCACTGCTTCTTAGGCAATCCTAGGCCAATACTTAACCAATTTTATTCCTACCAGAGTCTCTATTTCCTTGCGCTGTTTCCTTGGGTAATTAGCAAGGGTTAATTAGGGTAATTCCATCCACAAATACATAATTCATCTAAGGACTTCCTCTGATTGCATGCACCACCTGTACAATTTGGATTATTATACAACTGATAGCATATTTCCCTTGAACTCAATCTCAACTGGGCCTTTCTATGATTTGAAATATATGAGTTATTTATGGTTGATTTATTAGTTATTTGATTGATCATTGCATGTGGTTCAAGTTCAAGTTCCACACTTTGACCTCTCACTAGTTCCTCCAACAGTAGGAACTAGTTAAACTGAATTTAACTTAGATAAACTGAGTTAATTAATTAAAACTCAACATAAACTCAACCGGGGCTCCTATTTTGTAGGATCCACTCTACATGACTCAAGTTAGACCCCAAAATTCAATTAACTGAACCAACTAAGACAAACTAACTTACTTAACTTGTACAAGTTGTCATGTGCTATGGAATTACAATTTTATTCTAATTTAATTCAAGGGAAAATTAAATTAGAATATTTCTTGGTGCCATTTTCAACACTCCCTCTCATCAAGAAAGGGATTATTTGATAACTTGATCTTGTCTCTATGGAACACAATTTTTCCTATTGACAATGCCTTCGTCAAGATTTATGCATCCTGTTCCTGTGTAGGAATGTAATCTAGCATCATGATCCGCCTCTGCACACAATATATGAGATGGTGGTACCAGATGTTGATATGATTGGACCTATCATGAAAATATGGATTAACCGAGAGTTTGATGCAACTCTAGATGTTACAGTAAATTACTATAGGATCGATATGTTGACCAAACCATCCAACAATGATATTCCTCATCCATATAACCTCACAACCTGCTTGACTATGAACCATGTACTCTGCTTCTGCTGAATTGAGTGCAACTGATCTCAGCTTCCTGTTGTACCAGGAAACTGCTGCTGACCTAATACTAAAGATTCCACCTGATGTGCTCTTCATGTCGGATGGAATCCCTACCCAATCTGCATCTGTGAAGCCTTGCAACTTCACTCCCTCTGTCCCATGTACCAAAGACCAAACTGAGTGGTGCCTCTGAGGTATCTCAACAATGGTTTTGATGCCTTCCAATAGAGCTTGTTGGCTTAACCATTGCTTGAATAAGATGGTTAACCACATAAAATATGTCTAGTCGTGTTTTCACCAAGTACATGAGGGAACCGACAATATTCCTATAAATGGTAGCTTCTATCACTTCGCCTGAAGTAGCATCTTCCTTCCTCCAATTCCCTACAAGAGGAGTCTCCATGGGTTTGATTCTCTCCATGTGAAACTTCTTCAATATCTTGTTGGTATACTCTCCCTGAGAGAAAAATAGTTCCCCATTTCTTTGCCAAATTTCCAAACCAAGGAAATAATGCTAGAGCCCCATGTATTTCATCTAGAATTCTCTTGCAAAATATTCTTTACAAAACTTTATCAAATTCTCATCACCTTTTAGAATTAAATCACCGACATATAATACTATAATCAATAATTTACCTTCAACCACAATATGGTAAAGGTTCACATTTGTTTCACTTTTGGTGAAGCCCAACCGAGTGAAATAGCCATCGATCCTGGTGTACTAAGCACAGGGTGCTTGTTTCAGTGCACACAACACTCAATTGAGTCTGCACACATGCAACTCTCTGTCGAAGGTCTCAAATACTTCCGAATTCTATATGTACACCTCTTCCTCAATCACTATGTTGAGGAAAGTTGTATTTGCATCCATATGATGTATTTTCCATCCCATCAGCAATGCCAATGCTAGAATAGATCTCATTGAAGAGTGCCTTATTACTGGAGCAAAGGTCTCCTTGTAGTCTATTCCCTTCACCTGAGAAAACCCTTTGGCCACAAATATGGTCTTGTGTTTCTCGGCACTCCCATATGCTACTTGCGTCACCTTGTATATCCACCTGTATCCTTCAACTGACTTGTCCTCCAGTATTTGGACAAATTGCCATGCATTTTTTCTAATAATGGAGTCACATTCCTCTACCATGGAATCAACCCATACTGGTTTCTACACTACTTCCTCAAATAAGGATGGTTCAGTCTCTACACTCTCACTCATAAGAGCCATGAAGCCAGTGTACCGATCTGGGGACCTTCTCAACCTGTATTGTGATGTGGGTGCTCCCACATTCTCTCTAGCATCATGCATCGAATTGTCATCCTCTCTGCTACGATTCCTTCCATCTATGGATGTCTATGCATGAGTGGGTTCTTCCACTCTATTCTCCTCTTCTTGTGACTTCTCCACATATTGAGTTTCTTATTTTGGAGCTAAAATATCCTCATATGCATGCAACTCAAGCTCCCTCTCAAGTTAAATTCACATGGCCTTCCATTCATCGAATCTCACATCTCTACGAACCACTATCATCCTGTGAGATGGTAGGTACACCCGATATTTGTGATGTGTATCAATGTACCCCAAAAATATGCCCAACTCAACTTTTGGTTCTAGCTTTACCCTTGCATTATTGGAAACATGATAGTAAATTGATGAACCAAATATTCTAAAGTGCACCAAATAGGGTTTCTTACTTGAAAAATATTCCTTTGGTGTACTCATCTTGAGAATCTAATGAGGATTTTTGTTTTGCACATATAATGCTATGTTGTATGCTTCCACCCGTAGATGCAATGATAGGCCTTGATCATGTAACATCACCCGTGCAACTCCAAAAATTCTTATGTTATTTCTTTCTATAACCTCATTATATTGTGGGTTATTGGGCACTATTAAATATCGCTGAATCCCTTCTGATGCACAAAATTTCTTGAATTCATTCACCACATATTCTCCACTGTTGTCGCTCCTGAGAACCTTAACTTTCCTTCTTTTTTTTTCCTTTATAAACAAGTGCTTTGAACTCACAAAATCTTGAGGACGTTTGGTATTTCTTCTGCATGAATAATATCTAACACTTGCATGAAATATAATCTAAAAAAATCACATAATACCTGTGCTTGGCCATGGAGGCTGTCGAGAATGATCCATACACATCTGAGTGAACTCTTTCAAGGATCACTTGCGCTCGACTGTCCTTATCATGAAAGGTGGATTTGGTGTACTTCCCCAATGTACACCCTTTGCATGTATCACACTGCTCAAGGGCACCCTTGGGTAGTCGAGTAGAAATATGCTGCATGATATTCAAAGCTCTATAGTGTAGATGGTCTAATTTTTTATTCCATAACTTATCGATGTCTTAAATATGTACCTTCTCTGCCTTCGTGCTCAAAGAAGCACAATCTTTTACATCTAATTTGTAGAGGTTATCTACCCAAACCCTGATATTCTTCAATTTTCCCGCGGCTATGTGATGAAGTAACACCTTTCCTTTGCTAAAAATCACATCCTAGCCATGGTCTTCCAAGATAGCAACTGAAACTAAATTGTTCTTCAAACCCAAAACATACATGACATATTTCAATGTGAGAGGAGAACCAGAATCCCTGTGAAAAGTAACAGTACCAATTTCGATCACATTATACCTTCCATCGTCTTCCATCTCGATGTGCATCTAGAGGTCTTTCTCCTCCAGGTCGCTGAAAAACTTTTTGTTGCAGATCATATGGAATGAGGCTTCACTATCCATGTACCACAAAATATCCATCACTGATAACACCATGCATGCAATGAGGGTAAAATCCAACTCGAATTGTGAAGCAAGTGCTTCACCTGCCACTTCTCCGGAGGGCTTCTTTATGAAATTCTTATGTAAACACTTCATGGCATAGTGTCCTAGCTCGTGACACTGAAAAAATTTGATCTTCGACAATTCCTTCTTTTTTCCTGCTTAACCAGAATATGATTTGGAATGGGATGAATTCCATTTTTCTTTCTTTGCATTTCCATCAAAGGTACAATTATCCTAATCATCCTGCTTGGATGAGGATCCATCTCTAGTGTTCCATATAATCTCTTTTTGCACCAAGTCAGACCAAAAATTCTCCCACTCTGGTAGTTTCTCCCTCCCATTTACTGAATGCTAGTAGCTGTGCCAGTTCTTGGGAAGGACAAAAGTTCTAGGCTCACCATATCATCTTCAAAAACTGTAACACCAACACTTCCAATATCATCTCGACATTGGGTGAACTTGGCCAAGTACTTTGGTATTATGTCGCCCTTCTCCATCTTGATTTTCCTGAGCTTGTCCTTTAGTTCCAGCTTCATGTGGTAATTTATATTCTAAAAAAAATCTGTTAAGACCTTCCACATTTCTTAAGGATTTTCCTTTCCATGGAGGTTCAAGACTATATGATCTCGAACTCCTTCAAGTAGAATCCTTCTGGATTTTTCTATGCACTTCTTCCACTCTGCTAGATCTTGTGCATCAGTTGGATCTAGTTTCAAGATGTCCTTGTCAATGAACGCCTTCAATTTTTTGTCCTCTAAGATTTCTTCTGTCTGGTCTCTCCAGAAAATGTAATTCGAGCTACCCTTAAGGGCATACTTGAGCCTCATGTTCATTTTTGAAACTAGAGTCAAATTCAACTTTGGATAATTCAGATGATTAAGATAATAATTTAATTAGATTCATATTTTTGACAGGATCACAATCAACCTATAGATCGCCCCAATCGGTTAAGAATAAGTTAACTTATGAATTAATTTAATATTTTAATGAGTTTGTTAACTGCATGTTGATTCAGTGAAAGCCAAAAGTGGTCCCTCACAAAGTTATAAATAAAAGTGACCTAAAGCTCATTTGCAAACTTGCTCAAGTGATTTATGCTTTGCACCTGTCAGTTTATTTTGTCTATGTTTATGTTTTGGATTGCAAAAGTACGTTAGAAGGAGCTCGCGCAGTGGCAGGTAGTGGATCAGGATCAGGATCTGAGACACATTTAAGATTTGGATCTATTGGGCGAAAGCCGCGGGCAGTAAAGGCCTAGGTAGCGGCCCAGGTCACTAGAGCTATGAGAAAGGTTTGTTATTCTTGCGGCCAAGGTGCCAAAGCTACTGGTACGATGGCTTTAGGGCACGACCAGGGTTCTAAGGTATTCCAAACCTCAGCCGCAGGCACAGAACATTGTGGTAGCAATACAAAGTTCTTCAGCCGTGGGTTGATCAAGCTAAGGCCGCAACCAAGAGAGTTTCTAAGAAAATTAGATTTGGTTCATCTTCAATTGATTGCGCAGTGCCTTCAAATATCAATCGTTCAATCATAGTTGAATCAGAGTAGTCAATAAAAGTATCCTAGATTCAGATCTAGGAAATTTGAGATGAGATAACTTGGTGATCTATCAGATACAAGTTTTGGTATTATAGATTTGTTGGTTTGCAAATCAGATATATTTTTTTCTACTGCAGATTTATCTTTAGTCGTCATTCAATATCAACCATGTTCATCAATTTTCTACAACTAGTGTCAGTGCTTTTCAGTTCTTAGATTCAATTTCCTTCATGCAGAAGTATGGGTATGGTTTTTGGTGCTTGTATGCTATTTGTTTTCTGCATCGTAAAGATATGTACTCATGGATCATTTTACTCTTGTTGTTGAACCATTCAATGAAGATCTAAGAAGAATAATTTCCAAGGGTTTTCACCATAGTGGGCTTTTCCCTGGTCTTAGACCAATCTTGGTGTCTCTATGTGTTCATACTTCTCTTCCTTTGATCTTTTACTTTTCGTTGTTTAGATGATGATGATGATGATGGTGTTGTTCATTCTACATAGTTTCATTTTCAGATGGTTAATTATATATATATATATATATATATATGTAAAATGGAAAAATTATTTGGGGTGAATGCAATATGGTAATGATGAAATGTAACTATCAAAGTAAAGAACAATGCTACTTTATGAAAAATTAACGTGGTATCAGAGCTGGTTGAAGAAAATCCATGAGGATCACCCCAAGGAGGCACTTCTATGGAAGAAAGCAGAGGATGGTAGAGACCTAAAATAATTATAGGGTATGAAGAAAACTATGGACAGTTAGTGGATAAAGGGTTTGGGAGAAACCCTGTGTTATGGTAAAGTATTGAGATTTGGCATAAGGAACCCTCTCATGGCATATGAGATTCTTGGATCGATTTTCCAGTTGACCTGGTTATTGATAAGGTTGTTGATTGAAGGCAACAGTGCTTTATGATCTATGGATGACTATTGAAGGTTGGTTCAAGAGGGAGAGGATAATCTCTTATTAAAGATAAGTATTCCTTGAATTATAACCCTTACTCTTGTTTATGATTATAGATATGATTTCTATGATCTCTAGTCATTACTTCCTGCATGTATCTTTGAGCACCTGGATATATCTAACCTCCATGATGATTTGTGCTGATTGGATCCCACTTGAGGATATTTGGAATTGCAAGAAAGAAAAATAGATCAGGAAATGAAGGAAAGTTGGTTAGATTTGGAAATGCAGCCAGATTTGGAAAAGGAAAGATGGCTAGATATGGAAAAGGTAAAGAGTCACTTGCGCACTACAAGCTTCCTATGGGAACGTGCACAGGTAGTATCGTAAGGCATGCATGGTATATTGTTTTTAATGTTATGATTTAGCTACAACATTTTATGGCTAGGTAAGCCCTTCCGTATATTGAGAATTTATACTTCTCGGATAGCTCATGCATACATAAGAGTGATTGAGATTTATGTTAATGAAATAGTGCATCTGGTAATGAATGTTGTGATCATGATGATAATAATAATATGTTTGAATATGTGATGTGATTGTGGATCTGAGATATAGTGGCACAAATTGATGATTTTCTAACACCCATTGTTTTGATCCTGATTCTGACTTTAGTGGATGGTTCTCTTAACTCTTGATATGCATAAGATCTGATGGGTCTATTATAGAAGTTACCTCATTTATGTAATATTGATAATGCATGTGATGTGCATGATGTAAGCTCGTGGAAAAGAGTGTTTGCACCTTGTTGGTTTGTCGATTAACCTAACTTTATCTCATTGGTTATGATATACATGACACTGTAAACTATGCATGTTATTCGAAAATGTGATGTTAAAGGCATGCCTATGATATTAATGTTTTAGATCTGTGACTATCTGCAGTTATAGCATGTGATGAAATTAAAGGCTTTAACTTGGTATTGAGATCATAAGATTGTGTTGTCATATCATCCTGTTGTCCAGATCTTTCTAGTCTAGCCTTTGTTGAAAGATTAATTACATGATATTGATGATCATGATATATATGTGTTTATGGTCTAATAGATCTGCTTTTGCATGACCCATGTAGAGACAGGTTGGTGACCTAAATGAATTGGATTCTCATTTAGAGGGAGAATCTCTCTCCTAATAGACTCTTACCCATTTTTTCAGTTTATGATCTATTGAAATATGATTTAAGTATCTGAGATTGTTGATCTACAATAGAGGTCTGAGCCTCATTCGCGCAAGGAAAGGCTCATAGATGTGACTATTCCTGAGAGACACATAATTGAATTTTTAAATAATGAATTTGGTCTATACTCATAATCCATGGTTCTCTGATTTTTCTTATGGTTGTGAACTGATTTATTGTATTGTGGGAATTGCCATGAAATCAGATGGTCGCTTGGGAAATGTCATTTTTGCAAATGTATTGCAGATGGCAGTAAGACCTGTTGGCTGGGAAAGTTCGTATGTTTGAACCGAACTTGTGTTTGCTGGTGATCAGGACATTCATATGGATATGCCATTATTTTTTAGGACTATGCATCATGTTTTGGTGGACCGATATTGATAAACTATGTTTAGGACTCTTGGCATAATGCCTAATGATTGAGACATGTCTAGATTTATAGACCTTTCCATGATTGCACATTCGGATTTGATATGATTTGATCTGGTGATAGTTGATTTTCCCAAATGATTATGTTATGTGAACATAGTGAACTTCAATGTCGTATGTGAGTATACATACGTATGGTTTTGTATTGGCATTCTTGTTCCTAGCACACTTGTTTTTGTGACTTAGTATGAACATGCATGACTTAACCATGATGTGAATGCACCTACATATAATGACAAAAATGGCATGTAATAACATGTTAAATGAAAAACATGTAATGGTATGATTGACCTGTTGACTTGACAATGTATGTAGTCAAGACTTGATATGTGTGCTACCTGAATCTGGTTGAAAGAATTGATAACTATGAAATCGATGTATTTGATAATTGTTTGACTGACTTCTAAGCTTGGATGAGCTTACTGTTTTAACACAACATTGATTTGTGTATGGCTAGTTATGTTTTCCTGGGAAGGCTTTATGTTCGTAGAGAGTGTTGCGTGATGCAAACTCCTTGATTCATATTTGTCTATATTTTACTGATATATGGTGAAGTCGGGATAATGAGTTCCAAGGTATGGCCTTGATGTTGATTATGGTTTTGATTATGCATCCTTGATAAGTGATACACCTATGAAAATCTAAGTAAGAGGGAGATTTTTTTTTTAATATCGTAATGATGTGACATGGCGTGCTGAATTGATCTTGGAATTTGGGAAAGAAATTCTATAGTACAATATTGGTGAAATGTATTTGTGTAATGTAAATCCTTGGACACTCTGATTTAAAGTTCAAATTTTGATTGAACATGATATGGCGTCTGTTATTTGATTGAAGAATTAATGTTCCATTTTGAACATCCATCAGTATGTTATGTGTATAAAACATTATTGAATACATGATTGAGTTGCTTCATTCAGAATTTCCACCAAACATATTTTATTTGGTTGAGATATTTCTCCCACGATATGTAGGTGCATGGATGCACTGATGATGTTTGTGATCAATATTGAGGAGCACATTTGGATGCTACCCTAGTATGATATATACCATGATATGTTGGATGAGAGGTCCATAGCACGACCAAGGTCGGATACAATGCTGCTAGCATGGCTAGATGTGTGACATGATGTAGAAGCTCCTTTAGATAGTTGATCGAGTATTATCCGGATTAGACATGGATACACTATGAAGACATAGAATCCCAAATACGTATAGTTGGGGTCGTTATCTCTCCATTTATTGAGGTAGTGTAGCTATTCGAGACAAGCTGAGGCTTGTGATTGATACCTCCACGAGAGGGAGGATGATTATAGTATCCATGCGTGTTTAACACCTCCATGAAAGGGATGATGATTATGGTATCTTGCTATGATTGGTATCTTTCTGTGATTTATATGATTATGTATGTTCTAACATAATTTTTGATTTGATTTTTTATAGGAACATGAATAAGGAGATACCATATGAGAGCAGGGCTGATCGAGAACACTAAGTGCTCTTCCTACCCTGCTTGAGCTCTTAGGCTGTGGAATTGAGGAGAATGAATCTTGGGGTTGAGAGAAATTTGGAAAATAGGGAAAAATTCCCTATCTGTCACTTGTGGGTATGTGTGTGATCCTTTTCCATTTTGAAAAGTCAAGTATCTTGTCCACCGTTGGGTTTGTTGGGATTGGACCTCCCCATTTGGCCAATGGGTTGAGGAGGCTTGGGGGTGTGTGATCCTTACTTCTTGGTAAGTTAGGTATATCATCCAAGCTAGATTATGATGCAGGCGCTCTACCACATGAATATTCAGGTTCATCGATGGGAATATCAGTAGGCAATAGGATGGGTTGGGATGACCCTATGTGATTCCGGGTTGAGAGTGAGCTCCCCGATGTGACACTAGGGTCGAGATGATCTCCCGTGTGTGGATGGGTATCCTATTTTCTAGATATGGGGTTGTAGAGGTATACATTAGGGGAATTTTGAGGTATAAAATGGGCCTCCTAAGGAAATTATAAAATAACAGTGGAAATAATAAAATAAAATTTGATTACATCATCAAATTTTAGAGGGAAAAAGGAAAAAAAATACTTTTTCAACTTGTATTTTCAACTTATATCCCAAAGTTTTTATTCACATTTCGAGCAAGAGTACTCGTTGGATGAAAAATTTAATTCCTAATCCAAGGAGTACCCATGTTACATACTTTCGATGGACCCTGCTACATGAAAAATGATAAATACATGAAAAACGTGATTGCAATCACTTTTTTAATGTATTTCTCATTTTTCATGTAGAAGGGTCCTTCAAAAGTATGCAACATGGGTACTCCTTGGATGAGGAATTAAATTTTGCATCCAACGATTACTCCCACTTGCATTTTGAGTAAACAATTTGGGTGATAATTTGAAAATACGAGTTGAAAAAGTAGTTTTATTATTTTATTATTTTTTAATATTTTTACCCTTTTACTAAAAAAATGGTGAGTCATCCCCCATGGTTTACATCATCATCTTGAATCCTATTGGCTCTTATAAATTTTATTTTGGTTGTACATTTTTCTTAGGAGGCCCATTTTAGACCTCAAAATTCCCCTAATGGCCCCCCCATGAGATTTCGGGAGATGCACTCCCCGAGATGTGCTCCCTATTGATATGCTCTTCGTTGATGATATTATGGGTAGTATCATAATGGTAAAGACTCAAAAATGAAATCCTAATCAATGAATAGAGGGTGGTAGCCCAAGCTCCCTTTCAGTGAGAGATTCTTCTTCTAGATCTGATAATGTTCAACATACAAGCAGAAAAAATCAAAAGATAAACAAAAATAAGCATGAAGAGTACATTGATGATTTATAATAAGAAAGTTTCACAACATGACAAATACATGACAAAGATGTTTAGTGAAGACATGATGATGCATGAATGTCAGAATGGCATATTGATCGATGAACATATTTCAGCAGATTGTGTTGAGCCGTGATGACTTCATGATACATAGAACTACAAGTAGAGATTGAAAAGTGGAATTATTCCTAGTTGAGAGGGAGTGTTAATTTTTGCAACTAGAGTCAAATTCCCTTGTGGACAACTCGTATTATTAAGATAATAATTTATTTATATTCCTCTTTTCGAGAGGATCAAAATCGATCTATAGATCGCCCCAATCGGTTAAGAAGAAGTTAAGTTATGAATTAATTTAATATTTTAATGAGTTGTTTAACTGCATGTTTATTTGGTCAAAGACCCAAGCGGTCCCTCATAAAGTTATAAATAGAAGCGACCTCAAGCTCATTTGCACACTTACTTAAGAAATTTATGCTTTGCGCCCATAAGTTTATTTCATCTATGTTTATGTTTTGGCTCGCACAGGTACGTCAGAAGGAGCTTGCGTAGTGGCACGTAGTGGATCGAGATCAGGGTCTGAGACAAATTTAAGATCTAGATCTATTGGGCCAAAGCCACAATCAGGAATGGCCTAGGTAGTGGCCTAGGTCAACAGAGCCGCGAGAAGGGTGTGTTGTGCCCGCGACCAAGGTTCCAAAGACACTGGTAGGATTTATTCAGGGCACGACCAGAGTTCTAAGGTATTCCGGCCCTCGGCCGTGGGCATAGAGAATTGGGGTAATGACTCAAAGTCCTTTAGCTGCGGGCACAGAGTGCTATGGTAACGTCTCAAAGTCCTTCAGTTGCGGGCTGAGTGAGTTAAGGCCGTGGCCAAGAGAGTTTCTAAGAAAGTTCGATTTGGTTCATCTTTAGTTTATTGTGAAGTGCCTTCAGAGATCAATCGTTCAGTCACAACTGTGTCAGAGCAGTCGATAACGGTCTCTTGGATTCATATCTAGGAAATTTGAGATGAGATCACTTGGTGATCTATCAGATCCAAGTTTTGGTATTATAGATTTGTTGGTTTGGAGATTAGATCCGTTTGTTTCCACTGTAGATGTATCTTCAGTCCTCATTCAGTATCAACAATGTTCATCAGTTTGCTACAACCAGTGTCAGTGTATTTCGGTTCTCAAATTCAATTTTCTTCATGTAGAAGTATGGGTATGGTTTTTGGTGCTTGTATGCTATTCGGTTTTTGTATCGTAAATATATGTACTCATGGATCATTGTACTCTTGTTGTTGAACGATTCAATGAAGATCTAAGAAGTATAATTTCCAAGTGTTTTCCTCGTAGTGGGTTTTGCCCTAGTTTTAGACCAATCATGTTGTCTCTATGTGTACATACTTATCTTTGATATTTTACTTTCCACTATTTATATGATGATGGTGTTGTTCTTTATGCATAGTTTCATTTTCTAATGGTTAATGATATAGATCTATACAATGGAAAAATTATTTTGGGTGAATGCAACATGTTAATGATGAAATGTAACTATCAAAGTAAAGAACAATGTTTCTTTATGAAAAATTAACACCTCAGACCATAGAACACCATCCTGATCCTGCTGTTAGTTCTGGTGAAGATATATGCAAAAATTTCTCCTCTTGCAAGTACAAACTTGTATTCTTATCTTCTATAGTGATTTTAGCCCTGATACCATGTAGAAAATCCATGTATATTCAAACTCCTAATTATAATATGCTAAAGAAATAGACTTGAATCTTCTCTACCAATTGCGGAAACCAATTACGATTGCAAAATAAAAAAGAATACAAGAGAAATATTTTCAATCATGCATTACAATTTTTTTTCCCGGGGAAAGCCTCAGCTAAAAACCCCACTATCTCTATATTGCATTAGTCAGAAAATATGAGAAGATTACAATTATTTTCTCAAACCAGAGAAACCTCTGCACTATCTCTATCTATCTCACTGCTTCCTAGACAAGCCTAGGCCAATACTTAACCAATTTTATGCCTGCTAGGATTCCTATTTCCTTGCATTGTTTCCTTGGGTAATTAGCCCCTCTTAATTATGGAAATTACCATCCACAAATTCACAGTTCATATAAGGCCTTCCTCTGACTGCATGCACCACTTTCAAAATTTGGATGCATTAGAGGAAATTTGAGCCTAAAATTTCCCATGAAATTTTTACGTATATGATATCTAAACCAATCAAAATCCTTTGAATTTAAAAAGAGGTACATGTAAATATTTTGGAGGGAAAATAAAAAAAACTACTTTCCTAATTGTATTTTTGGATTATCTCCTTATAAGCTTACTCAAATTTCATGTGTAGACACTTGTTGGATGCATAATTAAATTCCACATCTTGCGAGTACCCATTATGCATACTTCTAAGAATACCTACATTGATAAAAAAATGAAGATATATTAAGAAAACACAGTTAACACATTTTTTTTAATGTATCTTCAATTTTTATTAATGTGGGTCTTCTCAGAAGTATGCACAATGGGTACTCATTAGATGCAGAATTTAATTCCTCATCCAACGAGTGTTTACACTTGAAATTTGAGTACACCTATAAGCCAAAAATATAATAAAAAAGTAGTTTGTTGGAAATGTTGTCATTGATGGCAAAGGAGATGGAAAAGGAGACAACATATATGCAAAGGAGATGGCCAAAGAAGACTGTTGAAAGGAAAAGAGAGAAAAAGAGGCAGAGCCATGAGATGAAATGGTCGAGCAGCAGAGAAAGGCTGCAGAGAGTACAGTGAAACAGAGACAGAGAATACAGAGGCAGAGACAGAGAATAACAGAGGCTACAGAGAGTATAGTGAAATAGAGATAGAGAATAACAGAGGTGGAGACAGAGAATGACTGAGACAGAGAATAATAGAGATGGAACAAGTAAGGGCAGAACCGAAAAGCAAAATAACAGCGGGGTAATGTGTATATGGGTTAAAGCACAATCTGTACATTTAAACAAAGAATGGAGGTTTAATAAACAATTGACGTGAAATTATAAAATACCGGAACCCTGAGTCAAAGTGGGAACCATGAGGAATAGTGACGGTGGTTTCGATGGAAGAAACAACTTGTATCGCACTGCCCCTGAGTGGTAAGCTGAATTCACCTTTTTGAACGTGATCTATGTCACTGATGGCCACGTGTCCTAAAGTGGTTTTCGAATACAACTTTTTTCGCGTAATTTTGGAGAATTATGTGACGAGCATATAAGTTGCGCGATATTGCGTGTCGTTCACCGGATGGGAGCCCAAAGCTCAGTTGATGCACGAGAACAGATTGACCGTCTGATCAAAGAAGAAGTTGCGGGGAAGAGAACCAAGGCTATGGGACATACATTCATAGTTGAGGGGCCAAGTATTATACGAAATCCTATGTATTATGTGTATTATGAAAGTTAATAAATAGGAGGAAGGTAAATAACAAAGCAATGTGGGCTCGAAGGTTATTTTAATTCATAGTTGCAGTATAAAGTCTGAAAGGCCTTCCATATGCGTCAGGGTTTATATAAACTGTATTGTGAGTGCAAAGGGATACTGTGGGCCCAAGTATAATTACATGAAGTTTTGAGTTTAATATATGGCCTAAAGGTAAGTTACATGCGCGTGAATGCAATACATTATGAAGTGTTGGGTTAATGTTATAAGCCATGGTTGAAAGGTTATAAACGCTTGCGTGTTTAATTAAAGGCATCAAATCCATTGTTATAACGTTAAGTGATAAGGTCAGGAATATGCAAGTGTTTATTATATCAGGTTCAAACCTTAGAGAGAGGGTTAAGAAGGTTGTGCGTCGGGTTAATACACTTGACATAATAAACAAAGGAAGAGGTTCAATATAATATGAGCGTTGTATTAAATGGGGACCCAGATTATAATACAAGGCATATAAAACATTGTATATGTGGATACAAGTTGTGTTGGGCCTATTTGGAGTATCGCGTTAATGATTAGTGATTAACCATTGGAGAAAATGCTGAATGGTTGAATTGTTTATATATATTAACTGTGGACCCCGACTATGTTGTGGATTGACAAAGAGGTAACCAAAAATTTAGACAGTGCATTAAATCATTATAAAAAAGGTGAGTTAAAATAACTCTGGAGCCTGAAAGGTTATATTACTACATATATTAGTGCTGGGCTTAAGTCCGAGTCAAAGAATTAATATAATGTTGACGGAGGATATTATATGTGTAATGTGGGACCCCCCTACATAAATTCTGAGAATCTTAACCCAAGTTGAAGGATACATAAAAGTTGATGCGGCAAAGTATATATATATATATATATATATATATATATATATATATATATATATATATATATATATATATATATATATATATATATATATATATATATATATATGTAGCGCTTTATATACAAGGGACCAAGGCTATAATATGAAGCATATGTATTATTGTGCGCGATATTAAAAGAACAAAAGGTTCTATTGTTCGGGCTTAAAACAAACGAAGCAGTATATGGTGGGACCCAAGTCACGAATCACATCGGAGAAAAGTATGGTTGCAGAACGTGTTGAAATTTTTTTCGATTGAGATAGCGGACCCGATTCATTTATAGAAAAGTATGGTTGCAGAACGTGTTGAAATTTTTTTCGATTGAGATAGCGGACCCGATTCATTTATAAATGGTGAGTCTCATATTTGTTTGAGTTCCGCCTTAAAGCGCATCGGAGCAATTCATCACATCGGAGGTGAAAGAGTAACATACAACTGAAAGTTCCGATGGTGATTAAGCAATTGGATGATAGCCGTCGGATTTGCTGAAGGATAGACGACAGATATGAGTTGTTTGACTACATGGCGGGGCCTTTGTCAATCGCATCGGAGAACTCCAATCGCATTGGTGCAGTGAAGTGCAGTGAATAGTGAACCATCGCATTGGAACAAGCCAACACAGTGGAACAGGTTAATAAAGTTTGAAATTGCGATCAATCGCAATCAGAGAAATTTGGAGAAGGCTCATCACATCGAAGCATAAGAAAATTTCGGATGGTGGGCCCGAAAGGGAATTTTATGTATTAAAGGGTATTTTATTATGGCTCTGAGAGTTGATTTGTTTTACATAAAAAGGGTATTTTATATGTTAAAACGCTTTATTATAAAGCTGAGAGTTGAATTGCGCTATATAAAAAATGCAGTTACATATATATAGCAGTTACACCATGATAGTGAATAGGAGAGCAAGCAAAGCCGAAAAAGACAGACACAGTCACAAAAAAGACAAACACACGGTGATCCAAAATTGAATGGGTTGATTTTTAATCCATATTGTAACTGAATGTAAATGTTTTTGATTGGTTTATATTGTTTGTGATGCACTGGAAAGTCTCCGTAGGAAATAAAACTCCATTGTAAAACTGAAAGTTGTATAAATTGTTGAGATTTTCTGAATGAGCTGGATAAAGAAGTGAGGAGGCAGAAGGTAAAGAGTCAGGGCTATTCACTTTGAATTCCATGTGGAATACAAAATGTTATGAGGCAAACTGTATAAAGCATATCACATTGATATGCAGAAAGAGGCTAGAGAATGCATAGTATGAAGAATCGAGGCAAAGAAGATAAGAAAAAAGAGGAGCAGAAAGAGATGCTACAGAACAGAGCTGATATCTAAGGTAAATCAACAAATATTTTCTTTTGATAAATTGAGGAAGTTGGAGCTTCCCTATCAAGTTGAAGCTTGATAGATTTCAGTTGTAGTTGACTGAGGTTGGAGCCTCCTGTAGGTTGGTGCCTGTAGAAAAACGGTGGTGAGAGGGAGTTGGAGCTTGCCTTTGCATCACAACAATAATAAGATGTGGTTTTCTCCCTTTATGGGTTTCCACTTACATCTGCTGTCTTTGTGTGTGTTGCCTATGTGTTGATATGTTATATCCAACCTAATTAATGTTTTCTGCTCTCATAATAAGTTTGGTGTCACATTAACTTAATACTTGCTACAACATATTAAGACTGTTCACATATTAAAGTTGGTTATAAAATTAAGTTGTAAATAAGCTTGATAAAAAGTTTAAAAAGCTCATGTATGTGTTAAACTGATTCAGCCCCCCTCTCAGTTTAACTAAGTATTCAACAATTGGTATCAGAGTGGGTTCCTTTTGTACCAGTTTAACAACTGAAAGGAGATCCTAGGTCCCCAGGATGGCTAGTCAAGAAGGAAGATCAACCAATAAAGCCCCTTTTTTCACCCGTGCTAATTATGCCTTCTAGAAAATCAGAATGAGAGCATACATAATGTCTCTAGGAATATAAGTTTGGGCTGCTGTGGAATTTGGATATGCCCCAAAGGCAACTGACTCAGAGAAAGAAGCTAAACAAGATTTTGTAGCCAATGCAAAGGCCATGAATGCTATCCTAAATGGATTTTGTGAGGCAGAATTTATCAAGGTAATTCACAACAATACTGCCAAAGAGATGTGGGGCACTCTAGAGAACATCCATGAGGGAGACAAGAAGGTGAAGACTGCCAAACTTCAAGTCTATAGAACCCAATTTGAAAATTTAAAAATGAATGATGATGAAGATATTGCCAACTTATTTTTAAGGGTTGCAAAAATAGTGAATAACATGAAAGATCTAGGGGAAACCATAAAAGAAGTTGTGATTGTTCAAAAGATTATGAGATCTCTTTCACCCAGCTTTAACCCCAAGGTTTCTGCCATAGAAGAAACAGCTGATTGGGAAACCTTGACCATGAACCAGTTACTTGGAAATCTAACAACCTATGAGATGAGACTCCCACAGAAGAAGCCAAGTGCGAGGGAGGCAACTTTTAAAACAGAGAAGAAGAAAGAAGAAAAGGAAGATATATGCTCTTGCTCTAATGAAGAAGAGGCCAAATTTGTCAAGAAACTAGATAGAGGCTCAGGTAAATACAAAGGTAAAATTCCATTCAAATGCTTTAACTATGGAAGAGTTGGACACTACGTTTCTAAGTGTCCTCATAAGAAAGCAAGGAATCATGCTCAAGAATCATAGAAAACTACATCAAAGAACTGGCAGAAAGGAAAGAAATTCAATAGAAATTCTTTCTATGCTCAACAAGATAGTAGTGCATCTGAAGACTCAGATGAACCCTCAAGTGAAGAAGGAACCTCTGAATTTTTATTGATGGCCATAGAAGAATTTGAAGGACTCCTTCTAGAAGATGAAGAATAAGGTGAAGTTGATCTTGAGGGGGAGCTAGGAAGTGCCCTGGAGGAGATTGACAGACTCAAACTGAAGTGCAGAAAACAAAAAGACATTCTCCTCAAGTATGTAAGAGAAGAACAAAATTTAGAAGTTCTCATGCAGCTGAAAGTAGAGCTTGAAGAAGCCAAGAAGATAGAAGACATGTTACTTAAGAAAATCAAGGATAAAACTCAGGAATAAGAGAAGTTGGAAGAAGAAGTAGTATGCCTGAGGAAGAAATTAGAAAATGCCCAAAGGAAAGTGTCAATAAATTCTTCTCAAATGATAAGCTCTGGTAAGTTGAATGAAATTCTGGATGCTCAAAGATCTCCTTTAATAAAAATTGGGATAGGCTATGAAGGAGAATCAAGTAAATGAAAAGAAAAGGAAAACAAAATATTATTTTTGTAAAAGCAATAAGGATGATGAAGCAGCTCAAAGGATTCCTACAAAAGAAGAAACATGCAATAAAGGAGACAGAAACCAGAAGGAACCTCTAATAACAAAGAACGAAAGAAATACTCAACCAACATAAAAGGGCCCATATACCCCTGAGTATGTCAAATTCGGAAGCCATCAAAGGAGATTCTTCCCTCCTATGAAAAATGCCACTTTTTATGCCTACCACAAGCTGGGACATATTGCCACATATTGTCATACAAGGAGGAGTAATTCAAACTAGCAAAGGATGCAAATAGTGAAGAGACTGTCTCAAGCAAACAAATGGAGAAGACAACCTTACATTAGGTATGCAAATTGTTTCTATGGTTACTGTTTTTATTGTAAGGAATTTGGCCATAAAATCATTGAGTGCAGAAAATATGGACAAAGATTGATGTTTAACACCTCAAGGAGGTTTATGAATCATGGAGATTTTACTCATACTCACAATTCTGCAAAAATTATGATCAAATGCTATGTATGCAATAAAATTGGACATATGTCCTCCGAATGTCCTCTCAGAGAATGTGATTCATCATCTCACAAAAGGTACTAAACAAAAGGATGCTTCCGGTGGAAAAAGAAGGTGAATAATTGTGACCTGGCTCTAACTTCTCAAGACCTGAAAAGCCAATGGTATTTGGACAGTGGCTGCTCAAAACATATGACTGGAGATAGAAGCAAGTTTATAACCTTTGATGAAAAGAAATCTGGAAATGTTACTTTTGGCAATGAAAAAACAAGGAAAATCAAAGGAAAAGGCTTAGTCAGTCTAGATAATGGTAGAGGAAAGGCCCAAGATGTACTAATTGTGGATGGGCTAAAAGAAAATCTGCTGAGTGTCAGTCAAATGTGTGATAAAGGCTGTGAAGTTCTTTTTAGAGCACAAGACTGTGAAGTCAAATCAAGCACCACAGGAAAAACTCTGATCAAAGGTGTTCGAACAGAGAGTAATGTCTACATAGTGAAAGAAGAGAATGAAGCATGCCATCTTAGCAAACTTGAGGAGTCATGGTTATGGCATAGGAGATTGGGACACCTTAACTTCGACCATATCATCAGACCGAGCAAGAAGAAAGCTGTCAGAGATATGCCAGAAATAAAAAGGCCTTCAAATACCATATGCAAATCTTGCCAATTGGGCAAACAGACCCGGACAACCTTTAAGACCAAAGATGAGCTATCAACAAGTAGGCCACTTCAGCTTGTACACATGGACCTGTGTGGACCTTCAAGAAGTAAAACACCAAGTGGAGAATCCTACTTCATGCTGATAATAGATGATTTCTCAAGAATGACAAGGGTTGAATTTCTAAAATATAAATCAGAAGCACTTGAGAAATTCAAGATATTCAAAGCATTGGCAGAAAATCAAACAGGATGCAAGCTAAAATGCATCAGATCAGGCAGAGGAGGTGAATTCACAAACTATGACTTTGCAGACCTATGCAATGAACATGGGATAAAGAAACAATTTACTATTGCAGGGACACCTCAACAGAATGGAGTGGCAGAGAGAAAAAACATGTCTGTACAACAAATTGCTAGAGCCATGATGCAAGAGAGTAACATTCCTCAAACCTTCTGGGCAGAAGCAGTACACACAACTGTGCATATTCTAAACAAAGCTCATTTAAGACCAAACAGGGACAAGACTCCTTATGAACTATGGCATGGTAAACCAACATCAATTAAACACTTTAGAGTCTTTGGAAGCAAGCATTACATAAAGAATAATGATGAAAATCTGGGGAAGTTTGATGCAAGAGCAGATGAAGGAATATTTTTAGGATATGCATCCAAGAGTAAAGGTTACAGGTGCTACAACAAGACTCTTCGAAAAATTGTAGAAAGCATTGACGTAAGATTTGATGAAGAACTACCAAACAAGACAAGAAGTACATACTGCAGCAGTCCTCCGGAAGATCATGAAGAAGAGAACCAAGATGATGATGAAACAAGCAAGACAACAAAAGACGCTGAACTGAGCTCGAAAGCACCCTCTAGATACACTCAAAAGAACCATCCAGAAGATCAAATCATTGGGGACAAGAGTGTAGGAGTCCAGACAAGAAGACAACTAACTGAATAGACAGAAGAGGTATATATAGCTATGTTATCACAAATAGAGCCAAATAAGTTTGAAGAAGCCAGCAAGGACAAGTATTGGGTGAATGCTATGAATGAAGAATTGGACCAAAGTGAGAAAAACAATACCCGAGAATTAGTTCCAAGACCCACTGAGAAAAATGTCATAGGCTCAAAATGGGTATTCAAGAATAAAATGAATGAACAAGGACAGGTAATCAGGAATAAGGCCGGACTTGTATGCAAGGGAAATTCACAAATTGAAGGTCTTGATTATGATGAAACATTTTCCCCCATAGCCAGAATGGAAGCTATCAGAATGTTTCTGGCCTTTGCATGCTACCATGACTTCAAAGTATATCAAATGGATGTGAAATCTGCCTTCCTGAATGGAGACCTAGAAGAAGAAGTCTACATGGAACAACCAGAAGGATTCTCATTAACAGATAAAGAAGAGTATGTGTGCAGACTAAATAAGGCTCTATATGGGTTGAAACAAGCTCCTCGTGCTTGGTATTTAAGGCTGGATAAGTACTTGCAAAAACAAGGGGGAGAAAGAGCAAGCAAGATATAGTAGCGTAGCTGGATCTGAATCAGTTTAACACATACATGAGCAAAAAGGGGGAGAAAGAGCAAGCAACCGAAGAAAGGGTCCTAAGAGGCAAGCAGAGGAAGTGTATTTCCATCAATGCCAAAGGGGGAGACTGTTGGAAATGTTTTCATTGATGGCAAAGGAGATGGCAAAGGAGACAGCATAGATGAAAAGGAGATGGAAAAAGAAGACTTTTGAAAGGCAAAGAGAGAAAAAGAGGCAGAGCTGTGAGATGAAATGGTCGAGCAGTAGAGAAAGGCTGCAGAGAGTACAGTGAAATAGAGACAGAGAATACAGAGGCAGAGACAGAGAATAACAGAATCTGCATAGAGTACAATGAAACAGAGGTAGAGAATAACAGAGGCAGAGATAGAGAATGACAGTGACATAGAATAATAGAGATGGAACAAGTAAGGGCGGAACCGAAAAGCAAAATAATAGTGGGGTTATGTGTATATGGGTTAAAGAAAAATCTTTACATTTAAATGAAGAATGGATGTTTAATAAAAAATTGACGCGAAATTATAAAATACCGAACCCTGAGTCAAAGACAGAACCATGAGGAATAGTGACGGTGGTTTCGGTGGAAGAAACAACCTGTATTGCGCTGCCCCTGAGTGGTAAGATGAATTCACCTTTTTGAATGCGATCTATGTCATTGATGGCCACATGTCCTAAAGTGGTTTTCGAATACAAATTTTTTCGCGTAATTTTGGAGAATTATGTGACGAGCATATAAGTTGTGCGATATTGCGCGTCGTCCGTCAAATGGGGGCCCAAAGCTCAGTTGGTGCGCGAGAGCAGATTGACCGTCTGATCAAAGAAGAAGTTGCGGGGAAGAGAACCAAGGCTATGGGACCTACATTCATAGTTGAGGGGCCAAGTATTATATGAAATCCTGTGTATTATGTGTATTATGAAAGTTAATAAATAGGCGGAAGGTAAATAATAAAGCAGTGTGGGCCCGAAGGTTATTTTAATTCACAGTTACAGTATAAAGTCAGAAAGGCCTTCCATATGAATTGGGGGTTATATAAACTATATTGTGAGTGAAAAGGGATACTGTGGGCCCAAGTATAATTACATGAAGTTTTGAGTTTAATATATGGCCTAAAGGTAAGTTACATGCGCATGAATGCAATACATTATGCAGTGTTGGGTTAATGTTATAAGCCATGGTTGAAAGGTTATAAACGCTTGCGTGTTTCATTAAAGGCATCAAATCCATTGTTATAACGTTAATTGATAAGGTCGGGAATATGCAAGTGTTTATTATATCAGGTTCAAAACTTAGAGAGTGGGTTAAGAAGTTTGTGCGTCGGGTTAATACACTTGACATAATAAACAAAGGAAGGGGTTCAATATAATATGAGCGCTGTATTAAATGGGGACCCAGATTATAATACAAGGCATATAAAACATTGTATATGTGGATACAAGTTGCGATGGGCCTAGTTGGAGTATCGTGTTAATGGTTAGTGATTATCCATTGGAGAAAATGCTGAATGGTTGAATTGTTTATATATATTAACTGTGGACCCCGACTATGTTGCGGATTGACGAAGAGGTAACCCAAACTTTAGACAATGCATTATATCATTATAAACAAGGTGAGTTAAAATAATTCTGGAGCCCGAAAGGTTATATTACTACATATATTAATGTTGGGCTTAAGTCTAAGTCAAAGACTTAATATAATGTTGACGGAGGATATTATATGTGTAATGTGAGACCCTTACATAATCTACAATCTGTAGCCCCAGTTGAAAAGTTTTAAGGTACGATGCGATGAGGTATATATATATATATATATATATATATATATATATATATATATATATATATATATATATATATATATATATATGTAGCACTTTATATACAAGGGACCAAGGTTATAATATGAAGCATATGTATTATTGTGCGCGATATTAAAAGAACAAAAGGTTCTAATGTTCGGGCTTAAAAAAAACGGAGCAGTATATGGTGGGACCCGAGTCACGAATCGCATCGGAGAAAAGTATGGCAGCAAAACGTGTTGACAAAAGTTCCGATTGAGATAGCGGACCCAATTAATTTATAAACGGTGAGTCTCATATTTTTTTGAGTTCCGCCTTAAAGCGCATCGGAGCAATTCATCACATCGGAGGTGAAAGAGTAACATACAACTGAAAGTTCCGATGGCGATTAAGCGATCAGATGATAGCCGTCAGATTTGCTGAAGGATGGACGATGATTATGAGCTGTTTGAATACATGGTGGGGCCTTTGTCAATCGCATTGGAGAACTCCAATTGCATCGGCACAGTGAAGTGCAATGAACAGTGAACCATCGCATTGGAACAAGCCAACACAGTGGAACATGTTAATAAAGTTTGTGGTTGCGATCAATCATAATCAGAGAACTCCAGAGAAGGCTCATCGCATTGGAGCATAAGAAAATTTCGGATGGTGGGCCCGAAAGGGCATTTTTTGTATTAAAGGGTCTTTTATTATGGCTCCGAGAGTTGATTTGTGTTACATAAAAAGGGCAGTTTATATGTTAAAATTATTTATTAGAGCTGAATTGCGCTATATAAAAAGTGCAGTTACATATATATAGCAGTTACACCACGGTAGTGAACAGGAGAGCAAGCAGAGCCGAAAAAGACAGACACAGTCACAGAAAAGACAAACACACAGTGATCCAAAACTGAATGGGTTGATTTTTAATCCATATTGTAACTGAATATAAACGTTTTTGATTGGTTTATATTGTTTGTGATGCACTGGCAAGTCTCCGTAGGAAATAAAACTCCACTATAAAACTGAAAGTTGTATAAATTACTGAGATTTTCTGAATGAGATGGATAAAGAAGTGAGGAGGCAGAAGGCAAAGAGTCAGGGCTATTCACTTTGAATTCCCTATGGAATACGAACTTTTATGAGGAAAAATGTATAATGCATATCACATTGATATGCAAAAAGAGGCTAGAGAATGCATAGTATGAAGAATCGAGGCAGAGAAGATAAGAAAAAAGAGGAGCAGAAAGAGATGCTACAAAACATAGCTGATATCTAAGGTAAATCAGCAAATATTTTCTTTTGATAAATTGAGGAAGTTGGAGCTTCCCTATCAAGTTGAAGCTTGATAGATGTCAGTTGTAGCTGACTGAGGTTGGAGCCTCCTGTAGGTTGGTTCCTGTAGAAAAACAGTGGTGAGAGGGAGTTGGAGCTTGCCTTTGCATCACAACAATAATAAGATGTGGTTTTCTCCCTTTATGGGTTTCCACTTACATCTGCTGTGTGTGTGTGTGTTGCCTATGTGTTGATATTTTCTATCCAACCTGCTTAATGTTTGCTGCTCTCATAATAAGTTTGGTGTCACATTAACTTAATACTTGCTGCAACATATTAAGACTGTTTACATATTAAAGTTGGTTATAAAATTAAGTTGTAAATAAGCTTGATGAAAAGTTTAAAAAGCTCATGTATGTGTTAAACTAATTCACCAACCCCTCTCAGTTTAACTAAGGATTCAACATAGTTTTCTTCTTTTCCCTCCAAAATTCCTAACTCTTATTTTATTATTTTTCCTTAGGAGGCCACTTTTAGGCTGAAACTGATAGTAAATTTCCCTTGAAATCCGATCTCAACTAGGTCTCTCTCTAATATGACATGCATGAGTTATTTATAGCTGATTTATCATTTATCTTATTGATCACTACATGTGGTTCAAGTTGAAGTTCCACACTTTTAACTCTCACTAGTTCCTCCAACAATTGGAACTAGTTAAACTGACACTTTAATCCAGATAAAATGAGTTAATTAATTACAACTCAAAATAAACTCATCCAAGGCTCCTATTTTGTAGGAGCCTCTCTACATGACTCAATTTAAACCCTCAACTTGAATTAACTGAACCAACTAAGTCAAACTAACTTAGTTAACTCGTACAAGTTGTCATGTGATGTGGAATTACTATTTTATTTTAATTTAATTCAAGGGAAAATTAAATTAGAATATTTCTTGGTGCCATTTTCAACACTATCAATCCTCTTTGTCCTTCAGGAGACTGTTCTTAGGCCTCCGACTTCACACTTCTTACAGTTTTCAATGTCCTTCTTGGCACACTAATCTAGGGCTACTTTGAGCACCTACTTGTTGCTGTCCAACAACCATACGACACCCAATGCAATCTCTCCAATATGGACCTATCCTCTAGCAACAAATCACTATGAAAACACATCAACACATACCTTGGAACCCGTGCATACTGCTATAGCCTCAAATATGGTTAGGGCATCAACTTCAAATTTTTCAACCCTCCTCAACAACTCCAATAGTCCTTCAAAAGGCTATGGTCTTCCTCAAACAAAATCCTGCTCCACTTCGATGCTTTTTAGGTGGTATGTTCTTGATTTAAGAGCTTTCAACCCTCTCAATAATATCCTATAGGACTCGACCTGTTCTGTAATTAGTCATAGGTGATGCAAATCCTAAAACAAAGAATAAAACCACTACAAACATGCAATAAAAACCCCAAATACCACCCATACTTGTCCCTCAAGCCTCATCCTATTCCACAGATCTCCTCGGCCTGCAAATAGTCTTATGAAATCAAAAAATGGCTCCTCCTTTCTTCATTGAAGTCTTCTCCTTAGATCTCCAACCCAAAATATATGTGCTCGTGATTTATTTGCACTTGGATGTGTCTCTCCTTCTCAACGAGTCCTTATATTTATATGCTATAATTTGGGCTCCAACGAGCTTTCAATGGGAAAATTTAAACCCAACCGACCTGACTTGTGTGCCACAAACCCACCAACATACAAAATAAATTAATAACTCCAAAACTAGTTGACATCTCTTAGTGTTTAAGGTGTCTCATTTCTCCTCTAAGGGTCCCCTACATCCTCCAAGTGTCAAATCATTGAAACTCCTTATGGTTTCACACACACAAGCTTGAGTGTAGAACCCACACCTTGGGTTCTATGCCCACAAAGCCACTTGTGGTGCTGTTTCCTCCAAAATCTCGAAGCCTAGGGCTTGGAGAACCTCCCAAGCTACCAAACTCAACAAAATAATCCTATTGTCTCTAGAGAAAAGAATTTTTTGTGGCATCAAAGAATGGGGCATATTAGAGAGAAGGGCCTTCAAGTACTACATGGTAATGGTATGGTAGAATATAGTTCTAATTTCTCTTTGGATTTTGATTTTTGTGAATTTTGGGTAAGATTCCCCTTTGGTGCTATGAGGGCAGAGGGAATATTATAGTTGGTGCACAATGATGTGTTTGGAATTTTAGAGATTCCATCAATAGGAAAATATGTATATTATGTCTCATTTGTATATGGATCATCAAGTAATACATGGAGTTATTTCCTTATGACATGACCTTTCACACATGGAATCAACTATAAATAGGCATCTAACCTCTACCATTTGGCACACTCAATTTGAACTCCTTTGTGGATTCTCTCTGTGGCATACTTGAGGCATCTCTGTGGTTTTGTGTGGTATACTTCTGCAGTCTTGTATGTTACACTCCCGCGGTCTAATCTTGGCATCATCTACTACTTATTTCATGGAATTTTTGTGGCCTAACCTCTACTCCAATGCAAACTATTTGTGGAATTCCAATGCAGCCTAATGATGGAAATACAATGGAGTACATGTCACCTATTTCTGTTCTTTTTTCAGTAGTATATGTGAGTTACTTCTGTGCCTATCTCTATGGTTGAATGTGGCATTCCCTTGAAAATGTTTGTGGCCTAATATGACCCACCTCAGTCTGTATATGCGGCCTCCTCCTAAGACTATAGACATTACATGTATATTTTTTCTTTGAGATAACCTAGTGCGACTCTGTTGAAGCCTCGAAATTCACTGCAACAACATGGGGGATGACCACCCAGTCAGGACCTTAAAGAATCTCCTTTTCCATTTGGAATGGTGGCTCTGACTAGTTTAACTAGGTCTAGTTACCTTCTCTCAATATCCAATGGCTTAAAATATAACATTTGTCTACCAATGAGAAAGAGACATCATATAATTTCTCTTGCTGATTAGGCAAGAGAGTGATCCTTGAGCTAATTTGGGGCTCAACCAAACCACAAATAAAGTCTTTCCTCTTTGGGAACAAGACTTCTAGGAATGTAGAATTAAATCTAAATGCAAAATTATTCTAAGATGCAAGCAAAAGGAAATTATCCTAATCCTATCTCAATTAGGCAGATATAGATCTAACCCAACTGAGAGCAAGATATTTAAATGATTGGGATTTAAATACATTTAGCTTATAATGAATATCAAATTAATGAAATAGTTCAATTAAATGACATTATAAATACCGAAACACATCCTATTCAAAAACCTATTAACTAAGATAATCAACCAACAACATTTAGAAAATAGTTCACAAAAATGATATTGATTGTTAAATTAGTATTTAAATAAAGGTTTCCAAGTAAATAGTTACCGAGAAATTAGTATTCAACCCATAAGAGTAGAGATAATTAATTAATAACATATAATTGAAACAAATTACTCATATCGACAATAGTGCACAAATATGAATAATATGACACATTCTTGCTATCATAAAATAAAACTAGTATTTAAAACAATAGTATTATAAATACCAATTTATTGAAACCATTTCTTTGACTCCGATCTCCAACCATCCTTTACAATGCTTGAACTTCTTCTTTTAAACTAGAGCTGCAATAGTGCAAACTCCATTCTCCATACATAATTCAGAATGAAAAAGAAAAATCCTCAATAATCCCCAATTCTGAGTTTTCTTTCCTCTACCTTACAACTCTAAATCCTCTATACAATAATTCTTTCAAGAATCCCTGAATTGCAAATAAGAGAAGCCCCTACTATATTCTACAATCTTCTATTTATAATATTTTCAAAGGAATTCTTAACAAGAAAGTTTGTTGAAGAAGAAATATGCTTAATCAATTTTTATTTGCTCAAAATTTCATTCTTCAATTGCTGGAACACTCTCATTGATTGAGATATTTTTCTCATCATCTCTTCAACTATTTTTCGGCAAAAATAAATCAAAACAAAATTAAAATTCAAAAAATAAAATCAAAATACCAAATATGGATTAAAAATAAATCCAATTGAATTCAATTAAATAAATAATTAAAAAGGAAATTTGAGCTTTCTATTGATGCTTGTGAGGATTTAATTGGCCAAGGATATTATTGACGAATAGATCTGCACTTAGAAAAGGCTTGGGCAAATGAGAATGCATAAAATAAAACTTAGAAAATTGATTTTTCTTAGAATTCGGAGCTTTATCTTCTGCCTAATTTTATACCCAAGAAATGATCAAATCTATTAATTAAATCTCTTTAGAAATGTTCTCCATTATTTTATCTTTCCAATGAGCCATCCTGGGCCTCATTTGGCTAAGTAAAACTCCATTTATGAGCTTCCAAAGTTAGAGTATTAAAATTACAAGAATTCTGGAAATTCTATTACCTTAAATAATAATAATAATATATTATTATAATATTATATAATAGCCGCATTTTAGGATAATTTTGGGATTTCGGCATTTTGGGATTTTTGCATTTCAACATTAAGAAAAAGTTAATATTTACAATGAATTTTAATTGGAAAATTGAGATATTATACATTTTTTTAACCTTGACAATAAAAATGATCAAATTTCAAAGGAGTATTATTTACAAACCGGTTGATCAAATGGGGCGAAACTAGTATCGATGGAAATCTTGCTAAAAACCAAATTCAATGAAACAATCAAAATGGAAATCTAACAAAAATGAAAAAATGGAAAAATTGCAGGATGATTATCTTAATGAAAATCATAAAAGGTGCTTAGCCAAAAATTAATTGAAGGGTCCCCATTATTTGAAGTAACTATTTCAAAATTGGGGGGGGGGGGGTTCTTGGGTTTTCCCTATAATAGACTCTAATAGCCGTAACAGTCTACAGTTAGGGTCTACTTTTATATGGTTTTTTAATGGATCATAACGACCTATTGGAATACCCTAGTCAGTGATGTTATCTTGTTCATTTGATAATTATGTCTAGGTTTCATTCTTGTTCAAATACATGACAATGATTCTAGTTCAATGTGTGACAACGATCCTTGTTTAGTAATGTGTGATATAAATCCTTGTTAAGCAATATATGGAAGTCTTCATAATAGAGAAAAATATGACATAAATGTGACATTAATATATGAAAATGACAAAGATATAACAAAGACCTGATATATGACAATGTGTATGAAACAATGGTGATCTTACCTTTGCCACATATGAAAATTCTCTTCTCATATGCTACATGTGACAGTGTTTCGAATTCATATCAATGAACTTAACCTCTTGACAAAAGAGAAACAAGATGTATGATGGTCATGATGAATCTGTCCATTAGAAAAAAGTGACTTGAGACAATGACCCATATATGTAAATACATGATGGTAGTGACTTGTTCTTGATTATGCTATCTTGATACACATATGATAATGATTTTCCATGACACATTTTACAATGATCTTCTATGATACATTTGACAATGTTCTTCGACATTACATATGAAAAAAGTGAGTCTATGATAAATGTGACAGTGATCATGATATGATTCATGTGGCAGTGACCTTGCCCTTATATTATGACAATGACCTTGGAAAATGATATTACTCCTATAATGATGACACTTATCTCTATGACATGGATATTGTTTCTTGCAGTTATATGGCAACAACTCTCTAGGTCGTTCATTTCACAAACAGAGTTGTGAACTAACTTGGATTGGCCCTAGGAGGCTTGACGTGATTGATATATCTCATCATGGATGTACTTTATATCTCAGTTGAACAATTGATGAATATCTAATATAAGAATAATCTAGTTGAGTTTCCCCCCTTGTGGGGTTTTACCCCGGTCTCTGATCTAAATCCCGGTGTCTCTATTTTGCATGATTTTCTTCTATTGTTCCTTATTATTCTACTGTAGTACTGATGTTATTGTTCTCTCTACATAATTTCTGGTGATGATATAATGTTATGGGGTGAATGTAATGTAAAATGTTGAAAAGTTTTAAATTCAATTATCTACAATAGAGAACAATAGAGAAAAATTAACATTGTAGCAGAGACGGGCTAGAGAAAATCGATTGAGAAAACCCCCTTTAACACACCGATGATGGAATAATATGAATATGGAAGAGACCTAAAATAATTATAGGGTTTTAATAAAGCCTTAGGAATATTTGTTCTTACAAGAGAGGGTTAGGTTTTGGGAGAAACCCTTAAGTGGCATTGGATATGAACCCCAGTGTGATACAAAATATTCATGATTAGGGAAAATCCCGTGAGTTATTCAAGTACCTGTGACAAAGTTAGAGAAACGATAGTTGGAATAGTCTCCTACACAATAGGAGATGATGTGTTGCATTGATTGGATTGTACATTAATAAGTAGGCTTGAATGGATTTGGAAGAGAATACAGGTGATGCTCAAGAAGATGAATTTATTCTGATGAAAACAATGACATATGACTGATGGAAAGAGACACCTCTTTGCTAAGATGGGGACATGATCAAGAGGGAGATGTGAGCCTCCTTCAATCAACATTAAAGATAAGTTCCTTCAAGTATTATGCCATTTACTTGTCACTATTCTTTATTTCGATTATTGGTGATTCTTCCTACATGAGTATTTTATTTGTTTCACTAACTTCTTGGTTGAAGGATGTGATCCATCTTGAGGATCATCAAGTTTAAGAGGAGTGTATTAAGGGTCAGCTCTGAGAGGGATCTGGTGTAGGAAAATATAGCCACTCTTACATCTAGAGAATAAATATAATCTCGCCTCATTATTAGGTACACTTTCATTATGATTATTTACTTTTCCATTATTACTCTTGCTCATGTTTTGGGTTCACAGGTAGATCTAATGAATGTAAGGATAAATCCCTCTATATCAATGATTGATGCAGATATAGAGCCATCCCATGTCTTATGAAATTAACAAGAGCTCAAGACCTCAAAGGAAGGATTACGGTCTCCCTTTTTGATAACTATGATTGAAGAAGCTTCCTATTATGAGGGATTAGATTGAGTGCAACAGTTTGATATGATGCTAAGAGTTATAGATCATTCATGCAAGGACTATTATCGATGACTGAGATGTAGCGGTATTTGATGCTTCCACAATATGGTTCAAACTATGATAAGAAATATGCTCTCAGAGAAATAAGGTTATGATGAGATCCAAACTCCTATTACTAATGCATTATTATCAAGTAAATCTCCTCTATGATGTACTTAAGGAAGAAGCATACTTGATGTTCTCTCAAGACTTTGAGGAGCATGAGTAGTAGACTCATGATTTCAGATTGAAGAAAGATCCATATAGTCCCCTACGCTTGACATGCTTGAAATTATGGACATCAAATGTGACCTATGATCGCTCTCCATGATTGAAGGTATGTCTTTGATATTTGATTTTATAGGCTGAAAATTTATTTCTAACAAGATCAAGATCATCTCATCATTAAGTGCCAGAGGGAGTTGACCTTTTAGCCCAAGGTGATTCACTTCTTGAGATTAGAAGTGTAATAGAGAGATGGTGAGGACTTCCTTGTCAAGGGAATTATGATGTCAAAGGCTTGGCATGATGATTTACACTAATAGTTAAGAGAGACTCCTCTTCAAATAAAGTTTTGATGGATTCCCATGATGAGCCGAAAACTAGATGGATTCTTTATTTGAAATATGTTCTTTGAGCCATATATAGCATGGATATTTATATTGGAATGTTGCAAAGATGGTATAGGGAAACCTAGACAACATAATAATTCATGAAATGAGACACACTACCGGATACTTTAGAATTTAAGGATACACTGATGCCGAGAATATTGTTGACTGGAAGAGCACATTTGAGTGTCACCTTAGGTTTTCCATGGTTTCTTGGATGATTTCCCTGCATAGATTTTTTTTCTTTGAGAGGTAGTTTGCATTGTTGCTAGCATGGCTGGTTGCGAGACAATATGGTTGAGAAAGATATTTGGAGAGATGTTTGAGCATATGTTGGGAAAGAATATGATATACTGTGACATATTGTGGTATTTGACATGCAAAGAATTCTGTGTTCCATGACAAGTCCAAGCACATTCAAATCAAATATAGCTATATTCAGGATATGGTACAGAAAGGAGCAATGAGACTCCATCACATTTTTATTGATGAAAAAACACACAATTGGATCCTTGAGTTTCTACATGTAAGCTTGTGGTTGACCCAATATTCTCATGCACTATGACTAGGACTAATAGTTGTAAGCCTAGTGAAGGAACTGATGAGAGGGAGGGGTCATGATTGATCAAGAACACCGAGAAATGCTCTTCCCCCTTGTTTGAGATCCTAGGGAGGGAATGTAGCACATAACGCTCCTAGGGTTGAGGGAAATTTGGACAATAGCATAGATTATGATCATTTCCTTCCATGGTAAGTTATATCCTACCTATTTTCTGGCGATAGGATAGACTGTGATCCTTGCATTTCATGGTAAGTAGTATCTTTCCTATTGTCAATTTTGGATGTGGTAAAGTATACCGCAGTATGCATCCTACCCATAAGCTGGGATTGTTGGGATTGCCACCCATCTGGCCAATGGGTCAGGATACTTGAGATAGGCTATGATCCTTAACATTTATGGTAAGTGGTATCTTGTGCAAGAGATGGGATGAAGGTGTTCTACTACTTGAATCTTGAGGGTTCAGGTGTGAAGTATCAATGAGAAATATGATAGTGTGATCCTTACCTCTCATGGTAAGTAGTTTTCACTTATTTTCATAGTTCAATAAGATAGAGTGTGATCCTTACCCTTGTGATAAGTGGATCTTGCCTATTGTCCTTGGATATAGGGTGGTAGTTGAAGCTACCCTATGATGCTTCTTCTTTACATCGAGACATAATTGTTCAAATGATGATCAAATTTGAGATAAAATGTGACGAGATGAATGAATTGTTGATGTAGATGAGATGAAGGTCATGGGACTTGACCTGAAGACTAGTAGTGTTTTCATGATTGATCTCCCCTACCATTTATTCTTCTTCTATATGAGACCGGATGTAATGATGATGAAAATACCTGCCTTATTATATTGAGACATGTCATACGAGATGAAATTTATGATGCAAATGGAAATTCCTCCCTAACTGATATTGAGTGTTTAAATTTGGGTAGTTATGGGATGGATTACCCATGGGAAGCCCTACTTCCCAAGGAAAATATATTTCCCCAAATTTATAGAATTAATTTGGTTCAAGGGAAACCTTGTTATTAATGTGTGAGCACTCCTATTATTATATGTAATGACAAATTTAACTTGGGCAAGCAAGTATTTGGAAATTATTTTTAATATTATTTTGTGCAAATTCGAATTTAGATATTTCCCTTCGTAAGCTACAAGTTGGCCTCACAATAGGTTCGTCGAAGTACCCAAAAGACATGACCTTTCAAACATGGAATCAACCATAAATAAACATATAGCCTTCACCATTTGGAAAACTCAATTTGGAATTATTTATGGCTTCTCTCTATGGCATACTTGAGGCATCTATGCAGTTTTGTGTGGTATACTTCTGCGGTATTATGTGTTGAGACTTAGGTAGGGCTAAGTTTAATTCAAATTATATTCTTTATAATTACTTGTGAGATTACTTAATTTACTTATATCTTATCTTCTTAGCTTGTTATGTCTTTCATCAAGTCAATTACCAAAAACACAAGAGACACAAATTTAGGCTCTTCAAGCCAGGGAAAAAACCTCTCCCTATTGGAGAGGAAAACCCACAAGAAATTATTCTTATAGAATTTCAGATGAAAAGTACCATGACCATGACACAGACACTTGAATCTTGTATGCCTCCAAGACCTTATCACTTCTTCTTCATTGAATCCTTGAGATGATCATTCTTTCCTGCACTATCCTACATCGATCTGCACCTTTCTGTACCAAGGCTAGAGAGCTCAATGTCTTCTTGTATTCTTCCTTATTTAGTTGTATGTGATTCTTATTGTGATATAAACACCTTGTTAAAGGTTGTACTATGCACACCTTGCACCTTTACTTAACTTTGTAGGCTGGTCTTCAACATACACATGTCTTTTTCTCTTTGATGATAATTCCACCCTTTTCATACGATAATGAGATCCTTACTTGTACTTATGAGCATACTTAACACAATCCTGTAACCACTTAACACTTTCCTATTCTCAAACTTGACATAGTCCTATTTTCACACTTAACACAGTCCCTTTTTCGCACTTATCGCAGTCCTGCAACTTCACACTTATTAGAGTTCCTTCTTCGCACTGAACCCAATCCTTTTATTCACACTAAAACCATACCTATCCTCACACTTATTGTAGATGAGTATCACCAAAGTAATATCAGACTTTTCTGCAATGCTTCCTGCGACTCTATTTGAAAAACTTAGACCAAAATCCAAATTCTGTTTTTTTTCTTTCTCTATTTCTACGCAGTCTAATGGGCTATTTATAGTTGCCATCCCCTATAATTAGTCGACTTGATAGTAAATAGATGGGAATGTTCATTGAGTCGACTTGACCAAGGTTTATGAGCCATATTGTTGAGATTCTTTGACAAGGTCTTTGAGGCATACTTCATTGACTTGAATCTTCATATACATGAATATTGATTAATACATTTATGAATCTGGATCACTCTCCCCAAGCTAGTGTGTTGGAAGCTATGGCTAGCTAGAAATGAGCAGATATTTAACAATGCAACTTGGACCCCCAACATGGTAGCAACAAAAGAAAAAGGACTCCTTCTAGAAATTTTTAATTCTCAGAAAATAAAAGAGGACAATTCAATGCAGCAAGAGGAAAAGAATTGGCTTGGCACTCAAACATTCATCCAACAGATACACAACATAGAAAAACCCCTCAGAAATCCTGAGTGGAGGCTAAGAGAAAAGGATGAAGCTTTTTAGAATTGGTGGAGGAAGTACGGAATAACAACAACATTTTTTGATGATGCCTCTAAAGGAAACCCCGGGACAGCAGGAACTGGAGGACTTATATACTCTTCTCAGGGAGGCATCAAAGAAACCTTCAGTTGGGGTCTAGGAAAACGAACTAAAAATCAAGAAGAAATCCTTAGCTTGATAAAATTATGCCAAATAGCCAAAGAAAGAGGACATTGGGAGCTGCAAGCATTTAGAGACTCAGAAATCCTGATCAAAATAATACATACGCAAGGCCAATTCAATGAAGCTGGTTTAAATAAGAATCTGCAAAGGCTGAGATACCTTCTCCAAGACTTCACTTCCTTAAAATGCTATCACATTCTCAGAGAATCAAAAAAAGAGGCAGACTTCTATGCCAACAAAGGCTGCCTCTTGGCCCAAGGAGACCTTAGCACAAATGGCGGAGATCCATAAACAATCTGTATACCATGAAAATAGAAAATTACTGGAAACATAAAATGTAAAAGAATTGCACTGAAAGATGTAAGGCTACAGCCATTTGGAGTTCTCTACTAATAAATTCCATACCCATTTCAGTAAAAAAAAAAAAAATCCCTAACAGAAATCAAGAAGAAGTATTTTTACCTATAATAAAAACCTTTCTCATGAAACCAATGAAGCAAGCATAAAAAAAATATAATTCCCTTGACCTACTTCATCAATATGTAATCATGTTCTAATCCCCAAATTATGCTAGATAGAATTCTCGATGAAACTGTCTGCTTTCTTTCTAGTCAGTGAATCCAGAGAGGACTCTGTTAGAAAAATGCCATCATCTGTTTCCATATTTATTATTGAATGATGACCTTTGATCTTGATGACTTCCTTCCATCAATGTAGTTATTAGTGAGGTTTCCAGGAGCTACTTCTTTAAGTTCTCCTTCCATGATTGTATCATGATGCTTTTAATATAGACTGCTTCCTGTCATACTATTTTACAACAAAAAAAAGTCACTTAAAGAGAAAGATGATCTTAGTCATAATAGAGATCTTTCACTTCTTCTTTCTTAGATTTATTTGCATCAGGTTCTTCCCTTTCATCTGAAACACATGCTTCTTCCTTTTTCCTCTCGCCCTTTCTAAATTTAGGACAATCCCTTTTATAATTCCCAAAATCATTACATCCAAAGCATCATGATTTTTCCATATTTCTTCTTTTATTCTGAGGGCCAAATTTACGTAATATTCCTTTGCTCCTAGACATGGCTGCAAAGGATTGATTCCTTTCACTTGATCCTATATCATCTTTGTCTTTCAATATTGTTTCTATTATCTTACATAGATCCTGGAATGACATTGCTTCTTCCTTCCCATCGATTCTTGAAGTGAAACTTCCCCATTCTTTAGCTAGAGAATTTTGTGCCATAGTGAGTATTTATCCATTAGACGTTACTTCTCTCAATTTTTGTAGTTGATCTCGTATTGCGAAAATATCCATAAGATATGGAATTATTACTTTCTTTCTTGACATTCTCAATTTGTATAATTTTTGTATGAGGGATATTATTTCCCCTACATAACCTTTCGAGAATATCTCCACCTATTTATCTTATATTTCTCTTGAGGATTCTAGATTTGATACATAGGGAATGAGAGAGTCCTTTATGGATTCTACAAGAATCCTTCGGGCTCTTATGTCTCCCTTCATGTGTTTCATATATGCTCAAATTTATTCTTTTTAAGGTTGAATTTTAGATCCTTCGATGTAGCCCATAACTTGATTTTCATTGAGATTCAAATCTATCCTCTTATTCCATGCACTAAATTTTGATGACCCAACCAGTTTGTTTCTCTCTTTGAAATAAGTCATTTTGACAGATTTAGATGAGGTCATGGATACTTAATTGAGTGGAGTGACTTCCTCCTTCTAGCAGCTTCCTTGATGATAATGAAGATGAAGTTAGGAACTCTTTCTTAGATTGAATTCTCCAATGTAGATGTCTTCAAAAGTGTTGGATAATGTTGAATGGTGCTTGATGATGTGTCTTCCAACAATGTCTTCAATGTCATAAATATTTGGTGGAAAATATTGTCTCCTTGATGAGTGGATCCTTTGAATGAGATTGAAGGTATTCTTGAAATGGCTTGAGAATATTCCTTGCAAATCGATTTGACTTTTCAACAAAAACTTTGACCTTGACTTTGATTCTTTCTTCCTTGAGTGCCTCCTTGCTAAGTAGCCCTTGTATTCAACACCTTAGCTCTAATTCCATGTTGAGAATTAGGTAGGGATAGGTTTCATTCAGATTCTCTTCTTGATAATTACTTGTGAGCTTACTTGTTTTACTTATGTATTGTCTTCTTAGCTTATTATGTCTTTCATCAAGTCAATTACCGAAAAAACAAGAGACACAAATTTAGGCTCTTCGAGCCAGGGTCAAAACCTGTCCCTCTTGGAGAGGAAAAACCACAAGAAATTCTTCTTATATACTTTCAGATGAAAATCACCATGACCATGACACAGACCTTGACTCTTGTATGCCTCCAAGACCTTGTCACTGCTTCTTCATTGAATCCTTGAGCTGATCCTTCTTTCCTGCACTGTCTTGCACTAATCCGCATCTTTCTAAACCAATAATAGAGAGCTCAGTCTCTTCTTTTATTATTCCTTCTTTAGCTATAGGTGATTCTTACTATGATATCAACACCTTGTTATAGGTTGTCCTGTGCACACCTTGCACCTTTACTTAAATTTGCATGCTAGTCTTCAACGTACACATGTCTTGTTCTCTTTGACGATAATTGTACCCTTTTCATACGATAATGAGATCCTTACTTGTGCTGCTGAGCATACTTAATGCAGTCCTGTAACCATTTAACACAATCCTGTTTTCACACTTGACACAATCCTATTTTTGCACTAAACACAATCCCTTCTTCGCACTTATCATAATCATGTAACTTCACACTTATCACAATTCCTTCTTCTCATAGAACATAGTCCTTTCTTCACAATAAAACCAGAATTGTTCTTGCACTTATTGCAAATGAGTATCACCGAAGTAATATCAGACTTATCCGCACTTCTTCCTGTAACTCTGTCCAAAAAAATCATACCAAAATTTGAATTTTTTTCTTTCTTTTCTGTGCAGGCCAGTGGGCTATTTATAGTGGTCATCCCCTATAATTAGCCAACCTGATAGTGAATAGACGCGACTGTTCATTGAGCCAACTTGACGAGGGTTGATGAGCCGACTTGTAGAGGTTGTCTTCCATCGTTTTGTAGGCTATATTGAAGGGTGTATTCATCACGAATTATGCTGGTGTTTAGTACCATTATTAAGCCATATTGTTAAGATTCTTTGACAAGGTCTTTGAGGCATACTTCATTGACTTGACTCTTAAAATACATGAATATTACTTAATACATTTATGAAAAGATAGAAAATCCATAAAAGACGTCAAGAAGAAGTCTTTTGACCTATAATAAAAGCTTTGCTCATGAAACCCATGAAGCAAGCATAAAAAAAATACATTTTATTATCTTTTTCTTCTTCATTACATAAATACATAATTAAGTAGTCAATATGAAGACCAATCCCAGTTACACTTTCCAACATTATGTGGTACACTTCTGCGGCCTAATATTGGAATCATCTGTAGCCTAGTTCAGGGACTTTATGTGGTCTAATATTAGCTCCAATGTGTCCTAATGATGGCAATACAATGGAGTATATGTGACCTATTTATGTGCTTATTTCAGCAGTATATGTGAGTTATTTATGTTCCTATCTCTATGGCTGAATGTGTCCTTCCCTTGGAAATATCCGTGGCCTAATGCAACCCACCTCAATCTATATATGCGACCTCCTCATAGGACTATAGAAGTTACATATATATGGTTTCTTTGAGATATCCCGGTGTGTCTCTAATGACCCTAAAATTATATAGTTAGGGTATTCTTTTATGTGGTTTGTTAATGGATCGTAGCATCTTATTGGAGTACCCTAGTCAATGCTGTTGTCTTGTTCATTTGATAATTATGTCCAGGTTGCATCCTTGTTCAAATACATGATAATGATTCTAGTTCAATTTGTGACAATGATCCCTATTCAGTAATGTGTGATAGTAATCCTTGTTAAGTGATATATGGTAGTATCCATAATAAATAAAATATGACATAAATGTGACATTAATATATGACAATGACAAAGATATAATAGAGACTTGATATATGAGAGTGTATATGACATAACTATGATCTTAAATTTTAAACATAGATATCCTGGTGTGTCTCTAATGACCCTAAAATTCTATAGTTAGGGCATGATTTTATATGGTTTGTTAAAGGATCACATCATCTTATTGGAGTACCCTAGTCAATGATGTTATATTGTTCATTTGATAATTATGTCCGGGTTGCATCCTTGTTCAAATACATGACAATGATTCTAGTTCAATGTGTGACAGTGATCCCTGTTCAGTATTGTGTGATAGTAATCCTTGTTAAGTGATATATGGTAGTATCCATAATAAATAAATATATGACATAAATGTGACATTAATATATGAATGACAATGAAAAAGATATAATAGAGACTTGATATATGAAAGTGTGCATGACATAACCATGATCTTAACTTTTAGACATATGCCAATGCTCTTTCTCTTATGCTACATGTGAAAGTATTTAAAATTCATATCAATGAACTTAATCTCTTGAAAACAAAGAAAGATGATGTATGATGGTTGTGATGAATTTGTCCATTAGAAAAAATTGACTTGAGACAATGACCTATATATGTAATACATGATGATAGTGACTTGTTCTTGATTGTGCTATATTGATACACATATAACAATGATCTTCTATGGTACATTTGACAATCATATTTTATGGCATATTTGACAATGTTATTCTACAATACATATGTCATAGATATTCTATTATACATGTGATAGTGATTGTGATATGATTCATGTGGTAGTGACCTTGCTCTTATATGATCAAAGTGACCTTGGATAGTGATATTACTCCTATGATTATGAAAATTTTCCCTAGGACATGGATATTGTTTCTTGCAATGATATGGCAACAACTCTCTAGATTGTTTAGTTCACAAACAAAGTTGTGAATTGACTTGGATTGGCCCTAGGAGGGCTAATGGGATTGATGTATCTCATCAAGTATATACTTTATATCTCAGCTAAATAATTGATGAATATATAATAGAAGAAGAATCTATTTGGGTTTTCCCCCTTGTGGGGTTTTGCCCTAGTCTTTGACCTAAATCTTGGTGTCTCTAATTTGCATGATTTTGTTTTGTTGTTCCTTACTATTCTATTGTATTACTGATGTTATTTTTCTCTCTACATAATTGATGATTATGATATAATGTTATGAGGTGAATTTAATGTAAAATGTTGAAAAGTTTTAAATGTAATTATCTGCAACATAGAACAATGCAGCCCTTAGAAAACTTAACAATGTCAACTTCTAAAAAGGTGATATTCCTTGGCAACATTAGAAAATTATTTTTGAAATTTAATATCCTTCGATCTTATACCAAAGCATTTGTTTCTTGCTTGAGATATATCTAACTTCTATGATCCAATAACAATATACCAAAAAAAGGCATAAGATTTTCAATTTTTTTTTGGCCTAAGATAATGTTGATTGATGTTTTGAGGTTTGGTCTAAAGAATTTTGGCCTCTCTGAGATTTATAAATGACAAACATTTTTTCCTTTCTAAAAGGCCTTAAGTGAGATGAATTTCTCTTAAACAGAGGCTATTTTTTCAACCTAGTTCATTTAACCATTGTAACACATGTTCCTTGTAATGTTCCTTCCAACATTTTGTATTTTATTCATTAAGATTTCCCTTAAAATTCGGTTCATGATAGAGAGATAGGAATTCAACCCATTTCTTAAATAATTTTTCACAGAGGTGACTAAGGTTCTCTGACCTTTGAGATGACTTCGTTCTGAGCTTATGATATTTTTATATATTTGAGATATTGAGGCATGACAAAGGTTATTTCGTGCTCTAAGTCCTAAGATTTTTTGGTCTTTTAGAATAGATGATTTCAACCTTCAGAGATTGACAAATAGAGGTAATACCTATCCATGTTATTTTTTTTTGTAAGGCATTTTAACGATCATATTAGATCACATGAGACTGGACATTAGGGCTTCCAAGAATTCACCATAGTTTTGAAACCATGCCAATTTTTACATGGTCTTCAATATTGATACTTATTTTTGATGATTTAATTCATTTAATATTCATAAGCATTACTTTATCATTCAATAATTACAAACATACATCAACAATAAAAAATTTAGGATAGTAATAACATAAAGAGATAGTTCACATAAAGAGAGCACAAAGATTTACCTTGGAAAAACCCTTGTTATACAGTAATTTGTCACCATCCCTACCATTCCCCGTCCCGCACAATGGAGGACCCATTTTGTGACCTGTGAACATTGCCATGCCTTGAAAACATCATCAATGCATTCCTCTAAGCATGAGCTTCAATTACCCTAAAGACATCTCCTTGCAAAAAATCATGAAAACATCTCCTTTTGCATTGGCGCGGGCAGACAGTTCATCACTCGCGCCAATGGGGAAAATCCTACAAAGAGGCTGTGCCAACTGGCGCTTTGTCCCAGAGCAGTAGCCGCGCCAGCCAATTTAAGGAGTGTTTTTTAAATAAAGATGGCGGAAGTTGTGTTTCAACAAACTCAGAAACCATTTCCTATCTTGAGTTGGGAGGTTTGGCTGCGGGAGTTCTATGGAAGGGAAGTGGTTTTCCACCTCCCATGGAACCTTCCTTGTTGATAGGGCCAATCCCACAATAATAGGGATCCCAACTCCCTCCTTCCCCATCTATAAAATCCTGCTCAATTCCATGGCAAGCTAGTCTTGAAGTGCCTAAGCTTTGAATCTCCAAATTCCCAAGAGCCTTTGTGCTGTAAGTGTTAGGTCCCTATATCACTAGTATAGCCCCTTATTATTGTTAGTGTAAACCCCTTATTGCTATTATTTTACCCTTGTAACCCCCATTTTGTTATTATTGTGCCCTTAAATTATTATTGTTAGGTCGGCTAGGATTACATTGTGGCCCACTAGGATTACATTATGGCCCCATGGACTCCTATATATAGAAAGGAGGTTTTATAAATTGTATCATCCAAGAATTGTTCATTCTTGTAATGTATTGGAGGTTGCCCCCTCGAAGTGGCTTATTTCTAAGGTGTTGATATCTCTTTTCTTCTCCTTTTGGAGCTGGTTTCCCAACATTTGGTATCAGAGCTTTGGATTCTATGGTTTCGCTGCTCCAAACAGGTCATCGTGGAATTTTTTCTATAACGTTTTCTCTACGAAGTTTCAGAAGCTAAATATTTTAGGGTGCGAAGCTAAAATCCTGAGGAAGATTTTCTAAAAATTTCAGAGCTTGGTTCGCAATATTTTCGGAGATATCATCTGTGGAAGTTAGGTCTTGTTTCAGGCTCCTAAACAGGTCATCGTGGAATTTTCGCTATAAATTTTTTTCTACGAAGGTTCAGAATATGAAATTCATATGGTGTGAAGCTGAAATCCTGAGGAAATTCATCAAAACATTTCAGAGCTTGGTTCGCAATATTGTTAGATATATGATCTGTGGAAGGTAGTGCTTTTTCAGGCTCCTGAATTTCATCTTAAAGAGGTGATCGTGGTAAAATTTCAATAACTCTCTCTCTGGAGATTGGATTGGAGTGCCGTCAAAATTGGTTGCAAGTACACGGCCTGTAGTTTATTGGCTATCAATTTTAGAGACAAAGAACAAAACAGTGACACGTGGCAAGTCGTACAAGTTCGCTCTACTGAACCAGTCCAGAATTAGGTCATTGTGGGAGATTGGACACAACTTTGTCTTGGAGAATCAAAATCAGGTCAGACCTGTGGCATTTTAAAGAAGCTTCAGAGGGCTACTACAGGGCTGAATTTCAGATATCGAAGATTTTCAATTACAGAGATAATTCAATTTCAATATCGAGCTCCTCAAAGCTAGTAAAAGGTGTGTATTTTTTTTCCGAATTGCATAAGTCTTGTTTGAAGAATCAATTTGAATTGATTCCAAGGGCATCTTGTAGAATAGATATCAATATTGGATTCTAAAATGGCCCCAAAAAATAATTCAACACCCATTAAGCCTTCAGAAGGCTCTACTATGACTCATGAAGATGAAGAATTGCAACATGATCTATCAAAATTACAAGAGCAAGTGCAACAAATTTCACTCTCGCAAAAAGCAACAAAAAATGAAATGGAAGTTTTGAAGAAAGACGTGGAAGTGAAGATGGACAGTTTGAAGAAATGCATGGAAGCTAAAATGGATGGCGTGGAAGTGAAGATGGACGGTTTGAAGAATGACATGAAAGACAACATGGAAAACATGAAGAATGATCTAAAAGAATACATGGAAGGCTTGATGACAAGCTTAAAACCAGAAATGATTCCTAATGGCGGAAATATAGGAGAAGAACCTCATGATGAGAACAAAATAAATGCTAATCATGATTTCATAAACTCGAATGTTGGTGGGAAGAACCACCATATTCCAAAAATGGATATGAGGAAGTTTGATGGAAAGGATCCTGTAACATGGATACTAGAGATGGAGCAATATTTTGATCTCCATAACGTGCAAAACACACAAAAGGTACGCATTGCAACTTTACATTTAGAACAAAATACATTTGTATGGTATCAATGGCTTTGCTCCCGTAAAAAAATTGTCACTTGGTCAATTTTACGGAGGAAATGATAGCACATTATGAGGATACAAAGAGCAACACCTTCTTTAGCCAATTGATAAATCTCAAACAAAAGGGTTTAGTGGGGGAGCACATTGAGGACTTCCAAAAATTGAATATAAGGGTAACTGATATTCCAGAGGAACACGGGATTGATCTCTTCATAGGTACTTTAAAGGATAACATCCAACATGAAGTTCGCGTTTTGGAACCCGATTCATTGGAGAAGGCATTCAGGTTGGCAAGAAAAATTGAATGTAAAATTATGGCGACAAGGAAGCCTACCACTCACTTCTATAAAGAGGGAAGTGTTGCTACTCCTAGATTTCCACAACCTACAAGGTTGACACCAAAACAGTTGGAAGAAAAAAGAGCAAAGGGCTTTGCTACAGTTGTGATAGAAAATACACTAAAGGTCATAAGTGTGCTGAGAAGAAATTATTTTACATAGATTGTGAAGAGGAAGAAGAAAATGAACAAGAAGAGGATATACACCAGGAACCAACCCTAGAAGAGGAAGAAATGAATCCGACCATATCGTGTAATGCACTGGCAGAAATTACCACTCCTCAAACTCTCAAGATACAAGGACAAATCAAGAAGAAAAAGGTAATAGTGTTGATTGATTCAGGTAGCACCCATAATTTTATTCATTGTAAGGTAGCCAAGGAATTAAATTGTTTCCTATACCCAGCACCAGAATGTCAAGTGATGGTTGCAAATGGAGGAACTATAAATTTCTCTAGAAAATGCCATAATATCAAGCTAACCATGGGGGAATATGTATTGACTAGACCAATGCTTGCCATTCTATGGGAGGTGCTGATGTTGTACTAGGAGTACAATGGTTACAATCTTTGGGGACGGTAGCTTTTAATTTTCAAGAATTTTTCTTGAAATTTTTGAAAAGGAAAGGAAGTGAGATTACGGGGTATCGCATTGTGGGGAAGCAGGAAGGAGCAATAGCTCTAATGTCATGACAAAGCTTCTAAAGAAAGAAACGACGAGGTGTAATTGCACAATTATGCTCACTAGAAGTTCCAACATCAAAATCATCTATTTCTGCAGATCTCCAACAAGTCTTGGAAAATCATTCCAAGGTGTTTGAAACCCCCAAAGGACTCCCACCTATTCGTGATCATGATCATGCTATTCATTTGATTCAGGGAAGTGTTCCTCCAAACATCAGGCCTTATAGATATCCTTATGTCCAAAAGAGAAAAATTGAACGTATGATTGCAGAAATGTTAGAGGCGGGTATAATTAAATCTTTTCAAAGTTTTTTCTCTGCTCCTGTAGTATTGGTACACAAGAAGGATGGATCATGGTGCATGTGTCCAGATTATAGGGAGCTCAATAAGCTCACCATTAAAGATAAATTTCCCAGTCCTATGATTGATGAATTATTGGATGAATTGAATGGAAAAATTTATTTTACGAAGTTGGATCTCCGTTCAAGATATCATCAAATTAGAATGAAGGCTGAAGATATTCTAAAAACAACATTTCGAACTCATGAGGGTCATTATGAATTTTTGGTCATGCCTTTTGGCCTTACCAATGCACCTTCTACATTTCAGGGGTTGATGAATTCCATTTTCAAACCCTTCCTTAGAAAATTTGTGCTAGTATTTTTTGATGATGTACTAATCTACAGGAGGTCTTGGAAGGATCATGTCCAACATGTTGACGGGGTGCTCAAACTATTGGAGGAGAAACAACTATATGCAAAAACATCGAAATGTTTCTTTGGAGTACAAGAGGTGGAATATCTGGGTCATATTGTATCTCACGAGGGTATTAAGGTAGAACCTAACAAAATTAAAGCCATCAAGGAATGGAAATTCCCCACAACCATAAATCGGTTGTGAGGATTTCTAAGGTTAACAGGGTATTATCACAAGTTTGTTAAGAATTATGGGAGAATAGCGGCACCTCTAACAACATTATTGAATAAAGATGCATTTTCTTGGACTCTTGAAGCAACTAAGGCCTTTGAACATATTAAAGAGGAAATGTGCCTAGTACCGGTCTTAGCTACACCAGAATTCACAAAAACCTTTATTATGGAATGTGATGCCTTAGGAAATGGAATTGGTGCAGTTTTGATGCAGGAAGGAAGACCCATTGCTTTTGAAAGTCGTCCAATCAAAGGAAAGTATTTACAGAAACCTATTTATGAGAAGGAAATGTTAGCAATACTACATGCACTAAAGAAATGGAGAACTTACCTAATGGGAAGACACTTCAAGGTAAAAACTGATCATGATAGTCTTAAACACTTTTGGAACAAATACTAGCTTTAGAAGAGAAGCAAAAATGGGTCACAAAGATGTTGGGTTATGACTTTGAAATAATCTACAAAATAGGGAAGCTAAATGTTGTTGCAGATGCACTCTCAAGAAAGAATGAAGAGGTGACATTGCTGTGCCATTTCTATTATCCAGCAGTTGGATAAACTGAAGCAAGAGATGAATGGAAGAAGGACAAAGATGTATGGACACTCATTCAAAAGTTGCAGCAAGATCCTAGTACATACGATACATTTAGTTGGAAAAATGATTCCTTATGGTACAAAGATCGCTTATATCTTTGTAAGAATTCCCAACTAAAACAAAATATTATTCTGGAATTGCACACTTCTCCTTTAGGAGGACACTCAGAATTTTTAAAAACTTACCACGGGGTGAAGAAAGAATTTTTTTGGGATGGCCTTAAATCTGATATTCAAAAGTTTGTGGCAGAATGTTTGGTTTGCTAGTAGAATAAAGTTGAGACAATTAAGACCCCGGGACTTCTACAACCTTTATCCATTCCAAGTCAACGTTGGGAGGATATTTCAATGGATTTTATCACGGGTTTACCTAAGTCTGAAGGAAAGAGTGTCATCATGGCGGTAGCTGATAGACTTACCAATTATGCACACTTTTGTACATTATCTTATCCATTTAAAGCAAGTACAGTTGCTACTGCATTTATGGAAACAATTCAAAAGCTATATGGAAACCCAAAGATTATTGTGAGCGGCGAGAAGTGCAAATTCTTGGAAATTTTTGGACGGAGTTATTTTCTTGTTTGGGTACTCAATTAGCTCATAGCTCATCTTATCATCTTCAATCTGATGGTCAAACTGAGATAGTAATTAAATGTTTGGAAGGATATCTTCGTTGTTTTGTATCTGATAAACAAACACAATAGGTCAAGTGGTTACCTTTCGTTGAATGGTGGTATAACACTTCCTTCCATACTACAACAAAAATGACCCCATTTATGGCACTTTATGGATATCATCCACCATCCATCACATCAAATTTAAGAGAAAAATCAAAGTTTCAAGCAGTGGAAGATCACATTGAGCATCGGCAAAGAAGTTCTCAACTATTAAAGGATAACCTAAATTTGGCACAAAATCGAATGAAACAACGAGCAGATCAACTTCGCAGTGACAAAAGTTTTCATGTGTAAGGCTGGGTATTTTTACGGCTACAACCATACAAACAAATGTCCCTCAAGCAAGCTACGGAAGATAATACATTATCGCCAAAGTACTATGGTCCTTACAAGGTGTTGCAAAATATTGGTACTATGGCATAAAAATTGGAGCTTCCTGCTTCTTCACGAGTGCATCCAATTTCCATGTTTCATGTTTAAAGAAGGTTATAGGTGAAAATATTCCAATTCAAACAATATTTCCAGAACTTGATGAGGAAGGAAAAATCATATTGGAACCTGAAGCAGTCACGGTAACAAGAACTCGACAGCTATGAAATCGATCAATTTCAGAGTATCTCATCAAGTGGAAGAACTTACCCACTGAAGATTATACATTGGAGGATGAGAATTTTATACAGAAGCACCCAGAGCTACTCAAGCGTTGAGGACAACACTTTTTGAAGGAGAGGGGCATGTTAGGTCCCTATATTGCTAGTATAGTCCCTTATTATTGTTAGTGTAACCCCCTTATTGTTATTATTGTACCCTTGTAACACCCATATTGTTATTATTGTGCCCTTAAATTATTATTGTTAGGTTGGCTAGGATTACATTGTGGCCCTACTAGGATTACATTATGGCCCCATGGACTCCTATATATAGAAAGGAGGTTTTGTAATTGGAATCATCCAAGAATTATTCATTCATGTAATGTATTGGAGGTTGCCCCCTAAAATTGGCTTATTTATAAGGCATTGATGTCTCTTTTCTTCTCTTTTTGGAGTTTTGGTTACCGCAGCCGGTAAGAGCCCTCTTTCTCCCTTAAGGCGAACTCAAGTAAGGAGACTAGCAAGTCGAGAGACTACGGAGAGGTTGCCCTTTCCCTGGCGAGCTTTGCGAGACGTGAGAACGACTTGGAGACCCATCCAGAAGGAGACACGACGTCGAGAACATTGGTTGTAATCTCTTTCGATTGTTATTTAATGAATGATTATGATTGTGGTTCCACTCATTTTCGATTATGTTAATATGAGTAGTATCCTTTACGGCAATATTTAGTCGCGTATGCTGGATTTTATGCTTGTATCTGTTTGTTTCTTGCATGTGCAGGTGTCCATCCACGGAGATCGTGGAGGATCGTGATCTGTCGGGGTTGAGGAACGGGAACGCTCTCTTCTTCAGATCGTAGCATTGGATTCCAGGTAGGCCTCCATCTTTGGTCTTCTCATTCGTAACTAGGAACTTGCGTCGTAACATTTCGTGATTGTTGCTAGACCCCTGCTGGGCTAGTAGGGATCGCCTCTTTCCGCAGAGGGGATTTACCTCCTCAACAATTTGGCGACTCCGCTGGGGATCATCTATATTTCACTGTCTCATTTAGATTGTCTCGTTTTGATTATTTTATGATTTTCCTTGCTTGGTTAGCCTTCTGGGTTGGGTTCTTTTGCTGTTATTTTCTTCTTGGTTTGCTTAGTTTACATTGATCTGCTTCTGGAGTAGTTCTTTCTTGTTTTTGGTTGAGAAACTCGACTGGCGCGCTTTTTAGCCCGACAATCGCGCCAATTGGCGCATGTTTCTTTTGTATAGCCCGTGCCAATTGCTTTCTGGCACCAATTGCAGCCTTACAGTCGCGCCACTCCTGTAGGGTTTTTTAGTTTGCTCAGTTTTGAGCTCTCTGGGTCTGGTCAGTGCTTTTCTTCTTGATTTTTCGACTACCTGAGTGTGTTGGAGTCCTGTTTGACTGGGAATTTTCCTTCGTTCTTTGGTTGTTTGCTTTTATCTATTGATTTCACGTTTTAAGCCCTCGGGCATCTAGTGGCTTTGTGTATCAAGCCCTCCTTGGGAGTTTTGGTGTTTCGTTTGTCCAGTCGACTCTCTGATTGCTCCTCCGCATCCTCTTAGTAGTTGTTCACTGTTTTGTTGCGATTTTTGGGTGATTTCTCATTCCTTCATTCAAATCTCGTTTGGTCTAGCTTTGGGCCTAGATCACATGGTCCATTGGGGCCTTTGAGTCTTTTTCTTGGTTTTGAGAGACTTTGGTCGATTTGGAATCTGATTGCTTGTGTCATTGAGTGAAATTTTTTTGTTTTGCTCTCTCAATATCGTTTCTCAAGTTGTTTCATTTATTTTTAGTTTGTTTAGTGCATTTAGCTATCAAACATTGAAAATTACAAAAAAATCTCTTGTGCTTTTGGTTGAATTAGTGCAAATTGAAATTTTTTGATTTTACTAGTAATTAGTGATTTGAATGAAAAAGTTTTCAATTTCATTAGTTGCATTAGAGATCTCATTGTTTGTCTTCTGATCATTTGGTTTGTGTAAAGACTCTCAACTCTCCTGTAGCTAGTTTTCATCGAATGAAATGGTCTACTGTGGCATGTAGCTTTGCATTTAGGAGTTTTTGAAACAATACATTCATTAGGGCCTGAAAATTGAAACCTAATTGAAGATCAACTTTAAAATCTATTCAATTAACCTAAGGAAGCATTGAAATCTAACGAAACATATTTAGAGGTCTAGGCTAGAGACGTGTTCCGGCGTCTTTAAACCTAGCAGCTGTCGTTCGCCTTTTGGCTTTGGAAAAGACGAGCGCTAGTACGGACTTGTGCTCCCCGTGCGCGTCGCGTATATAAGGGAGACCCTCTAGGTTTTCAATCCTTTATCCATAGGAAATAGGAATCGATTCCCCTATACCCGTGATACACCGAACACAGCATTCGGGGAGACTACCTGCACGTATGGAAAGTCCTTGGTCGATTTCTATTTCATTATTGAAACCAAGGTGTATATTGCAGTTCACAGATATTTGGTACACCCTTTGTGCCTAGTATTTCCTGAGCAGTCATTTGGCCTTTTCTGACTCCCTAAACTTGAAAAGACCGTCGAGCGCTTTTCCTTTCACGCTTGTATCAAATCTTAAAGAGATAGAGTCATCTTTCTATTGTTTCTCGACTCTTAAAATATGAAACGATAGAGTTTCTTACTTTTCAATGTGGTAAAAAATTAATCACCCACGATTACACGCCTGCTTAGATATTGCTTTTTTACCGTTTGATCGTGTGCCCTTAACTCGTTTTCAGCCCGTGTGTGTGTTTGCTTCTTTTTCTCTGGTCTTTTGCCACAGTGGCGGAACCTTCAGTTTCGTCTACTGGTAGTCCTTACACGGACGATTCTTCAGAGGCTTCCCGATCCTCTGTACGAGCCGCAGCGACGCTGTTGTTTAGAGTTTCTGACGGGGGACCGGTTCTTCTTTGGCAAACCCTTTAGAGGACCCGATTGAGTTCAATTGGACATTTTCGGACCACATTAATACAAATTAGAGATTAAGGCTGATTTCCTTTCTCTTACATCGGGCTGCTTCTTTTGTATTCTTTGTATTTCTCCCTAGTCCTCGGCAGGTCTCTTGCGAGATTTGCAGCGGGATCAACCATGAGTACGGTGCAGGGAAATCCCAACGTCACAGTGAGCCTTCTCCGCTCTTCCAGCGAAAGGTGTTCGGGGAGACAACTACGAGCTGGCTAGCATGTGTAACCAGTCCTTCTTTACCGAGATTGAGATCTGCGGGTCGAGATCATTCATTTGCGGCCTCTATGGGAATATCATCTCCTGCTTCGAGGCCAGCCGCTACTACACCCGGGGTGTCTCCTCAGACGCCCGTCACTTCTGTTCCCGTCCGGCCCACTGTCTGTGTGGCCGCCTCTTCTCCTGTTGTCTCAGCATCTGCTTCTAGGGCTGGGCCGAATCTTGAAGATGTTTATCTAGCAACTGCTATACTAGAGAACATCTCTCTGGAGGAGTATCGGTTGTCTTTGCAACAACCGAACGCCGAGGTTGGACCGTCCTCCCAAGATCCTAACCGTTCTTACTTTTCGCACTATGCACAGGACGGTACTCCCGTGTATGCTTTCCCAGGTCAGTATGATGAGCACGGGGAGATTTTACGTCTACCCGCTCCTGAGGCTTATCTCTATGCTCAAGGTTTACCTTATAACCAGGCTTATAACCCGCAAGGACAGCCTTTCCAAGGCCAACCTGCGGGCCAACCTGGCTATCTTTATGATCCACAGGGGCAGCCCATTCAAGGCTATCTTGTCGGCCAACAAGGGCCATCGTACGGTCCGCAAGGACAGTATTATAGCCCTTCTGGTCAACCTGTTCAGCCTCAGCCGGGGTATCAACCGGGACCGGTCTATGGTCCTGGGGGGCAAATCCAGCCTTCTTTACCGATGCAACCGCAGTATCCTGTTGTTTCTAACGTTGCATATCAGCCGGGACCATCCTATGGTTCTGCTTCAGGTCAAACCGGTTTCCAGCAAGCACCTGGTCCTGTTCCACCACCAGGCCAACCAGCTCATCCGATACAACCCGGTGTCCCGCCTCCAGGCCAACCGGCCCATCCGGTACAACCTGGGGCTCACTTACAACCAGGTCAACCTGCCCAACCGGCACCACCTGTCTATCCGGGTCAACCTGGTCATCCAGGTCAGCCCTCTCACCCGGGTCAACCTGTTCACTCAGGTCAGCCCTCTCAATCGGGTCAACCTGCTCACTCAGGGCAGCCCGCTCATTCCATTAACCCTTCTCAGCAGCCGACTCATTCCATTCCGCGGCCAAATCAACAGCTGCGCCCTACTTATCAGGCTCCGCAAGGTTCCACTTTTCAGCAGCCTACTCATCCTCAAGGTGGTTATTATCCTCATGGTCAATCTCAACCGAATTATAACCACCCCAGAGGCTCTCAGTATTATCCTCCTCCACCTGGTTTTACCTATACTCAGCAGCCAAATCCAAACGCTGCTTACACCAGGCCGACATATAATCAGGGC